>OY728139.1:414163758-414763758 GCA_963277665.1 Viscum album
TTTGTGGCTATGAAAAATGTCAATTCGGTAAAATGTTTAAAGGCTTATTTAGCCTTTCCTAAAAATAAATAATGGGTGTTTTACATGTATATACCATATTTCATCAATTGGGATTGTTTTATGGTCCATAAAATGATTTAATGAAATGTTTTTTGGGCTTCCAAATATGGATGGTTATGGTATTGTTGTGTTTTTATCATCAAAATTGTGTTTGTAAATTAATTTCATGGGTAATGCCTCATTACACTACTTGAAATTCTTTTATGAAAATTTTATGTGGTTTATTAATCCATGAAAGAAATTTCGGACATGTTGTAGGCTATTTTGGTGTGAGTTTGATTTAAAAATGAATTTGAATGAAAAAGGGGATTATGTTACCTATGTGATATACATGTAGGATGTTTGGTGAATGTGTGATGAGAAAGTGTTATTTATATTTGAAAAGTATATCGCATGGCTTGTTGAAATTGTTTGAGCACAATAGGGAAACTTGGGGGACTATTAGGTTTTCAGTATGGTCCCTACTAGTGGCTCATGCATGAGAACGAATGTTTTTACTGTTACTTTCACCAATATATGAGGTACATAGGAACCAAAATGAGCTAATGCCTAGTGGTTATTTCCAATGAATTGTGCTCATTGACTATTTTCTACTCAACATCATTGTACGAAGTGTTTGGTTTTTAAATTTAGTAGTGTCTGGATTTTATTTAAAAGTGTGCATTCTTTAAATCACCCCCCTTGAAAACTATTTTCATTTTGAAGTTTCACATCTTTGAATATTGTTACTAGCATTATTATTTATAGAAAATGCATGTTTTTTGTCTGGTAATTTTTATAGCATCAATCCTCATTTAGAAAACAAGCATTTATATTTTGTTTTTAAAAAATTTAATTTATGTTTCATTTATTTTAAAGAAAGTGAATTGTGAATAGAATATCGGTATAACCTATTGAGTTTTAATACTCATTCCTATCATCTTCTTCTATTTTTAGACCTTGTTAAGGTTTCAAGATGTGTTCTATCACCTTGGGTGGCATATTTTCGTTTTATTAGAGAGTGACCATCAGAGTCACATAGAGTTTATTGGTTGTCTGGTTTGGTTGGTTGAGTTTTTTGGTTGAGTTGCACCTTCTATTTATTGTACAAATGTTATTGAATTTAATTTTGTATAAATGTTTATTTGGTTTTCTATTTCCTCCAGTTATTTGGTTATTATTTTTTTAGAGAAATCATACCCTCTTAGACACTATTGATTCCCTTGGTCTTGACATCGTCCATAGAGGATTGGGAACACCTCTCGTGACTTTTGGCGTGCTGGCCTTGGTGACCGGTTCGGGGACGACTCGAGATAGTTTGTGATAAAATTTTATTACAGAAGTTTGGATCATTGCAGACCTTTCTCTTCAGATCTATCTTTTTTATTTTGGGATGTCAAGGTAGATAGAGTAGTATTTTCAGGACTTTTGGGTTAATCTTGGGAAGAGTGTTGTGAACTCTTGCTCATTCTGATCCTTGAGTGCCCATGGTAAGTCTGGTTTCAGTAGTGTCCTTGGTTATGTTGATTATTTATTGTTGGGATAGGAAGGTGGAGTTTGAATCATGGCCTTAGTGAGCTCATAGTTCCTAGAAAGCCATGTGAAGCTACTACATGGTCCAAATAAGGCTCTCTTTGTTGGTGGTGTGTTTGACATTTGGCCTCTAACCATATGGTCATGTGACAAAATTACAGTAGTTCTCTTTTATGGGTCTCATGAACATTTCTTGAATTTTGAATTTTTTTGAAAATATTTTTTGTGAGATTTTGAAAATGATTTTACAAAATTTAATTTAAGAAAGTTGTTGTAAAAATTGGGTTTTTTTGAAACAAATCTTGGGAATAAAATGGAAATTATTTAAGGGAATTGAATTTATTTAATCAAATTATACAGGTTGTAGAAAAAAAATGTTTTGAATGAAGGAATAATTTTAAAGTGGTTATGAAATAGTTTTTAAAATGTTTTGTTTTGGGCTATTGAAAAGTGATTGAATTTGATGAAATGGTTTTAGAAATTAGTTTTGAGTGGATGTTGTTTTCTGAAAAAAGTGGTTTGGCCTTAGTGGCCATTGGATTTTGAAAAGAGTATTGGGTAAATTTATAAAAATAAGAAAGGGTTGTTTTGAAGAGAATGTTTGTTATAGAAGTTGTTTTAAAAGAAATGGAATGGGTTTCTAATGGGATAGTTCTTGAAAAGTGTTGTTTGTTAAGATGCTAAAAAAATACTGTTTTGAATAAATTGGGATGATTTTGATGGAGACCTATGGGGTTCATTTTTCATGAATGGTAAAAAGTTTTGTAGTTTTGGGATCAGAAAATTGTTTAGGAATTTGTGGTCAGTGCGCCTTTAGAAGGAACTTGATTTTTGAATTGAGAAAAACTTTTTTTAGGAAAATTATGATTCTTATTTTAGACATTGATTTGTTCATGGATTCTCACATGCATGGTGGTATATAGGAATGTGGATGGACGCCTAGTATGGCATGATTCAATGGGTTCCCAGGGTGGCACAGAAATGTGCATGTGAGTGAAACTCTATAAAACACCATTAGTGAGTTGTAAAATCCACAACTTTTTTTTATTTTTCAATAGTGTTTTGAGCTCGAAAAAAATATTTTTTGTAGTTTTTTTATAAACTGATGGTTATGTGACTGATTTTTCTTATGTATGAGAAGTGTGGTTTTATTCGGTGTACTTCTTTGTGACCTGAAAGTCATAATCTTCTTATTCCATGAGATGGGGTCTTATTGGTGGCTCAGTTTTAGAGAATTTTTAAGTGGGACTCTAAAGATGTGTTAGATGTTGTGATGTGGTGATAGATAGTTCTCTATTTTCATGATTTCTAGTTGATCAACCTAGTATTTCATTTCAAATATTAAATCCACCTTTTTGGAGGATTCCTAAACTTGTTGTGGGAATAGAGAGTTGTTTGTGTTTGATTTAATGTGCCATTATATTATATTGATTATCTCAGGTGTGGTAGTTGTGCTTAGTAATATTGGGGTGATTTTTCATATTCCTTTTCCATTATACTCCACGTTTAGAGTTAAGGATAATAGTGTTGGGTATCCATATCCCCTGTTTGGGTAAAAGTTTCTTATTTAAGGAAGTGAGTTTCATTGTATCTCTTTGTCCTTTGTTTCCACTACAGAGGCCTGTGTGGCATCATGTAGCATTAGAATAAGGGGTTCTAGTTATGGATTATCAGCTCTTGACTGTGAGATAGAAGATGCTTCATGCATCAGAGCTCCATCCATAGGTCCCGGAGTGAAGCTGTCGCATACTCTGGAATCCTGGTGGTGTGAGAAGTTGGGTTAAATTGGAACCACCACTATTGTGGTGAGGTAGTTTCAGTATTCCTATAAAAAATCCTCAACATTTTAAATTCTTTCTATCATTATGTATTGTGTTAAACATACCCCCCACACAACATCTGTGACTCAACTTTCTAAAAAGAGGGTTTTCAATCAATGTCCATGTGTGGACCACCCATGTGAATTGGGTGTGGTCATAGTTTTATCAATTCATAGGTGGTGAGTTATGGTTTTTTTCTATAGTGGCTTTGGCGGCCCAATCATTGGGCCCCTCCCCCCCCCCCTCACCACGTGGTAATGGTTTTTGGTCTATACGGGATGTTTTGGCTGAGTTCCTGTCTCCTCCATTGGGGAGTGGGTAGTTTAAATTCCCTTGATGTGGTTTTATTAACTTGTGTCCTTATTAGCTTCGGATGGTCATGGTAGAATAATTTTGGTTGTCTTGTGAGAGAAAGTACCAACTCTAGTTCACTTTAAATGCTTATTTGGTCATTGTTTGTTGATTCTTAATGGGGGGACCCACTATGGGTCCCTCAAAACAATATCTTGAGGTGTTGTTGGATGCTACTTGAATTTCAATGGTGGAGAGTCTATTTGGGACTCCACTCTATTGGAAATATATTTTTGTTTTGGATATTATTTAATCCTGATTTTAGCTTTATTTATAGGTGTTCGAGTCCTCGATATTCTCTTTGATTGGGGGAGGGTTGAGTTTCTTTGGGGATGTGGTGATTTAAACATTCCCTTTGTTCTAAAGAAGTTTTTTTGAGTTGTTGTTTTTTTAGGATAAGATGGTAAAGTTACATTTTTTGTGACTGAAATTTCCTTAGATGAGGAGGTTAGATTGTTTTGATTTGGAATCCTTAGGCATTGATCAATCAGTTGGAATGTGTTGTGGATTTCTAGGGGTCGAAAGCATTAATGGTGGGTAGAACTGCCACACCCGGTCTATCAGGTTTTGGTTTATGGTCTGGTTCATTCGGAATTCTAGTCTTTTTCCCAGGTCCTCGGTGTGATGAGGGTTGAGTTTTAATGATTTTCCATTGTAAAATATTCTAATAATGGTTTTCCTTGGTGTTTTTTGTAGAAATTGGCATGTTTGTGAGTTTTGGATACCCGTGGTGCCACCTTTTTGTGTTTAAATCATTCAAGAATCCATGGGTTGGGTTCCCTAGTGTTTGGGGTGTTACTTGAGGGTTTTAGAAAATTTTTTGGGATTCATAATTTGAGAACAGTTTTCCCAAACCATTCAGCCTCACCATATAATGTTATTGATTCGTACCAGTTACCCTTGCATAGTTTGCGCATGGTTTAACAAACCATCCAAAAAAACCATGTAGCCACGTATGTGCTGAATAACATTCAATAAAAAATCTGATCTGAGTGATTACACATCTCATTTAAAGAAAAAACTATTTGATATTGACCATAGGGTGCCACCACATCATTTTACATCATTTTGGGTTAGTTTTTGGTTGATTTCACACCAATGGTTAGTTATTATTCATCAAGTCCTTTAATTTCCTCTTATCCTCTCTCCACTTCTCCATCTCCTATCATTTTATATTGGTTTTATATTCTCCCTTGGTCATTCTAGACCGAGGGTTTTGTTTTCCCCAGGTTTTTTATGGGGTTTTTTTATTAGGTCTTTTCTATGTAGATCTAGGGTTTAGAATCCTACAGCGAGAGTTTTCTAGTGTCCATTTTTATTCCTCCATGGATTTGAGGTAGGCTTCCCCGTGCACATGCCTTTTTATGTAATGATTCATTAATTTCATGATTTTCACCCAAATTTTGATTAATATATATGGATGGGTGATCCTTGGTTTTGTTGTTTGGTGTGTAAATTAGTCTTTTATACCTTGATATGTGATAAATTTTATTTTCTTGTTAAATATTGCACACCATGTGTTTGATGAAATGCTCGGTTGGATTTTGTGGGTAATCTGTGGTGTGTCATTAATAGTTTGGGAATGATAACAATTATGTGGCATTTCAAATAATGTTTTTTGGATTCTAGATAGATTTGTCAATGGTTTTAAGTCATGTGGAATGTGTAGTTGGCTTTTGAAAAATCATTTGGTTGCATGACGATGAATTATGGCCCTATTAGTATTTTCATAGAAAATTTATTTGATTTGAAAGTGGGATTGAAATGTTATTAGATAATTTTATAAAAATTTTATGTGGAAAATATGTATTCAAACCCCTTTATGAAAAGTTAATTTTGTACCTTTGATAAATGATGGTTTTGCGAAATGCTTGAAGGCCCATTTGAAAGTTTTAATAAAATGGGTTGTGTAATTGATTTGATATCTGAATATTTTCAAGGTGGTTACCAATATTTTGAATAAAATAACGGTGGGTTCTCAGCCAATTATTAAATTTGGTATTTTTGGATTTTAAAAATTTTTTGTTTGGGAAAATGTTTAAAGGCCCATTTGGCCTTTCCAAAAAATAAAGATTGAGTGTTTTATAAGTATATACCATGTTGCATCAATTGGGATTGTTTTATGGTCCACGAAATGATTTTATTAAATGTTCATAGGGCTGAAACATATATATGGGTATGGTTTTGTTTTGTTTTTATCCTTTAAAGAGTGTTTCTGAATAGGTTTTATATGAAAATCCTCAATACACTCCTTCAAATTGTTTTATTAAAATTTAATGTGGTTTATTGATTCATGAATGAAATGTGAAACTTATTATGGGATATTTTTCTGTGAGTTTGATTTAAAAATGAATTTAAATGAAAAATGGGATTATGTGACTTTGTTTGATATACATGTGGGATGTTTGGTGAATGTGTGATTTGGAAGTGGTATTTTCAAGTGTAAAGTATATCTCATGGCTTGCTAAACTAGTTTGAGAACAATATAGAAACCTGAGTATCTAGGGGTGTGTACATGTACTAGTATTCCAGTGATCCTGTGAGGTTTGGCCTCTGATTCACATAGCAAGTTTGAACCTTACAACACTAACGAAACTATGATGGTGATGATGCTAGACCACTAGGTTATGGGTATGTTGCAGGATCGAAATATGAATGTAGATGCTCAATTAGAAGAGGGTGTGATTTGGATGTTTAAAAATTGTCATTTTTAACCTTAAGGAAAATAATTTTTAATAAGGTTATACTATGTAAATTCACCATACATCTTTTAGTTCGATAAAATTGTTAGGTTCTAGAAATATTGTTCTAGAAATGAAACTTAAGGAATGTATACAAGGAAAAAATATTATACCTTAAAGCATATAGAATCTTACTTATGAGAGTATGGAAAAGAGAAATATGGTATAAGAAATTTATAATTTTTTACTTTAACAAAATACAGCAGAAATAAACATGAAACAAAACAAGTAACAATTATGAAATCTTTCAACCCAAAGAGATGGGTATCCAACAACATTGGATAAAGATCCCTTTATTTATACTTTAATGAAAGTTTGTCTTACCCATACCAGAGTAATCTCTCGATTGGAATATCAAAATATGTCTTGATATCCCCACAATACCTCAAATTTTAAGGTCATCGGATCCTTTTCTTCCTATCCACAAAAGTCTGTGAACATTAAGGTTGTCAGCACCCTGTATTCATATCCTCAGATGTTCCCAATTGTACACATCAACAGTCAGAGTTACATGAAGAAAGATGGACAAGATGATCCATACTCCCAAGGCATGATATTATCACTCTCTATAAATCACTTTAGCATCATGCACTCTCTAGAGTGATCAACATATAACGAGCTCATTAAAATGATCTCCTATTTATAGTCAGTTATCCAATGATCGGATCCTTCCTCTAATGATCATATTTATCCTTTAATTTCGAAGGGACCTATACATGTGTCACTCAAACAAAAGTTTGTTAGAAACATAATGTGTGGCATCATTTCATAACAATAACAAGTGTAAGTAAAAAAATGTTTCTTAAACAAATTTATTTTTCAGAGTTTTGGAAAAAATAAAAGTTCAGAGTCTAAATAAATAATAATCTGGATACTATAAATTATGAATATCTGGATTAATTATTACAAAGAATTTGGAACTAAAATTATATAGATTTTATAATATGAATTTTAATTAATTTGGAATCTGAATTCTGGGGAATTCGGTGTCTGAATTCTGAGGAATTTGGAGGCTAAATTTTGAGGAATTCGAATTCTGAATTTTAGTTAAATCAGAATCTGAATTCTGAGGAATTAGGAGTCTGAATTGATAGGAATTCAGATTCTGTATTCCGAAAAATTCAGAATTTTAATTTTAGAGAATTCAGATTCTAAATTTCAATGAATTCAGAATCTGAATTTCAAATAATTAGGAACATGGATTTTAGATAATTTAGAGTCTAAATTTCTGAGAATTTGGTGTCTGAATTTTTGAGAATTTCGAATCAGAAAATAGAATACTCTATACGTAAGTTTTTGTAGGATTCCAAGGTTTTTGAAATGAAACCAAATTTTATCTAAAAGGAATAAAAAATTTAGATATAGAAAAACTATTAAATGAACAATGAAAACATATATAAGGATAAAATGTCTTTGAGGAAGTAAAATTTTCCTTTTAAACATAATGTATAGGGAAATATGATTTTCCTTAAGATAGAGTGTTTGTGATTTTCAAAACATCAAGGAATATAAAATTCAGAAAGAAAACTTATTGACAAAACAATATCTCCCTTTTTTGAAATCACAAACATACATATGAAAAATAATATAAGGACTTAAATATTTTCTTAATGAAAATTAAAAAACTTATCTCCATTTATATATGAATCATAGTGAATACGACTAACTCGTTCATTATTTTTGAAATTCTCAATAGATAGTATTCTTGATTTCCTGAATTAAATGTTACATTTTCATGCATATGAAAATTTTCATTGATACGAACATCCACTTAGATGATCTCCCCCTTGGGGAAATCTCTAATTTATATAGAATTATTTTTATCATTCCTTTCTCCCCCTTTGTTATTTTAAAAAAGCAATAAAGAGAATGGAAAAAATGGTACCTAAAAATTAGTATTAAAACCCCAAATAGATAAAAACAACATCTAAAATTACATTAAGATTTAATGAATTTGTATGAATTAGAAAATAAAACAAAAGATCAGATTTGGGAGAATTATCCTTCTTTCTCCTTCAGCAAAAAATTCTTCACTATTGTTCTCAGCTTCTTATGCTCTTTGTGACCTTCTTCAAAATGCTTCAGCAGTTAATCCTAATATTTATTTTTCTTCTCCAAGTCTTTATTTTTTCTTCCTGAGCCTTAAGGCATTCTACCTAATCATTCAAGACATATTCTTTCTTAATAAGATTTTTTTTAAACATGATTATGAGATCCCTTTCTCTCTTTCAATTCATATCCATTGAAATAAGATTTCAATTTATGTCCTTGACTTCTTGCTTCTGGGGTGCTTGTTTGAGAGTCAACTTATCCTCGTAACTCTTAGTAAGATCATTATGCTTCCAATCTTCGGTGTCAAAATCATCTTTCACATTATCTGGAAATTCATCAAAGACTATGAGCGCTTTGACTATATTTCTTGACCAACTTGTAATCATCTTGAATAATCTTTTATGAGCCTCATAACTAATGAGAAAATATTTGAAATCATCCTCAATTCCAACAAATTTTTCCGTAAGCATTGAAACTGAATTTGAGTTTCGATTGAACGATTGTTGAAACAACTAGCTTCTTGAATAAATACTCTGTAATAAAGGAATGGAATCAACCCAAATTATCAATGATTGTATCATAAATTCATGTCCATGAGAGTAATGTCTCGAATCAGAGTGTTTGGTTGGTGAGGATTTTTTTCAATCACATCAGCTTTCCTCTTCGATGAAGCACTAACTTCTTTCTTTTTCACCATAGATTTATTAGGTGTATCCACCAACACCTACTTTCCCATATCGTCTTTCAGAGTGATTTCTTTTTCTTTGGTAGATTCAAGCTCACATTGTGATAACTGAACAATTTTATCTTGTTCATGATTTTATTACTCAGTACCTGCCACAACATCCTTTGGAATAATAAAAT
The DNA here is from genome assembly GCA_963277665.1 of Viscum album. Lineage (NCBI taxonomy): Eukaryota > Viridiplantae > Streptophyta > Magnoliopsida > Santalales > Viscaceae > Viscum > Viscum album. The sequence continues at coordinate 414,173,159 of OY728139.1, forward strand.
TAGGATTTCTACTTTCTTCTTCATATAGCTTATTCAATTCATCTTTTCCCTTATCTTATTTTCCAGGCATTTCATGTGTTGAAGACTCTTCTTCAAATGTTCGAATAGAAAGTATCTCAGAATGACTCTCCATCCCATTATAATTCTCTACTTGCCTTATCATGTCTTCGTTATCACCACTTCCTTCTTCTTCTTTTACCACTTTTTCCTCCTGCACAATTTCTTCTTCTTGATCTGGTTCCAGAATCATTACCTTCGTTCTCGGAGTCACATGAAGAGATTCTGGAAAAAATGATTCTTATACCAGGATTTATTCAGAGGCTTTCTGAGAAACCTTAATAAGAGATTGAACTATCTCGACTTTATAAAATTTCTTCCACTACTTTTTTTATTTCTCTTCCTTCTCAAGATCATCATCAACATTTATCATTAAAGATTTTTCCTCTATAGGGTCCATGCCAAAAGTAGGCTCCCCTTATTTCTTGTTCTCTTTTTCCTCTCTCTAGTTATCCACTACTTCATCATGGTCAGTCTTTTTTTTTCATTGGTTTTTGGGGTGTAGATTGAGTTTTCACAGCCACAGGGGTTTTTCCTTTCTCTTCAGGTTCTTTTTTCTTCTTCTTCCTTCCACCCGACTTAGAAGTTTCACCTAATTCTTGTTTCTTTGATAAAGCTTATACTTTTTCTTCAAGTAAGTCATAAAATTATCCAGATTCATTAGAGAAGCCAACCTTCATCCTTCTCAAGGTATCATCACCAAGCAGTATAACTTGGTAGTTTCTAGGCTTAGAACTACAAGGTATTTTGAATGATTCTAAACAAAGAACTATAATTTTGGATTGAATGTCCGGATACATGATAATTTGAGATATAAAATTTCCATTCTAAATATTCTCAATCGTAATCAAGATAAACTTCACCAAATTTATCTTCCTGAGGATCACCAAGAAATCCAAATTATTGATGTCACTTTTCTTCACTGTATCTTTATATCTTTTTCTAGGAATAATAAAACCTTGAACCCACAATTCACAAATTGGGAAATTTGTAGAGAGAAGGAAGAAAAATTTAGTCTTCTCATTATTCAAACTAAGGCACTCTAAAGCCCTTCCCTTCTCAAATGATCATGATATTTTCATTATCTTTTGACTGTAGAATTCCACTTCTCCCCCATAAGGAATTCCAATCAAACTTGTTGCCTTGCTGTAGGAAAGTGAATAGGTATTCCCATAGATCTTGAAGGAAAACTTATCTCTCCCTACTTCATTGTGGAAACATGTTGGCCCATAAAATTAAATCAATATGTCCAGATTGAGTAGATCATGTACCTTCGATTTCAGTATACATAGGCTCCCTCGTCCATTCATATTAATATTCATTAAAATGATATATTTATATGTAGTATATAATTTTATATCAACCAATATTTCTCTATAAATTTTCCACTTAGATATTTCCTTTACTGAAGATATCTTTCCGAGGAGAGGATTCTATAGACATTCAAAAATGAGGAAAACCTCATGATTCGAAACGGCCTTATGTATAGGGGCAGTGCTTCAACGCCCCAAGGCCTGAAAATCAATGTGAGAAAAACATAGAGGGGTCTATATATTGGCATTTGAGGCAACACTTCAACTTCCATGATTGATCTAATAGTTGAAATACTCTAGATCAGATCTGATTGTTGAGATGATAGCCAAATATAGTGTTTAGTACGTTGTGATATTTTGAGGTTTTAAAAATAAACATTCCGATATAAAAGAAAGTGAATCCAAACATGTTTCTTATATAAGACAAAAATACTCACATGTAAAAATATGATTATGAAAATATAAGAGAAAAAGGTCATACCTTTCGGATTGCTAGGAAAAGTATTTGTAAAAAAGAAAATTCATCTTAAAAATAATTATATTTTGTATAAATTTTTTTTTTTAAAAATGATTATAAAAAATTTGAAAATTTTTTATACAAAAATTTTCATTATGAAAATTTTTACTTCAAAAGAATTTTTCAACAAAAAAGTTAAACTGTGAAAAATTTTGACAATGAAAAATTTTAACTATGAAAAATTTTGACTATGAAAAATTTTTACTTTGAAAATGTTGAATACCAAGAAAACATACTCCCCCAATGAAAATTAATTACTTATTATAAGTAAATATATTTCAATGAGATGTTAATATAGAATATTACCTTACGTTTATCATCCCAATCTTATGATTAATGTATTAAAATATATCATAGGATAATTATTTTGTGAAAATATAAGCATGTTGATTTTATGTTCTGATAAATTGATGAATGATATCTTTTTTTTGTGTTTGATCCCTAAGAAACTGATATCAGATATCTATGAGTTTTTCTCGAGAGTGATGTGCACGGATTTTACTTAAGAAAAAGGAAGTAGTATTATCACATTTTATTTTTGTTTTGGTAAAGCTCACACCATAGTCTTTGAGTGTGTTTTGTATCCACAACCAATGAGCACAACAACTTCCAACTGCTACATATTCAGCTTCAGTAGTGGAAAGTCATACAGAGTGTTGCTTTTTGCTTGACCAAGAAACTAATGAATATCCTAATAAATTACAAGTTCCAGATGAAATTTTTTTATCCCATATATATCCTCTAAAGACAGCATTGGAAAATATTTTAAAAACAAAATCGTTTCCATATGTATAAAAGATTCCTAAATCAATGGTTCTCCTTAAGTAGCGAAAAAAATCCTTTATTAAGAAAAGGTCTAATCAAAACTCAATTTATAGTATAACAATCATTACTTATAGATTCATCCCAAAAATTATTGGCTACCAAGTATTCACTCATCATGGTTCATGTTATCTCTTGATGAATTCGATTTCATATTTTAACAACACCATTTTTTTGAGGGGTTCTTAGTGATGAGAAGTTATGAGTGATGGCTTTTCTACTACAAAAAATTTCAAAATCAGAATTTTGAAAATCTCCTCCATGATCACGACGAATAGTTATAAATGGATAGATTTTCATATTTCATCTTTGGCTCTAACAATTTTGAAATAAGAAATTTTTTCATATTTCTTTTCTAGAGAATAGACCCACGTAAATCTAATGTAATCATCAACTAAGACACATACATAGTATTTTCCTCCAATTCTTCTAGTTTGTGTTAGAATGAAAAGATCCATATGCACCAACTATAATGAATTAGAAGATGGAACATCATTAATTGATTTAATGATTTATATATGTTTCTTTACATATTGACAAGGATCACAAACTTTTGAAGAATCAAATCTATGCTCTAGTAGATCCTAAACGAGTATTTTATTTGAAAGTATACATAAGTTCCTAATTTTATAGATTCCTAACCTTCTATTCCATATCCAATATTGTTCTTTTATTGCACTAAGATAATGTAGGTCATGTCTCCTATGTTCTACTATTTTTATTGTGTATACATTCTCTATCCTATAGGAAAAAAGAATAGAATCTTCCATGGAATTGTGTACTAAGCACTTATCATTCCTAAAATTCAAAAGGTAACCTTCATCACACTATTAAATTCTGTTTTTTAGTTTGTGCTTAAGTCCTTTAACAAATAAATAATTTGAAATAAATGTTTTTCAAAGAATAATAATGTTACCTATTTCAATAATTTCTTCCTAACCATTATCTCCAAAAGTTTCTTTTTCTAGTTTCGTCTGGATAATATTTTCAATGATGTTTTTTTTACCAGCCCTATTTAGAGAATATCCACTATCCATGTAGAATATATTGTCATTAGTACTATCTTTATTTTTCTGAAAATAAGAGTGTTAGACTTTTAGAACCCAAAAATTATTGGATATATAAATTTCAAAAAGAAATTTTTTTGGTATCTACATTTTAAAAAAAACATATGCTTTATGAAAACCAAAATATTGGGTTTCATTTAAAGAAGACTATTTTTTCCAATTCCCATCACACTGAAACTTATTGAAGAATGGATCACATTGAGGAACAAAATAATTATTAAAAAAACCAGGTTTATAATAATTATTACCAAATCTAGAATTATTCCTTATAGTTCGAATTTGAGAATAAATCTTTTCAATGTTTTCCTTAACTAAGGTAATGTTTGACAAAAATTTCCTCATGGAAAATATTTTGGACATTAGTTTAATAACTATGTTTTTATTCTCAAAAACATTAGTTTTAGCACTAGAGTTAGTCTCTAATATATTATTCATAGAAATTACATTTTCAAATCCATAGAAATTTAACCCTTTTCTGAATTAACTTCCTAATGTTTTTTTGATATACGTTAAAAATAATTAATTTTTATCAATATATTTTGAATGATCTGATACTTCTTTAGTAATAATTGAAATTCATGAATATTCCTTATCATTTTTTCATGAGTTTATAATTTTCATTCTCAAGAAGTTTTGTAAACCAAGATACTTCTTCATTAGTAGGTAATGTATTATCTCTATCAGAAGAAGACGCTTCATCCAAAGATTCATAATATTTATTATCACTATAATTTTCATTTAATGATAATTTTTTTTGGATTCATAATTGTGTACCTTGTCCATTAGACAATGGTTTTCAATAGGTATCTTGGCTAGTAGAATAAGATTCTTCTAAACCGAATATTCATACTCTGAGGACTCATCAGAAGAGTCTTCACCAGTGGCACTCTTGGTGTCATTGGATTTAAAAAATTTCTTATCTCTTTATTTTTAGTACTTATTTTTATTTCTCTCAAAACAATTTTCCTTTCTATCCTTTTTATTAATCATATGAAAATCTAGCCTTTTATGCCCTAATCTTCTACATTCATAACAAGTCACTTTTGAGTCATTATTTTCCTTTATTTATTTCTTCTTAAATATATACTAAAATTATTTCTTCTCAACTATCTTGTTCATCCTTCAAGAAATATTAGCTAACTCATTCTCATAATGTCCACATTATCTTGATTCAGATAAAACAATGTTTTTGATAGACATGGATCTAGTAACCCTCTCAGGAGTCTTGGATTTTGTAGTTGTAAAGGCTACACTTCCATTGGAATTCATATTTTTATTCCTATTACTATCTCTTTTCATTCATGACTCATTTGAAGAAGAGATTTCAAAAGATCATCAATAAGTAATTTGATATACTTTCATGTTCTCATCAATAGCTATTCTCTTAGATTCCCACTCATTTGGCATGATATCTACAATATTGTCCACAAGTGACTCATCATCTAAACCATTTTCACCCATGGATTATAAACTATTAACAATGGTCAAAAACCTTTGTTGTATCTTGAATACTAGTTCTCTATAAAGAAATAGAAATCCACGATATTATTCTCTAACCATAACACTTCTAGTTTCTATAAACTTGGATGTACCAAAATTAGTAACCTAAAATTTCATCTAAATACAATTTGCAGCTTCAGAAGAAGAAATCTGAATATATATATTCCAAGACCTGAAACACAACAATGTATTGCATAACATGTTGTTTAGTTTATATTCTGAATTTTCTTGATTAGTAAGATTTTTGACTTCCTTATCAAGAATCTTGTAGTCTCTAGTAAGCACAACAATGTTTTCAACAATAGTATTAATCAGAAAAGACTTCATAGGATCTCTCTAATATTCATAATCATTCACGTTAAATATAAGTGGTGTAGTGGGATATGGATTTTTAATCGAACCAAAAATCATTTCATCCATCTAAATGAAAATATTTTTGGAAAGAAACTTTTTAATAGAAAAATATTTTAAACAAGGATAAAAAAATACTAAGCAAGAAAAATATCTAGATCAATGAAAACTTAATCTAGAAAACTTATATATGAATATAAGTATTTCAGAAACCTGCTCTGATACCAATTGTAAGAATTAAATATCAACGTATATGTTCAATTACAAGAAGAGGTGAATTTTATATTTAAAACATTCATTTTTAACCTTAATAAAAACTATGTTTAACAAGTTAAAACAAGGTAAATTCATAATACCTCTTTTATTTCTATAAACATGCTCGGTTCCAAAAATTTTGTTCTGCAAATGAAACTTAAGGAATATTTAAATGGAAAAAAGATTCTTCCTTAAAGAATATAGAATCATACTTGTCAGAGTATACAAAAGAATAGGAAAGTATAATAAAGTTATACTTTCCTTCTTTATCAAAATACAATGTAAATAAACATAAAACAAAATAAATTACAAGTTTGAAATCTTTTATAACAAAGAGATTGGTATCCAACTACCATGGATAAATGATCCTTGATTTAAACTTTCATGAAATTATATCTTTCTCACACCCATGTAATCCTTCAATAGGAATATCAAGATTTCTCTTGCTATCCTCACCAGCCCAAGAACTATATGAATGTCAGAACCTCTGTCTTTGTATCCATGGATGTCCTTGAACATTAAGGCAGTCTTTACCTTTGTCTTTTTATCCACATAAGTCCTCAATTTTACACAGCAACAATTGGAGTCATGTGAAGAAAGCATAACAAGATGTTCAGTAGGCATAAATAATGAGAGTCTGTCTCTATAGAAATCACTTAAACAATATGAAATCTCTAGAGTGATCAAAAGATGATAGGATCATTAAAATGAGTTCCTATTAATAGGCCCTTCTCCTATGGCTCACTCCCTCCTCCAATATTCATATTTTTATTTGAATTTAAGAGGGACATGTAAACATGTCACTCCAACAATGGTTAGTTGGAAATAGAATGTACAACATCATTTCATAATAATAAAAAGTGTATGTAAAATAAACATTCTTAACCAAATCAATTTTTTAGAGTATAGGATAAAATAAATGTTTGGAGTCTAAATAAATAATAATTTTGAGAAAATAAATCATGGATATTCGAATTCTGTTTCTAAAGAATTTAGAACCTAGATTCTATAGATTTCGAAATTTGAATCGTAATGAGTTTAGAATATGAATTCTTATAAATTCTGAGTCTGAATATTGAGGAATTCGAAGTCCGAATTTCAGAGAATTTAGAGTCTGAATTACAAGGAATTCGAAGTTAGAATTCTGAATAATTAATAATTTGAATTTCAGAGAATTTAGAGTCTGAATTTCTAAGAATTTAGAATTTAAATTCCAGACAATTTGGAGTTTGGATTTCTGATAATTCAGAATCTTAATTTCAGAGAATTCGGTTTCTAAATTTCATAGAATTTGGATTCGTAATTTCAGAGAATCGGGAATTTTAAAACTGAATCCTCTATAACCAATGATTTATAAGATTATAAGGATTTAGAAATGAAACTGAATTTTTACTTTTGGAATAAAAGAGTCAGATTTAGAGAAATTATAAAATGAAAAATGAAAACATAGGTATGGATAAAATGCCTAGAAGGAATGTTTTTCTAATTAAGATAAAGATTAGAGAAAATATGATTTCCCTTAAGATATATTGTTTGTGATTTTCAAAACATATAGAAATGTAAAAGTCATTAGGAAACCTTATTGACTCAAAAAATGTTCTTTACTAGTGGATCGTGCACTAGAATGGACGTTGGGATGGTTACTTTCACTGATATATGGGTACCTGGGACCCATAGTGAGCAAGTTCCAAGGAGTTATTTCTCATGACCTATGATAATTGGCTATTTTGTCCTCACTGTCGACATACGGTGTGTCTGGGTGGTAAATTCAGCGGTGTCTTTTTTTTATTAAAAGTGTAAATTCTTTAAAGCATCCCTCCTGAAAACAATTTTCATTTTGAAGTTTCACATTTTGGAATATACTTACTAGAATTCTTATTTAAAGAAAATTATTGTTATTATCTAGTAATTTTTATAGTTTGAGTCCTCATTTGAAAATATACCTTTATATCTTGTATTTAAAACATTAAATATATGTTTCGTATATTTTAATGGAAGTGAATTTGGAGTAGCATATTGGGCTAACCTACTAAGTTTTAATACTCAATCCTATAGTCCTCTTCTTTTTTTATCACTTGTGTAAGTTTAATCTTGAGTTTGATCACCTTGGGAGATGTGTGATCATTCAGTTGGTGGCTAAACATTAGGGTCACATGGAGTTAGTTGGTTGTCTGGTTCTGTTGGATGAGTTTTTTGGTTTAGTTGTATTTTCGGTTTCTTTTACAAATGTTTTTCAATATAATTTTGTATAAATGTTTATTAGGAAGTATGTTTTATTTTTTTGGTTGGTTATTTTTTTTTATTAGTTTAAATCATTCCCTATAGTATTCTATTGATTCTTTTGGTGCTTTTTTCCAACCATATACTCAATTCAACCACCGACACTAGTTCCCTTTGGTGGTTCTCTTGGACCATTCTTGAATTCTTATTTTTATTTTTCAAATCCTTATGTGAGAAATAGAAATTGAGTATTCAAAATTTAATATAAGAAAGTCGTCGGTAATTTTAGATTTTGGGAAACAATATTATGGGAATAAAAAGAAAATTAATTAATTAAATTATATTTCCATAATCTAATCATATTAGATGTTGAAATAAAATGTTTTGAATTTATGGATTATTTTAAAGTGGTACTGAAATATTGTTTTAAATGGGATGTTTTGGTCAATTCAAAAGATCTCAAATTTGATGAAATGGTTACAGAAATTGTTTTTTAGTGGGTGGTGTTTTCTAAAAAAGTTTTTTGGCTTTTTTCACCATTGGTTTATGAAAATAGGCTTGGGTAAATTTTTGAAAGGGGGAAAGGGCTATTTGGAAAAGAATGTTTGTTTTGGAGGTTGTTTTATAATATATAGAATTGGTTCAAAATCAAATAGTTCTTGAATTTTGATTTTGGTTAAGATGCTAAAAAATGTTTTGAATAATGGGAGATGTTTTTGATGGAGACATTTTGGGTTTATTTTTCCTGAACGGTAAAAAAATTATTTTGTGGGAATCTGAAAAATGTTTTTGAATTAGTGGATAGTGCGCCTTTGGAAGTTACTTGATTTTTTATTTGAGACAAATGTTTTGATTTGGAATGAAATATGATGATTATTATTTTATCCTTTGTTGTGTTCATTCGTTCTCACATGCGTGGTGGTATATGAGAATGTGGATGGATTCCTAGTATAGCCTGATGGGATGGGTTCCCAGGGTGGCATAAAATGTGAATGTGACTGAGACTCTACGGAATGCCATTGGTGAGTAAAATTTTCCACCAAATTTGTTCATCTTTAAAAGTTTATTGAGATGGAAAAAATTGGTGTTTTTTTATAAATGTATGGTTATGTTATTGTTTTTTCTTATTTCTTATAGGTTTTGTTCCTTTCGGTATACTTCCTTGTGATCTAGAAGTCATAATCATTTTATGTCTTTAGATGGGGTCTTGTTAATGGCTCAGTTTAAAAGAATTGTTAATTGGGTTTCTGAAGATGTGTTTGATGTTGAGATGTGGAAATGAATATCTTTATATTTCAATGCTTTACATTTGATCATCCTAAGGGTTCATTTCAAAAATTAAATCCACCTCTTCAGAGAATTACTCAAATTGTTGTGGTAATATAGTGTTGATTGGGTTTCATTTAATGTTCCCTCCTATTATGGTGATTCTCTTGGTAGTGGTAGTTTTGATCAGTTATATTGAGTTGTTTTGTCATGTTTATTTCTCATTACACTCCTCATTTGGAGTGAGGGATAATGGTGGTGTGTATCCTTGGCCACTGTTTGGGTATAAGTGTCTTGTTTGAGGAAGTGAATTTCACTGTGTGTCTTTGTCCTTTGTTTCCACTTAGGAGGTATATGTTTCATCATGTGTATTTAGAATAAGGGGTTCTAATTAGGGATTATCATCTCTTAACTATGATTTAGTATATGCTTTATAGATTCGAGCTCCAACCATAGGTCCCAGAGTCAAGCTGGAACATAGTTAGGAATCTGAGTGGTGTGTGAAGTTGGGATAAATTTGTACCTCTACTATTATGGTGAGGTAGTTCAGTATTTCTATTAAAAATAATCAACATAGTTAATACCATATAGCTTCAATGAGTGTGTTATACTTACCACTAATGCAACATTTGTGACTCAACTTTATAAAAAGATGGTTTTCAATCAATGTCCTTATGTCGACCATCCATATGAATTGGGTTTGGTCATGGATTTATATATTTATATGTGAAGAGAGATGGTTTTTTGTCTTTCAGGGATTTTTTGTCCCATTCATTGACCCCCCTTATCTCCCTTCCCAATGTGGTGAAGGTTTTTGGTATATGCGGGATGGTTTGGCAGAGTTCTTGTCCCCTCCGTTCAGGAGTGTGTATTTTAAATTTCTTTGATGTAGTTTTCTTAAAGTGTGTCCTTATCAGCTTGGGGAGGTTGTGGTAGAAGAATTTTTGTTGGACTATGATGTAAAGGCCCAACTCTAGTTCATTTTAAATTCATTGTTGGTCCATTCTAGTAGATTCTTAATGGCGGGGAGACCCACTAAGGGACTCATTATGCTCTCTCTTGAGTTGTCATCGGAGGCAACTTGAATTTTAATGGTGGAGAGCCTATTCGGGCCTCCCCTCTATTGGGGATCTATTTTTGTTTTGGCTTTTATTTAATCCTTTTTTATCTTTCTTTATAGGTGTTCGGATCCTCAGTCTCCTCTTTAATTGGGGGAGTGTTGAGTTGTTTTGGGGATGTGGTGGTTTAAACATTCCATTTGTTCTAAGGAAGTGATTTTGAGTTGTTTTTTCGGTAAAGATGCTTAAGTTCTCTTTTGGTGAGTGAACATTCCTTAGATGAGTAGGTTATATTGTGATGATTTGGAATCCTTGGTAGTTGATCAATCAGCTGGAATGTGTTATGGATTTCTGGGGGTAGAAACCGATAATGGTGAGGAGAATTGTCACACCCAATTTTTCAGGTTTTGGTTTATGGTTTAGTTCATTAGGAATCATGGACTTTTTCTTTGGTCCCGAGTGTGACAGGGGTTGAGTTTCAATTTTTTCCATTGAAAAATATTCCAATCATAGTTTTCCTTCATTAGTTTTTGGAGAAAGTGTTGTGTCTGTGAGTTTTAGACACCAACAATGTCACATTTTTGTGTTTAAATCATTCAAGAATCCTTGGATGGAGTTCCCTAGTGTTTGGGGTGTCATTTGAGGGTTTTAACCATTTTTCAGGCCTCATGGTTTGATAACGATTTTCCCAAACCGTGTAACCTAATCATGCAATGTTACAAATTGATTCTAGTGTCCCTCGCACGGTTTGCACATGGTTTGACAAACCGTGTAGCAAAATCAAGCAACCACATATGTGATGAATATAATTCACTCTAAAAATTCTATTTGAGTTATTCCACATCCCATATGAATTAATACATATTGGATATCGACAAGACCCCCCCCCCCCAATGTTCTCCATCATTTTGGATCATTTTTTGGTTGATTTCTCACAAAATATTATAGATTCTACGTCAAATCCTTCAATTTACTCTTCTCCGCTCTTCCCTTTTCATTATACAAACATTTTATCTTGGTTTTGTATTCCCCCTGGTCATTCTAGATCTATGTTTAGGTTTTCCAATGTTTTATATTGGGGATTTATTTTATTTTGTAAGGTCTTTGTAGATATAGGGTTTTGAAATCCACGATTGGAGTTGTCTGGTGTGTGTTTCCATTCCACCCAATATTTGAGGTAGCTTTCCCCTTTCACTTGCCTTTTTAATTAATGATTCATTCATTTCAGGATTTTCACCCTATATTTATTAATAAATAATGATGTTTGATCCTCATTTCTGTTTTTTGGTGTGCAAAGTGGTGGTTTATACCTTGATATGTGATAAATAGAATTTTTTCTAAATATTGCACCCCATGGGTTCAATGTAATGCCTGGTTCGATTTTTTGAGTAATTTTTTGTATTTAAAGAATGTTTTGGGAATCTTAATAATTATTTGGCATGTTAAATGATGATTTTGGGCTTCTTAAAATCTTTTTCATTGGTTTTAAGTCATTTGAAATGTATAGTTAGATTTTGAAAAATTGTTTGGTGGTCTGATGATGAATTACGGCCTGGTTTGAACTTTCATCAAAAATGTATTTGGATTTAAAGTTTGTTGGAAATGTTTTAAGATAATTTTACAAATGTTTTTATTTGGAAACGGTGCATTTAAACCCCTTTATGAAAAGTGGATTTTGTACAATTGATAAATGTTGGTTTTGTAAAATGCTTAGAGGGTTGTTTCGTAGTTTTTATAAAATTTGTCGTGTAATGGATATATAATAAGAATATATTCATGGTGGTTAAAAATGTTTTTAATCATAAAACGGTGGGTTTTCACCTTCTTATTTAATGCGGTATTGGTGTCTTTGAAAATTTGGGTATGCTAAAAATTTTAAAGTCTCATTTGGCCATTCATAAAAAGAGGAATTAGTGTTTTACATGTTTATACTAGGTTCAATAAATTGGTATTGTTTTATGGTCTATGAAAAGATTTTATTAAATGTTGTTAGGGTTTCCAAATATTGATGGGTATGGTTTTATTTTCTGATTTTAACCTTAAAAGAGTGTTTCTGAATGATTTTTTTGTGAAAATCCACAATACACACCTAGAAATTATTTTACGAAAATTTTGAGTGGTTTATTGATCCATGAAAGAAATGTGAAATAAGTTTGGGATATTTTTTTTTTGAGTTTTATTTCAAAATTTATTTGAATTAAAAAGGTGATTAAGTGACTTGCGTGATATAGATGTGGTCTGTTTGGTGAATGTGTGATGTAGATGTGGTATTTTCATGTGAAAAGTATATCTCATAGCTTGTTGAACTTGTTTGTGCACAAGAGGAAAACCTGAGTATCTAGGTGGGTGGACATGTACTAATATTCTAGTGATCCCATGAGGCTTGGTCTTAGTTTCACGTACCAAGTTTGAATGTTACAACACCAACTAAAAGTAGATGATGAAGATGGGGGACCACTAGGTTATGGGTATGTTCCCTACAAGTGGCTCATGCACGAGAACATATATTGTGATAGTTACTTTCACCAAGATATGAGGTAACTGGGTCCCAAAGTGATCTAGAGCCTAAGGATTATTTCCCATGACTTGTTCTCATTGGCTATTTTGTACTCACCATCAACATACAATGTGTTTGGTTTGAAAATTCAGCAGTGTCTGAGTTTTATTTAAATTTATACATTCTTTAAGGTATCCCTCTTGAAAACTATTTTCATTTTAATGTTTCACCTCTTTGAATATTGGTATTAGCATTCTTATTTATAGAACTTTCATGTTTTTGTTTGGTAATATTTATAGGATGGGACCACATTTTGAAAACACCCCTTTATATATTATATTTGAAACTTAAAAATTGATGATTCTTTTATTTTAATTGATGTGCATTGGGAATAGAATATTAGGCCAACATACTATGTTTTAATACTCATGCATGTAGTCAACTTCTATTTTTAGCCCTTGTGCAGGTTTCAGCATGAGTTCGACCACCTTGGAAAACATATGATTGATTTGTTGGAGAGTGACCATCGGGTCACATAGAGTTAGTTGGTTGTCTGGTTTGGTTGGTTGAGTTTTTAGGTTCATATTTTTTTCGGTTTCTTATACAAATGTTGTTCAATTTAATTTTCTATAAATGTTTATTGGGATGTCTATTTCTCTCATTGTTTTTTTCTTGTTTTTTGTTTGGGTGAAATTGTTCCCTCTTGTTCACTATTTATTCCCTCATGCTTGTCGCCATATTAGGAGGCTCGGGAATGCCTCTCGGGACTTATCACTTGCTGACTTGGTGACCGGATCAGGGTCAAATCGGGCCAGTTCGTGATAGAGAATAACATAAAAAACCCCTTGGAATGTTTTTTGTATGAGCCTATGTATAGGTGTAACATCAATAGTTTTTAAAAGAAAGGGCTATGTTTGGTAGTGTAAACATATTCAACATCGAGCTTAAATAAATTTGAAAATTGTATTATTTAAATGTGGTTGTTATAACCTAGCCATTAAATTGGATGTAATGAATATTATTAACAAAATTATGAAATATATAATTCTCATAATCATTGATAATGTATTAATTATGTCATTGTAAATAAGTATTGTATTTTTAGTAAAGGCATTTTATTCATCAAAAATATATTTTCCTTGAAAATGATTCATTATTAATTTTTATGTAAAAATAATATAAATAATTTTTTTATATTTTATAAAAATTATTTGAAAATTTTAAATTATTTTTTTAAATAAAATTATCAAAATTTTCCGATGGTGAATTTTTTTTAATTTTCAGAAATGATTTATTTTTCAATAAGTAATGAAAAAAATCAATTTTTATTAAAAAATATTATTCAAGTATATATTTGTTCAAATTATGTTCTAGATTATTTTTTAATTTTAACTAAAATAATATAATTACAAATAATAAAATTATTTATTGTTAAATGTTCTTTATATTTGAATTAATTATTAAAACATTTTCTGTTTAAAATGGGACTTTTTCAAAAATAATTTTGTTTTTTTATACATGTTTGATTTTTAATTAAATTCTAAAACTTATGTGATTTGAATTTTGAAAAATTTATTCCATATTTACATTAATAATTTTAAAACATAGTAAATAGTAAAATTTTATTTTTTATCAACATGAATTGTATCTTTAATTATTTTTACTACCAGAGTAAAGGGTAAATCGATTATTTAAGGGTGAAAATTAAAATGATAGGGACTACAAAATTACCCAAAAAAGTCTCTAATTTTTTAGATGAGATATAATATACCATATTAATCATAGTATCGAAATTATTACTTATAGACGTCACTTGGATGATAATATGATAGTTATAATATTTTATTTTTTAGAAAAGTAAAATATGACATTCTTATACTTTTAATAATTGTATAATTCTAGATATAGGGTTATTGAGAAGAAAAAAGTTTACTATAAATAGTAATTATTAATTTAAAATATTTATCTACATTAGGGTAATTTATTTAAATTATTTATTTAAAAAATAAGTAACTTAAATTTCAACATGATGTTGATGCGATAGTAACTCAATTTTGGGAAAGCTCAAAAAAATATTGGTTAAAATATTATTATATAAAATATACATTGAGGTAATTATTATAATATAATAATTTTATAGATGAACTAGATATTTTAGGGATATATTAATGGTTTTTTGGTTTTTATCTTGTTTTTTATATTTATAAATTTCAAACTAATTAATTGTGTCCAATTTGGCAATATTAATATTTTAAATAAATTATATTTTATTAAATAATATAAAATTTCAAGAAATATTAAATTCAGAAATATTATTGGAATAAATTTGAAAATATAATCAATTATTCATTTATTTTTATTTTTGAATTTTATAGCAACAATAATAACCCCTAATGAGTAAAAATCATTATTGCCATGGTTAGAGATAGAGGGGTTAAATAAGGTTTAAAACTAAATTATAATGATAATAAAGTAATCTAAACTAATCTGGTAATTGTTTTATGATAGGATTAATGCCAACCCAAATATTATATTCTAAATAACTCGCCTTTTATTCATTTCTAATTGTATATTAATTTATATTAATTTAATATTTTGAGAATGTCCAAGAGGGCCCATGGCCTCTCTTATAAATGGCCACATCTTCTTCTCAATCTCTCACACGTCAAAGCCATTGTTTTCCAACACATACCAAAATCCATTCATGTAATTTTTATACACATTATAAAATCTCTATTTTAGGTATAACACTAACCTTGTGGGTCTTATTATGTTAAGAAACCATGTATTTATAATATTGTGTAAGATAAATAACATATGTGACAAATCATACATGAGATAAGGGACTTTATTTTGAAAAGGCATCTTTTAAATTTTGACTTTACAAAAGTAAAAAAAATATATTATTTTTCAACATATACCTCAAGATTGGATTTTCCATCAAATATAAAACATTAATGCTTTGATTCTTTCTTTATAATATTTCATAGTTTTTTTAAACTAAAATAGTTTCTTTATGATGTGCATAATATTTTGATTTTAAAATTCTTTTTTTAAAGGGACCATTGATATTGAAAAATTATATTTTATTTTAAAAAAATTATGATATTTTCTTCAAAGAAAATATTTTATTACTTTTTTATTGTATTTTGGTATTGATAAAGACTTTTTTAAAAAGAAAAAGGTACTTTGTTATTTGAAATTGTTTTTTATGTGTTTATAAAAGGTTTTGTGACAAAAAATACAATCATAAATTCTTTTAATTCATTATAAAGTACATGAACATTAAAAATTGGGTGGACAAGATAGCTAAATGTAATCCTTTTACATCATAACATGGGGTTATCCATATAAAACCAAGTTAGATCATTACAACTTAACATAGGGTGGCCCATATAACATTGGGTAATCCCATTATAGTTTAAAATCAGGTGGACCAAAGAGTGTTGGGTAAGACCATAATATTTTAAACACTGGACATGCCCATATAGTGATCAAATGCATTCAGTAATGTACATTTCATTTCAAGGAAAGGCGAATGGATTTCCCTAATCATTTTTCTTATAGATTTTACAATTATCCAATTATTTCAAACATTGGTTTAAAATAAGATTACCAATTTAATTCTCTATATTTAAAAGAAAAGTTTTCAAATTTCATTCCTTGGTTTTTAATGATTTTATTTGAGATAAAATTGTGTCTGTTTTTCATCTGAAAATATTTTGTTTCATTCTCTTAAAGAAAAGTAAATTGATTTTCATGTTTTCATTGGACTACAATTTTTCTTTCTATTTTGACCCTTACAGATCATTTTTTGATCATACCATGTTTAAAAACAATTAATGAGTTAATATAGCAGAATAGGTAAATATAGTGAAAAGATTAAAATTTTGATTTTATATCATGGTAAGAAACCATTTTTTTTGAATGTTTTGTTTCCTTGAAAAAATTTACAGTGAATAAATGATTCCACTTGTAATGTATGGGTTTACATTGTATGATATTATGATAATTATTACTATCAATAATCCAAAAATATATTTGGGGAAAATAATTTGATTTTTAGTTTTAAAATAACATGAATTATTTATTCTTAATTTTGGGTTCATATGGTTTTTCTCAATGAAGGGCATATATTACATTGGAGATTAAAATTTTTTAAAAATATTTATATATATCATAATATAAATATAATTTTATCATTTTTTATATGTTTAGTGAAATAGAAACCCAATTTAAGGATTTCTGTTATGAAATTTTAATGTGACTAAATAAAATTTTAGAGACATTTATTTTTTAGGTAAATATGTTTTATTGTATTTTATGATGTAAAATTAATGTTTACCGATAAAAATTTATGTTAAAAAATAATAATGATATTCTGGAGGATTTTTTTCACATTTTTATAATTTTATAAGGATTATGATAATATATTTTTCGGAAAAGGAAAACCCCCATACCATGAGACAACACATCTCATATTAAAAGGATAAATATTTTGAACACACAAGAGAAGGGTGGAAAGTGTTCATCATCAACCACTAGCCAACGTGATTCCTTCATTAATGTATAATTGTTTTTCATAATTTAAACTATATTATGGAGATATTTTAATTCTATTTTTGGAACATATGATTTATCTAATAAATGATTATGGGAAGGGAAAATAATTTATTTATTGAGTGATTAATGTTATTTCAGAAGACAGTAACTATTTTGGGAACCATATATGATTAAGGTGAAAAAAATGTTATAGAATTTTATTTTAACAATGAGGATTCAATTTTCTTTTAGTGGAACATATTGTTTTATTTTGAATTTCTGATGATTCATGTTATTTATGGACATGTTTTGGGTAACTTTAATATTATTAAGGATATTAGTTTTTAGTATGAAACATTTAGTATAACGCCTAGACCCCAGTTACCAAGATTCAGTGCATTATTACATAACATTGGCATGATCACAAAAGATCAAGTCTCGAAAGACCGATTAGTTTAGTTGCCTTGGAAACACTATATACATTCATAAATGTTACATTACATCATAAAGTGAAAAACTAAAATAACATAGTCTTCATAGTTGACACCCATATATCCATCAGACTATCCCTGCAGGTCAGTCATAAAATATTTCTTCACATCCTAGGAAAATAAAACATAGAAAGGGGTGAGCTCAGATGCTCAGTAAGGATAACAATATAGCAGAAGCTTTCATAAATAAACATAAACATTTAAGGCAATGTATAACTAAAACAAAAGCCTTTAAAACTTGAACTTCGGCATAATATGGCAAAAGTAAAATGAAATAATGCCATTTAATTATCCACATGTATATTGTACTCGTCAAATAATCACATGCAGTATCAATAACCACCTTCATAATGATGGAATGTATAATGCCAGACTATCATAACCACGTAGCCAAGGCCTCGTACCAAGACTACAAATAACATTTTTCAAGGCCTCGTTCCAAGACACTAGTTTGTCTAATGAGACCTACCGATGCATCGAGGAGCTATAGCAGGATCCACTCGTCACTTATTAAGTCCAATTCATTCCTCATATGAATAGGTTTAAACATATCATAAACCACAACATAATTGTATCACATAAAACATGCATAAAGGAAACATAACATTTCCACATTTCAATCGCAAGATATCAATACAACACATTGATATAATAAAAACATTACCAAAACCATTTTAAATACCAAATTAAAATAAAATTAAAACTTAGTATTTATTTTTCTTTTAAAAATGTTATGGCTTGTAGGGGAAGCTGAAACTCAAATAATGGTCCCGGTGGTGGAGAAGTCATTGTCGCCGCATACGTACGACAAAAAAAACATTCACTTTTGTCATTTAGTAAAATGCTTCATATAAAAAATATACCTTTTGAATAAATGTAAAATTCAAACGATTTTATACACCGTATAAAATAAAGTTGTGTATAAAACAAAATATGCCTCAATGAAAGGAGATAGAGACGAAGTCCCTTACCTCATGTCCGACTTGACTTGACCGTACTTGAACCTCCATAATAATAAACTAGAGTTAATTTCTAATTGCTTGAGAACCTTTTTTATGTTCATTATTCCTTTTATATCACTAATTACTATGTTATGAACATTATGTAATTATTTATGTTAATAACGGTCGTTTTGTCGATCTTTGGTACTTGAGTCAAAAATAAACTTCTTATAATTACAGGTTGTTCATGTGGAAAAATATCCATTTTATCCAGAATTATATTCATTATATAGATATCATTTATATCATATATATATAGTATATATATGAATTTATAATATTACATAACATTTCGAGGTAAGAAATGAATTGCACCGTTCATGGAGACGGTAAGCCGTACATATGCATGAACGCTACTTTCATTTATATTTAGTATTTAATGGAATGAAATCATAATTATATAAAGGTGTATTATAATTATAGTATAGTATCATATATAATATCATTTACTTCATCCTTTACAGGTCCCACATATGGCATTAATGATTCAAATCACTTTGAGGGGGCGGTAGTCTGCACTTCCTAAAATAAAATTATCACGTTTACCCATAATGGAAATCATAAAGGCCTGAAATAAATGAAAAATAAAGAATCATAAATAAAACATAAAAATAATATATATCATAAATAAATATAGTGACATCTTAATGGCCACCATGAAAGGTGTTAAAAGAATATTTAACAATCATCGTTTCGTGAGGCAGTAATTCCCCACCTATAGAAACAGTATGTTTTTTAACCATTAGAAGACGGTGTGTGTAAGTTTAAATCAAATAATTCTCATAAAAACATAATAGTATATTAAAGATACTGGTGATGTTACAAAATAATGTAATAGAAATAGTTTAAGGGGTTGGAGAAGAAAAATAAAACAAAAGAACATAAGAGAAGACATTACCTTAAAATCGGGTAACTCTTTTTGATTTGAGCCAAAGGCTTCCTTGGGAAGACTTCATCCAAAAGTGAGGATTTGAGGAGTAAGATAGGGAAGTTGAGAGAGAATTTGTGCAGAGTTTGGATGAGCCAAATGGCTTTCAAGTTGTGAATAATGTGGTAGAGGTGGAGGCCTTTTATAAGATGAGAGGAGGGCACTCTTGTAAAGTCATGACATGTTACCTTATTATGAAATGATTTTCAGATTTTAAATGTCCCACAATGATATATTTTGAGGATAATGGGATAAGGGTTCGCAATATACCCATCCAATAGGTTTTAGACAAGTGTACATCTTAGATTTTATCTTATCTTTTCATTTTATTAAAATTTTTCATAAATGAGGTAATCGCTGCGTCATCATGGTGTCAAAAAATAAATTTATTTATTTAATGCCTAAAAATTATAAAAAAAATTACCATGATGTAAGAAATTTTTTTTGATTTCCAATGAATATTTATATTCGAAATGTAATCTTATATAACCCCGTGTAATAATTGTTTTAGTAAAAAAATACATGTTTGTGACAATTTTATTTTTACTTTAAATAAAAAGTTATTAATGTCATTTTCTTACCCAAGTGGCTCCATGGGGTCCCCAAGTTGACCCATGAATTTTCTTGGTCGGCCATGACTCATCAAATAAGGGTAGGATAAGTGTAAAAGTAATTTTTATTATTATAATATTATATTTACCTTAAATTACACTAATTACCTTTAATCGCGATTAATAGAACTTAAAAGTTAGTATTCACAAAAAATTATTTCCATCCCATTGAACGACATTTTTCTTACTAATGACAATAATGTATTTCATATTTTTGAAATCCAATTCACAGAATTAGTAAAATTTCATTTAAATGAAAAATCGGTTTTTTAACTACCACTAGTGGTTTCACTATTCATCAAAAATTGAAGTTTTTCAAAAAAATACAAAAAATTCACCCTAAGCTATAATTGATATTATGAATTCAAAAATAATTTCTATTTTATGAAATTCCAAACAAATAAGTTGCATTAATTAATTTTATAATTAATTCTCGTTGTCAAAACAAATAGCGTGTTTTTAATAAACAATATCAATCTAAAGATTGACAATTGTTTATGTCCAATTTCAAAGTGAAATTAATTCTAATGACCACCAATGGATAAAATGGTAAAATTTTATAATAATTATACATTAAAACCACTCAATAGTATATTTTATCACTATAAATTATTTTGATTAAAAATGTTGTTTTTAAGTATTTTTCACTATTCATCGAAAATTGAATGTTCTCAGAAAAATACCAAAAAATCAACATAGGATAATTTTGATATTCTGAATCCAAAAATAAAGTCCATTACGAAATATAAAATTTATATAATTTCAAAAAAGTGTGTATTACTATTCATAATGGCTATTTTGATTGGTCGTGGTGTGTTAGAACTCGAGGGTGCGTACAACACACGCTACTCTATTATTAAAAGAGAAGCATACCATGGAAGCCTGGGGTGTAACATTCTCCCCTCATTCAATAAATTGTGTCCTCTCAATTTGAAATTTTTCTTCGAAAATAAAAGGTTGAAAATAAAAAATACCTTTGTGGATAACCCATATCAAAAATAGGGTTAATAAAAATATAGCTTTAAAAGAAAGAAAGAGAAGTACAAAGGTCACTCAAGATAGCCCATACTAGGATTCTATGAAAACATGGATATGGAGGAGAAACAAACCATCAAGGTCTAATGTAGAGTTGTAGAAAATATGATTAGGAGAAAGTTATCTATAAGAAAATCTCGAACTTGTGATTGGTTAAAAAGTCATCGATTCCCCAGTTGGAAAAGTTAACCGAAAACATTTTTGTTTTAACTTACCTTTCTTAAAGATGAGGAAATTATTTAGTAGATCTACTAAGAACATAAGGAAATATAATTACTTGTCATGTAGACTTTAATTCTTTAATAAGTTTTTACCAAAAACCCATCATTCACTCCAAAAGGTAATAGAACTCGAAAATATTATATTTATCCTAATCGTACAAGGTTACAAATATTAACACATACCATTTAGATTAGGAAAACTATTTTGTACTAACCAGGGACTTCCTATAGGCTAGTTGTAGGTAATAAAAGCCTGTCGTACTATGGTTGTGGGTTCGATTCGTGCAGCATTGTCCGACGTGACGGGTTATCCCCGGACCTGCAAGTGGTCCTTTTCCTAAAACTATAGTATTATAATATTTCAAAAATAATCTTCAGAAATGTTTTAACCTTAAACAATACTATCCAAAGTTCAACTTAATCCATTCCAACCATTATAGTTATCCAAAATACCTCTATCCAGAATTTCTCTAAAAGGTCTCTAAATTCCAAAATCAATTGTAACATCAGATTCCCCAAACAAAGTAATGATTCTCTTATTGTCACATACTAAAAATATGATTACCTTCATAATATTAAAACCTTAATGAAAACAACAAGTACTACAGTACAATATTTATAAATATCACATTATTCTTATAACTAGAATATAATCCTTGAGTCCAAAAGCAACAATACATTAATTATTCTTATTCAACTGTAGTAACAGCATAATATTGGCCTTGATCCCTTAGCCTTTTCTGAGGTAAGTTTCCCTGACTCTTAGAAAATTTATTTGCATAATGCCCCATTTCCCTACAATTTTATCATTTAACATTGATATCCTCTTTCTTTCCCTTGCAATCCCGAGCCTCGTGACCTTTTTCACCACATTTATAACAAACTCCCATTCATTTTAGGCAAGTACCGGGGTGATTCTTCCCCCAATTATCGCATAATGGAAAATCCTTCTTTCCCTTTTTCCCTTTATCTGTCTCTTGTTCCACCGTTCTCTACTTCTCTTGATTTACTTTATTGTCATAAGATTTAGAGAATTCCTTTTCTGTCATGATAGCACATGAGACAATATCTTCATACGACGAGAAAGATTGTGAGACTAAGGCTCGATGGAGAAACAGTTTTAACCCATCAAAGAAATGATCAATCTTACTTCATGGGTTACGTATATAATCTGCTCCATGCCTCGCTAACCTTGTAAAGTTATCCTTATACTTTACGACATTCTCATCCTCCTTTTGTCTCAGACTCATAAATTGTCTTTCCATATTTGCTCGATGGTCACGAGGAAAGTGTTTTTATATGAAAATTTCCTTAAACTCCCTCCATTACATACTTGATACTTCATTATCATCCTTTTTGTTTTGAATCAGTGACCCCCATTGATCGGCATCTCCAGTGAGGCGGTAAACTACCACGACAACTTTCTCCCTTTCACTACTCTCTAAGGCGTGTAATATTTTTTCTAAAGAGTTTATCCATTGCTCCGCTACTAAGGGATATGTACTCCAATTGAATTTTGGTGGTTTTTTACTCATGAAGCGGTCTAACATTGATCCTCCATGTTGCGGATCAGGGTGCTCCGTACGAGTATGGTTATTATTCATAACCTGAGTGAGTTGTCCAAGTATGGTGATAAGTTGATCAGCACTAGTTGTATCACCAGATCCACTATTATTATCTTGAGCAGGAGGTAAATCCCTATATACAGTGTGTGCATTGATACGGTTTCCATTCCTTCCACTAGGCACAATTTCTAAACAATGACATAGACTAGATTAGTTTATGAATCGAAGTACATAATAACAAACTTGCAAAACACTTAACATAAATTGAACTATTTATGGATATAATCCATAATCATAAAAATGTTTTCTTTGAGGAAGTATATACTCATAAACACTTCATAATGGTTTATAATGAATATGAGAATTATCCAAAACATATTGGTTGCGCCCAAATTTACCCTACTGGTATGCGGTCATTGTAGTACAGGTAGGGTTCGAATCCACAGGGACTGAAGAAGAAACCGAGAGACACTCTAATTTGGGAAGGATTTGACTATGGAGTGGCTAGCTATTTGGATTGATATGATTTTAATAACTACTAATTTAAACTAAAGAAAATAAATTAACACATACAATTACTTAGTCTAAAACAATTAATGGATATGAGTTGATTTTAAGTTGTTACTAGGGTTATATTGGATGTATTTATTTTCTTATAACATTCGTTTCACTAATTCAAGACGTATCCACAAAATGATATAATTACTCAAAATAATTCAAAAATTTAATCTCTACACAATTCCAAGGCTAATCATCAATGCACTTATGGGATCTATTTAATGATCACTCCAAGGAATTGGATCGTACTAGCACTCGAAAGGTGTCATTGTTAAAGTTGGCAAAGACGAAAAAGAAAATAAATCATCAAATGGAAATCTTAAAATAATGAAATGATTACAGAATTTTAGATCATAAAATAACATCCAATCTTACCCATGCAACTCCCTAGGACCCACCCATAAGGGTTTATACCTCCATTTATGCTATTAAATAAATGGAAGCGGGAAGTCGACTTAAAGAAGCGGAATTGGAGAAGAAAAATAAAACAATGAAATGATCACTCCACCGTTGTGTGAATAAATTTACAAGTGCTGGTGTGAATAAATTCACACCTTAAAACAACGGTATCAAAGTGATAAGAATAAGAAATGAAAAAGATTAAATGAAGAAATTTTATTAATAACTAATGTGATTCAAA
The DNA here is from genome assembly GCA_963277665.1 of Viscum album. Lineage (NCBI taxonomy): Eukaryota > Viridiplantae > Streptophyta > Magnoliopsida > Santalales > Viscaceae > Viscum > Viscum album. Next base: position 414,197,674 of record OY728139.1, read on the forward strand.
TAATGTACATGAGAATGAAGAACGATTAAAACATCAAATGGACAACAAAACATTACAATGAAACAAAGCATCCAAGATCCCTAAATCCTCCACCACTACTGTCTTAAATAGTAAAAAATGAAGTCTTGGCTGAGCCCCCAACATCCCATGTGCGTTTAATTAATTATGTTGGGGAAAGGTGGGTGGAACATTAATGATGAGAGACTTTTCCACTTCTTGCCCCGATGTTGCAGCCAGCTTGCATCCACTGGAAAGACGTGCCTAAAGGACCTTCTAGAGTACCGAATTTGAGTGGGCCCTATAAGACTTAAATTAATCCCCGGATGTCCCCTAACAACCTATAAACGTTCAGCCCAAAATACGTTGTAGTTCGGGAGATAAGATTGGAATAGTGGGATCTTCTTTTGGGCCGCAGAATCTGGCACAAAATTAAATTGTAAACTTGGGCCACCTTAATCACCATTAGTGAGGACGAACTAGCACTGGCTCCAGAAGACTTATTTGTTCCTACATATGTCGTCTAGTCTACCATGAATTTGGGCCATCATTGGACCTGTATTGTGGGCCCCAAATTCCAATCAGTGTGATGATATCCAATCTTCCTTCTCCAGAAATGTTTCTTTTCATCGCCAAATATCCCCATCATACTTTATGAATCCTCCATTGGTCCCTGAATAAAAAATGTTCATATTTATGTTTATAACCATTTCCAAAAATATCAAATTAACATATGGATAATTAAATTCTTTGAAATCAGATGAAACATTGTGCCTAAATTGGTGCATATTAGGCATGAAGTGCACAAATGATGAGAATGGATGTTCAAAATTAAAATCCACTAACTCAGGCCCATAAGATAAAAAATTATAATTTAATAACATTAAAATGTAATAAAAATATGTGTTTTAATTGGCTAATCACACCCCCCAACTTGAGTTTTTCTAGTCCCGAGCAAAATATATCTCACAAAAATGAAATTCGAATGACCTTTTCCAAAAACATTTTAATACACATTTATCACCCAAAGATCAATACCAAACAATTAAGAAACCCATCAAAATCATTTAAAACATGCTATGTACATAATCATATCTCAAGCCCAAGCCCATTCCATTGTTCAAATTCATTTCCATATTTCATCCAAATTGAATTAAGCATGATGAAGTTCTATGCGTCACAATAGACATGGGGGTTCATTATCATTCGAGGGAGAAAAGATGGAAGCGCTAGGAGCAATAACATTTTAATAATAAGATGAGTACTCATTTTTTTTATTTTATATTTTTTTTGTTTTTTTTTACAATTTTGCCATGGTAATTGAAATTGAACTCAATCAAGTCAACCCATGTAGCAAGACTTTGCCGATGACTCCCAGGCTCAAAGACCATAGGGCACTAAGTGAAGCTCACATACTCGGGCATCATCTCGAGTTAACTCAATCAAAAACAAATTCAAATTACCACAAATAGAGATAAAATGCCCAACTCTGGGCCGGAAAACTATGGATTCATGATCCCCAAGTGTCGAAAGCCACACATTAGGTCAATTCATTGCTCTACGCGCAATTGATTTTTTTTGAATACTCATGTTAAAATTAAAATGATCGCCAATCCTAGGCTATTTATTATGGGTCCCCAAGAACTCAAACTAAAACCCCACCATCTAGAGGATGTGAATTTTGTTTTTTTTTAATGGATGAAAATATAACAGTGAAAAATTACATCGGGCAACCTCCCTTTCCAATAACTATGCACATGAACATAAACATGCATTAAAATCAGAATCAAGGCATGCAAAATTATTTGATATCCAATTTCAGAGTTTGGAATGTGTGTTATCATGTTCAAGGTTAATGACATTTTTCCTTCCACAGATTTTCATCTCCACCCTCCAACATAGATTAACACTATCCCCAGTATTTAAAGAATTGAAACATAGAAGGGGTAGGATATAAGTTCAACGAAGACATTGAAAATTAAAATTATGGAATGAAGTCACCTGGTGGTTGATGTTGAAAATGTATTCCCATGTCTCTCTTCATTTCTATTTTGTCTCCCAATGGCTTGGACGGTTGTGACCAGCTTTTCCCAATGACCTATGACATGCCTTTAAATTTTTTTAATATATATATATATTTTTTTATATATTTGTTTTACCTAAAAAACATCCAAATAACATAAACTGATGATATATTGTCTTCTTTATATTTTCTGGGTAAGGTATTACTCAGGGATCACACCGCGTGACACGGATGAATATGGTGATCCCCTTTCGTACCCATCCTTAATCATAAAAGAAGAACAGGTCAACAATCTATTTTTTTTAAATACCTTCAAAAATATAAAATAAAATAAAATAAACTGATGATACATTGTCTTCTTTATATTTTCTGGGTAAGGTATTACTTTGGGATCACACCGCGTGACACGGATGAATACGGTGCTCCCCTTTCATACCCATCCTTACTCATAAAAGAACAGGTCAATAGTCTATATATATATATATATTTTAAATAACAAAACAAAGAAGAAGGGAAAAAATGATTCACAATGATTAGAAACATAAAGACCACGGGTTGCCTCCCGTGCAGTGCTTTTGTTTAAAGTCTTTAGCTCGACTTGAACCCCCAACTTATCCAATTCCAACATTCAAAATTTTAATGAACTCATCTTTCTCCACTTCAACTTGATTAAGAATGAGTCTCCATTGTGTTTGGTAAGAAGGTTTTGAATTTTATTCATGAACAATCCTATTTTCTAAAATGAATGTGAAAATCCAAGGAGTATAAAAAATGGTTGATCTTTTTTCTTCTGTAGTATTTCCTAATAAATCAAAGATCAACCCCCCTTTTTGGGTTTCATGAGACTAATGAATGAAAACCCCAAGCTCTTGTTTATCACAAATGAGGGGATACTCGAGTGGGAAAGGAAGGACAATGATTTTGAGCTCGGTTTGGATAGGACATTTAGACACAGGTTGAGAATTTGAATCCAACTCAGTTTCATTTTCCAAATTTATTGAATAAATTGTTTCATTTTGAACAGAAGATTCAACCAAAAAATTGGAAATAATAGTATTAGGAATTGGCATGGACTCAATGTTTTTTATTTCTCTTTGTGGTTCAATGATTGGTGTTTTTGAAAATTCATCAACAGAGTTACATTTAGGAGACTCAATCCATGATGTCCAATTCCCCTCTTGTGAATACATGAAATCCATTTCCTCCTGATTTAAAGACCCTTCAACAATTTCTTGATTCACATCCCCTACCCCAAATCCAAAGATTGGTTCTTCAATAAATTCATGAGAGGCTTGTGGTAAACTAGACACTCCACATAAGGTTTTTGAAGGTACAGTTGGTGTATGGATGACTTCCTCGCATGTATTAATGCATTGTAGTTCTAATATCAACGATGATACCTCGGAACACATTATATCCATTTGATTACACAATTTTTCATGAAATGATTTAGGAACAGATAGGATGGGTTGTTGAACATTATGGACTTCACTATGATTAGACTCTCCAATCATCCTTGAGAGGGAAGGAAACTGATCATTTAAACATTCATTATCCCATTGATTGTACGTCTCATCGGGTGCGGGGTAATCATTAAAGGGATTATCAAAGAAATTTTCAAATTTAGAGGTTTCCCAATATTGAATTTCCATTGGAGTCTTGCATGAGTTTCTGACATGGTGAATTTGAAGATACTCCATTGGAGAAGACAGAAAGTTGGATTCTAGATTCACAGGACACACACAAATAGAAAGGGGTAAAGATAAAGGAGATGGGGTGAGAATAGAGAAAGTGGGGTGAGAAAAGGATGATAGTATCTAAGGTAACTTACTTGGGTCCCCGGAAATGGTGCAAAAATTTGGTTGCACCCAAATTTACCCTACAGGTATGCGGTCATTTTAGTACAGGTAGGGGTCGAATCCACAGGGACTGAAGAAGAAACCGAGAGACACTCTGATTTTGGAAGGATTTGGCTATGGAGTGGCCAGCTATTTGGATTTATTTGATTTTAATAACTACTGATTTAAACTAAAGAAAATAAATTAACACATACAATTACTTAGTCTAAACTAATTAATGGAGATGAGTTGATCTTAAGTTGTTGCTAGGGTTAGATTGGATGTATTTATTTTCTTATAATGTTTGTTTCACTAATTCAAGACGTATCCACAAAATGATATAATTCCTCAACATAATTACCAATTTAATCTCTACACAATTCCAAGGATAATCATCAATGAACTTAAAGGATCAATTTAATGATCACTCCAAGTAATTGTATCGTACTATCACTTGAAATGTGTCATTGTTAAAGTTGGCAAAGACGAAAAAGAAAATAAATCATCAAATGAAAATCTTAAAATAATGAAATTATTACAGAACTTTAGATCATAAAATAACATCCAATATTCCCATGCAACTCCCTAGGACCAACCCATAAGGGTTTAGCCCTCCATATATTCTATTAAATAAATGGAAGCGGGAAGTCGACTTAAAGAAGCGGAATTGGAGAAGAAAAATAAAACAATGAAACGATCACTCCACCGTTGTGTGAATAAATTCACAAGTGCTGGTGTGAATAAATTCACACCTTAAATCAACGGTATAAAAGTGATAAGAAAAGAAAAAGAAAAATATTAAATGAAGAACTATTATTAAGAACTAATGTGATTCAAATAACTTACATGAGAATGAAGAACTATTACAACATCAAATGGACAGCAAAACATTACAATGAAACAAAGCATCCAAGAACCATAAATCCTCCACCACTACTACCTTAAATAGGAAAAAATTAAGTCTTGGTCGAGCCCCCAACATCGCATGTGCCTTTAATTAATTATGTTGGGGAAAGGTGGGTGGAACATTAATGATGATAGACTTTTCCACTTCTTGCCCAGAAGTTGCAGCCTGCCTGCATCAACCGGAAAGACGCGCCTAAAGGACCTTCTAGAATGCCGAATCTGAGTGGGCCCTAGAAGACTTAAATGAATCCCCGGATGTCCCCTAACATCCTGTAAACCTTCAACCCAAAATAATTTGTGTTTCGGGAGATATGATTGAAATAGTTGGATGTTGTTCTCGGCCACAGAATCTGGCCGAAAATTAAATCTTCATTTTGGGCCGCCTTAATCACCATTATCGAGGACGAATTTGCAGTGGCTCCAGAAGACATATTTGTTCCTCTATATGTCTTATAGTCTCCCAGGAATTTTAGGCTTCCTTAGACCTGTATTGGGGTCCCCACATTCCAATCAGTGGGATGATATCGAATCTGCCTTCTCCAGAATTGTTTCTTTTCATCGCCAAATATCCCCATCATACGTTATGAATACTCCATTGGTCCCTGAATAAAAAATGTTCATATTTATGTTTATAAACATTTCCGAAAATATAAAATTAAAATATGGATGATTAAATTCTTTGAAATCAGATGAAACATTGGGCCTAAATTGGTGCATATTAGGCATGAAGTGCACAAATAATGAGAATGAATGTTCAAAATTAAAATCCACTAACTCAGGCCCATAAGATAAAAAATTATCATTTAATACCATTAAAATGTAATAAAAATATATGTTTTTATTGTCTAATCACATATCCCCCCCGGAGTGTCGTAACCAAGAGTGCAGCAAGGCCCGTTTTCATGCACCAGTTCTCGTTCGAGTCTAGCTCAAAGCGGTGTTTTTGGGTTTTACCCCTACGTACATATGTTCCAGAGCCGCCTCTACCTACTCGTATCCAGAAAGGGATGTATTTCTTGGAAAATACACAAAATCTATACTTTAATAAAATTCTTTGATATTCTTCTATACTAATCCTCAAAGTCTATATTAGGGCTATGTGGTCTAATCAGAGTTTATCTAAATCTTGCTTCCAAGGTTAGTACTAAACTGCCTCTGATACCAACTGTAATGCCTCGACCCTCGTTACCCAGAGATGGTGCATTATTACATAACATTGGCATGATCACAAAAGATCATGTCTCAAAAGGACGATTAGATTAGTAGCCTTGGAAACACTAGATACATTCATAAATGTTATATTACATCATAAAGTAAAAAACTACAATAACATAGTCCTCATAGTTCACACCCATATCCCCTTCAGACTATCCCTGTAGGTCAGTAATAAAATATTTCTTCACATCCTGGGAAAATAAAACATAGAAATGGATGAGATCTGATTCTATGTAAGGATAACAATATAGTGGAAACATTTATAAATAATCATAAAAATTTAAGGCAATGTATAACTAAAACAAAAACCTTTAAAACATGAACTTAGGTATAATATAGCAAAAGTAAAATGAAATAATGCCATTTACTTATCCACATGGATATTATACTAGTCGAATAATCACATTAAATATCAATAACCACTTTCATAATGATGGAATGTATAATGCTAGACTATCATAACCACTTAGCCATGACCTCGTGCCAAGACTACAAATAAGATTTTATCAATGCCTCGTGCCAAGACACTAGTTTGTCTCATGAGACCTACCGATGCATTGAGGAGCTATAGTGGGCTCCACCTGTAACTTATTAAGTCTAATGAATTCCTCATATGAACATGTTTAAACATATCATAAACCATAACATAATCATATCACATAAAACATGCATAACGTAAACATAACCTTTATACATTTCAATCAAAATACATCAATTCAACACATTGATATAATAAAAAGATTATCAAAAACATTTTCAATACCAAAATAAAAGAAAATTAAAACTTGGTATTTATTTTTCATTTAAAAAATGTTATGGCTTGTAGAGGAAGCCGAAACTCAAATAATGGTCATGGCAGTGGAAAGTCATTGTCACTGCATACATATGAAAAAACATTCCCTTTTTTCATTTAGTAAAATGCTTCATATAATAAATATTCCTTTTGAATAAACGTAAAAGTAAAAGTGGTTTATACACCGTATAAAAAAAGTTGTGTATAAAACAAAATATGCCTCAATGAAAGGAGATTGAGATGAAGTCCCTTACCTCGTGTCCGACTTGACTCGACTCTTATATAACCTCCTGAATAATAATATAGTGTCAATTTCTAATTTCTTAAGAACCTTTTTCAAGTTCATTATTCCTTTTATATCACTTATTACCATTTTATGAACTTTATTTAATTATTTTAGTTAGTAACGGTCATTTTGTCGATCTTTGGTACTTGATTCAAAAATAAACTTCTTATAATTACAAGTTATTCATGTGGTAAAATATCCATTATATCCAGAATTATATTCATGATGTAGATATCATGTATATCATATATATCCAGTATATATATGCATTTATAATATTACATAACATTTTGAGGTAAGAAATGAAATGCACCGTTCAAGGAGAAGGTAAGTTGTACGTACGCATGAACGCTACTTTCATTTCTATTTCGTATTTAATGGAATGAAATCATAATGATATAAAGGTGTATTATAATTCCAGTATAATATCATATATAATATCATTTACTTCATCCTTTACATGTACCACATAAGGTGATAAGGGTTCGAAATATACCCATCCTGTAACACCCCAGGTAAATAAAGAATATGACATTTTCATATTTATCAATATTTGTGAATAAAATATTAATATGACTTTAAAAGGGAAGCTATGCTCGATAGCGTACCCAACACACAACAACGAGTTTCTTGGGAATCTTACGTTGCACTCTAATAATAAAATAATATTATTTTAAATGGTAGTTAACATGTAGCCGTTGTAATGGCGGGAATGGATTGAAATAACTAAAATATGATCATATATGTTTTTAAATGTTTTTACATTTATCTAATAAAGGATAGAGGCTTAAAATACAGAAAGAATTCAATTTTAGGCGTATATGCCCTAGTTTTCACTAAAGGTTCACTTATCACATTTTGATGGCGAACCGTCATTAAATATAGTTTTGATCACTCTTATACATTATTTGGGACCAAATAAAACTATTATTAATAATCGGGTCATCAAATTTTACTTTGTGTAATTTTTTGGTATTTTTCCGATAAAGTTCATTTTTTAATGAATAGTGTAAAATGTTGTGTTTTAATTCAAAACCACTTTTTAATCTAATTTATTTATATGATTAGATAATATTTTTAATTGTTTTTAAAGTGAAATTAGAAAATATTTTTACCATTAAATCCAATATTGGTCGTTGGAATTAATTTCACTTTGAAATCAGACTTAAACTAGTGTCAATCTTTTGATACTTATTGTTTTATAAAAACATGCTATTTTCTCTGACAGGGGGAATTAATTATTAAATTAATTAATGTGACTAATATTTTTTGAATTTTGTAAATTGGACTTCATTTTTGAATTCGGAATATCAAATATAGCTTAGGGTGAAGTTTTGGTATTTTTCTGAAAAACTCCAATTTTTGATGAATAGTGAAACCACTAAGTGGTAATCAAGCAAACTGATTTTTCAGTTAAATGAAAGTTTACCACTAATGTGTATTGAATTTTAAAAATCCGACATACATGGTTGTCATTAGTATGTAAAATGTGGTTCAATGGGATGAAAATAATTTTTTGGTGAATAGTAACTTTTTTTCATTAATCGCGATTAGAGGTAATTAGTGTCATTTAAGGTAAAAATGATATTATAAGAATGTGAAAACACCATGACACTTTTACTACACCTATTGGGTGAGTCATGGCCGACCAAGAAAAGCCATGGGCCAACTTGGGGACCCCATGGAGCCACTTTAGTAGGAAAATGACAATAATATATTTTTATTTAATGTTAAAATTAAATTGACACAAACATGAGTTGTTTTACTAAAAAAGTTTTTTAGTGGGGTTACACAAGTCCAAATTTTGATTATAAATATTCATTGGAAATATAAAAAGATTTCCTACATCATAGTGATTTTTTTTATAATTTTTAGCCATTAAATAAATTAAATTATTTATGACATAATAATGATGCAGCGATAACATCATTATTTGACGATTTAAATAAAATGGAAAGATAATGTAAAATCTATAAACTAAACATGTCCAAAAATTATTGTATAGGTGGATTTCGAACCCTTATCACCTTATCCACGAATTATATCAATTTGGGACCTTTTAAAACCGAAACACATTTTCAAATAATGTAATATTTCTTACTTTCCAAAAGTGCCCCTCCTCTCCTCTTATAAAAGGCCCCCACCTCTACCTCATTTCACACACTCCTCAAGCCTTTGGCTCGGCCAACCCCTGCCCATTTACTCTCTCCACATCCCTTTCCTCATCCTAGAGGATTCCCTTTGGGCAGAATCCTTTCAAAGGAAGCCTTTAGGATCAAATCAAAAGGAGTTACACTTTTGAAGGTAATTCATTCTCTCATGTTCATTTGTTTTATTTTTCTTCTCCAACCCCCTAAACTCGTTTTATTTATTTCTTTTGTAACAACACAACTATCTTCAATATACTAGTATGTTGTTATAAGATTTATTCGAGCTACACTCTCACACAACTACATCAAATGGTTAAAGAACATACGGTTTCCGTGGATGGCGAAATTGTGCCTCCCGAAACGATGATTGTTCAATACTCATTTAACACCTTCAAAGGTGGCCATTATGATGTCACTATTTTTATATATGATATATAATATGTTTATGTTTTACTTATTCTTCTTTATTTTTCATTTTTGTATTACCTATATGGCTTCCATTATGGGTATACGCGATATCTTCATTTTAGGAAGTGCGGACTACCGCCCCCTCAAAGTGATGTGATTCGCTAATGCCATACGTGGGACGTATAAAGGATGGATTTAATGTTATTATATATTATGTTATACTGGAATTATTATTTACCTCTATATCATTATTATTTATTTCCATTAAAGTATGAGATAGAAATGAAAGTAGCGTTCATGCGTACGTACGGCTTACCGTCTCCATGAACGGTGCATTTCATTTCTTATCCCCAAATGTAATGTACCATTATAAGTACATATATATAATGGATATATATGATGTATGATATATCTAAATGATTAATATAATTATGGAATTAAAATATACATACCTCTCATATAGTTTTAATTCCATTAATACGACATAGAAATGAAAGTAGCGTTCGTGCGTACGTACGGCTTACCGTCTCCATGAACGGTGCATTTCATTTCTTTCCTCTAAATGATTATGTGATTTTATAAATACATGTATATGCTGGATATACATGATATATATGATATCCAAATCAGGAATGTCATTTTTGGATATGAAGAACCTTTGACCAGACTAACAACATGTAATTGTAAGAAGTCCACTTTCGACTTAAGAACCAAATATCGACAAAACAAACATGATTAACTTAAATGATTAAATAATGTTTATAACATGGTAATAAGTGATATAAAAGGAATAATGAACTGTAAAAAGGTTCTTAAGGAAGTATAAATTAACTCAAGTTTATTATTCATGAGATTAAAGAACGATCGATTCAAGTCGGACCGGAGGTAAGGGATCCTACACCTCTCTTTCTTTTTAAGTACACTCTTTTATGTCATTCCTTTTAAAGCTCACCTTCATTGTTATTGGTATGTTCTTTTATATTAATCTTACTTCAATTTTTATGTTCATGTGATGAGAGACCCTATTCTCTATCATCAATCCATTTAGGAAGTTTTTAGTGGCGCCGATAGGCTGTCGAATTTTCGTAAGAGATCTAACCTCTCTCTTTCTTTTAAAGTACTCTCCTTTATGTCACTTCTTTTAAGCTCCTATTTGTTATGTTGGGGGATGTTCTTTTATATTAATCTTTTTGTAAACATTATGTTGATGTAATGAGATACCCTATTTCCTCTCATCAATCCATTTTGGAAGTTTTAAGTGGCACCGTTAGGCTGCCGAGTTTTCGTAAGAGATTTTTCATGTCACTTTTATTCCCGTGAGATTTATGCTACATTTGCCACAATTTCCATTGAGTGGTTTATGTACTGCACACTATTACAATCCTATTGTAATATAATTCCATTTATGGGTATCTACATCTTCATTGTATGACACTTCTTCAATGGGGGTGTACTTTTCAAAAGTTACCCAAGTCGGTAAGGGAACCTTTCACCCTCCTTTTTTTAAAAGACTTATTTTGTTGGGACTATTAATTTACGTATTGTTATGTTGGGATATGTTCTCATATATCCTTATTGATGTAAATTTTATGTCCAAGTGATGAGATACCCTTTTTTTATCTCTCATCAACTCATTTTGATGTGACACTATTAGGCTGTCAAGGGAACTTCTTAACCCAATTTCGATTTCTTTGGGTTCAACATGTTGTTGTTGAATATGTAATACTTTGAATATGTGTGAATGACCTTTTATTATTTTACACTTAATATCCACTTAAATTTGGTGTATTCATTTGTCACACATAATTATGTAATTGATTTATCCTTAAACCAAGGATACCGTCTTTGTAAGGGACTTTGTCTCAATCTCTTTTCATTGAGGCATATTTCGTTTTATACACAACTTTATTTTATACGGTGTATAAACCCCATTGACTTTTACTTTTATACAAATGGAATCTTTTTCTATGAAGCATTTTACTAAATGACAAAAAGGAATGTTTTTTTAACATACGCGGTGACAACGACCTTTTCCGCCGCCGCGAGTATTATTTGGTCTTTGGCTTCCTCAACAAGCCGATTTGTTTTTAAAATGAAATAAATACCATATACTCTTTTATGTATTTTGGTATTGAAAATGGTTTTGATAAAAGATTCTATTATATTGTGATTGAAATGTGGAAATTTTATCATTCCTTTATATTGGTTTTATGTTTTATGATTTTATATTGGTACTTGGACATTTTAACGGGTGGTTACGTTATAAACCATATGGCGGGTGGTGCCGTGAATACCAGGACGGGTGGTTACGTTATAACCTCCAATGAATTGGGTATGGAAGTCGACCGTATGGCTATTCCATTAAGTATGTATGGAAATTGGCCGTATGGCTATTCCATTAAGTGATATGTGTGGAAGTCGAACGTATGGTTATTCCACTTAAGTATGTTTATGTCCCAAGTTACCTTTATATATGTTATGTGTTCTTTATATGGGTTTTATGGTAATCCTTTGGTTACAAAAAGGTAAGTAATGATACTTTTTTTCAGTGAAAAGTTTTTACTACTTCATGAAGGTGAAAAGTATTACATTGATAAAGTATTCATGGTTTACTTGTTGTTTTGAAAAACTAACAGTTTTCATTCTTTGTGTATCCCTTACTGAGCTTCTTATGCTCATCCCAAGTTTTTGAAATGTTTTTCAAAGGACATAGCGTGGAATAGGGTCAAGGATGGGAACAAGGGAAAGTCATGCTACCTAAAACATGGAACTATACATGTTTCTTTTGAAGAGTTTTTATTTTATGGAAATTTAGTAGAAGCGACTACTTTGTAATCTTTTGAGATGTAATAGTTATGTCCTAATTCTCTAAAACTCTAAACCTGAAAAGATCCTCAATGTGAATTACTCATTTAATTCAATATTAAGTAAGGTTTAAGGCTGGGGCCTTATAGTTGGTATCAAAGGTCGGTTTAGATAACTTTAGAGGATAGGGTATTCTTTAAGCATAAGTGACATTACCATAATGGTTAGGATTTCAGAAAGAGTCCTAGTTTTAGATAAAGTGAATGAGTAAGTGTATCTTAGTGTTTACCTTCCTCATTATTACATGATGGTTTTGTTGATATAATCACACTGACATTTCTATTTTTAGTGAATGGATGGATCTAGCAGGCACCAAAGAGACAACAGGTTTGAAGGAAACTGTGGTGGTTCTCTGATTAAGATACTAGATAAAATGGAGGATTCAATGAGGAAACTCGTGGTTGTTCTAAACCAAATATCAAGGAGTCATGATCCACCACTTCAATCTTGGGGAGTTCTCTAGTGCATCATGTACGAGATGGCCAACTTGATGTGGAAATTCAGGTAATAATTATTAAGGTTACCATTAGGGTTTATATGATCCTTACTTTTGAGGTAATTATGGGTTATTATATGTTCTGATGGAAAATGAAAGGCATGAGATAAACTTGAGGTTAAAATATGTTATGATCATCTTTGAAGATTTTATCTCATTTTGGGGAATGTTTTAAGAATTATATAGTTTTGGAAAAAGGACAACACGTAGACCGTGTGACATCCCGTCGCGTCGGACAAAGCTGCGGGAATCGAACCCACAACCAATGTGCGACCCGTATTTATTGCCTACCACTGGACTACGTGAAGTCCCTAGTTAGTTTGACTGATTCATTCTAGTTGTATGATTTTATGAATTAAGAGTAAGTTGATTTTGGGTTATTTATGAAAATGATTAACCTATCATGGAGGATATGTGATTAGGTTAATTACTTTTCAAAACGAGACATTAGGAGCAACTGATATTGTTTGGAGATAAATGTTACGATTTATCTTGGAAGACTATGCGACTAAATCCTTAAAATATTTGGGTTTCAATCTTATATTGGTTTACTTTGAAGAATTTTATGGACAAATTGATTATAGAATGGTCCTCGTTGAACTTTGGGTTTTGTTGGACAAATTTTGGAGATTATGAATAGATTTTCTTTTTATAAAGGGTTATCCTTTTCTGGATTATCTGATCTTGTACTAGCCTTTTTGGTTTTGGTTTTGGTTAAAGTCTAAAGACATGGGAAGTATATAGTTCTATTTTTTGGATTAGGTGATTCTCTAGAAGTTGATTATAGTACTCTTAATGTGAACCAGTCTTCCTAAATACTCGTCTTTTGGAGAAAATATGAGTTTGTGTAAGGAATCTAATAAAAGTTGAAAGTCAATATGATAAGTGATTATGTTCCCTTGTGAATAAATTCCTCAATAAAAAGTAACTTAAAACAAAAATGTTGTCTATTAACTTTTCCTACTGGGGAATCGAATACCGTTTAACCCATCACAAGTTTGTGATTTTCTCGTGGTTAACTTTCTCCTAAGCATGTTTTCTATCACTCTCCATCCGAACATAACCCTTTGTTTTTTCCTCCATGTCCATATTTTCATACTAGGAATCCTATTATGGGTTAACTCGGGTGACCTTTGTACTTATCTCTCTTTATTTTAAAGTGTTTGTTTTACCAACTTTTGTTCCGATGTGGGACTTTAAAGGATGTTTCCAAGCGCAATTTTAAAATTGCGAGGACGCAATTCCCAAAAGGGGGGAAGGATGTAACACCCCAGGTAAATAAAGAATATGACATTTTCATATTTATCCATATTTGTGAATAAAATATTAATATGACTTTAAAAGGGACGCTATGCTCGATGGCGTACCCAACACACAACAACGAGTTTCTTGGGAATCTTACGTTGCACTCTAATAATAAAATAATATTATTTTAAATGGTAGTTAACATGTAGCCGTTGTAATGGCGGTAATGGATAGAAATAACTAAAATATGATTATATATGTTTTTAAATGTTTTTACATTTATCTAATAAAGGATAGAGGCTTAAAATACGGAAAGAATTCAATTTTAGGCGTATATGCCCTAGTTTTCACTAAAGGTTCACTTATCACCTTTTGATGGAGAACCGTCATTAAATATAGTTTTGATCACCCTTATATATTATTTTGGACCAAATAAAACTATTATTAAGAATCGGGTCATCAAATTTTACTTTGTGTAATTTTTTGGTATTTTTCCGATAAAGTTCATTTTTTAATGAATAGTGTAAAATGTTGTGTTTTAATTCAAAACCTCTTTTTAATCTAATTTATTTATATGATTAGATAATATTTTGAATTGTTTTTAAAGTGAAATTAGAAAATATATTTACCATTAAATCCAATAGTGGTTGTTGGAATTAATTTCACTTTGAAATCAGACTTAAACTAGTGTCAATCTTGTGATACTTATTGTTTTATAAAAACATTCTATTTGCTCTGACAACGGGAATTAATTATTAAATTAATTAATGTGACTAATATGTTTTGAATTTTTTAAAACGTACTTCATTTTTGAATTCGGAATATCAAATATATCTTAGGGTGAAGTTTTGGTATTTTTCTGAAAAACTCCAATTTTTGATGAATAGTGAAACCACTAAGTGGTAATCAAGCAAACTGATTTTTCAGTTAAATGAAAGTTTACCACTAATGTGTATTGAATTTTGAAAATCCGACATACATGGTTGTCATTAGTATGTAAAATGTGGTTCAATGGGATGAAAATAATTTTTTGGTGAATAGTAACTTTTTTTCATTAATCGCGATTAGAGGTAATTAGTGTCATTTAAGGTAAAAATGATATTATAAGAATGTGAAAACACCATTACACTTGTACTACACCTATTGGGTGAGTCATGGCCGACCAAGACAAGCCATGGTCCAACTTGGGGACCCCATGGAGCCACTTTAGTAGGAAAATGACAATAATATATTTTTATTTAATGTTAAAATTAAATTGACACAAACATGAGTTGTTTTACTAAAACAGTTTTTAGTGGGGTTACACAAGTCAAAATTTTGATTATAAATAGTCATTGGAAAGCTAAAAATATTTCCTACATCATAGTGATTTTTTTTATAATTTTTAAACATTAAATAAATTAAATTATTTATGACATAATAATGATGCAGCGATAACATCATTATTTGACGATTTAAATAAAATGGAAAGATAATGTAAAATCTATAAACTACACATGTCCAAAAATTATTGGATGGGTGGATTTAGAACTCTTATCACCTTATCCAATAATTATATCAATGTGGGACCTTTTAAAACCGAAACACATTTTCAAATAAATTAATATTTCTTACTTTCCAAAAGTGCCCCTCCTCTCCTCTTAAAAAAGTCCCCCACCTCTACCTCATTTCACACACTCCTCAAGCATTTGGCTCGGCCAACCCCTGCCCATTTACTCTCTCCACATACCTCTCCTCATCCTAGAGGATTCCCTTTGGGAAGAATCCTTTCAAAGGAAGCCTTTAGGCTCAAATCAAAAGGAGTTACACTTTTAAAGGTAATTCATTCTCTCATGTTCATTTGTTTTATTTTGCTTCTCCAACCCCCTAAACTCTTTTTATTTATTTATTTTGTAACAACAAAAGTATCTTCAATATACTAGGATGTTGTTATAATATTTATTCGAGCTACACTCTCACACAACTACATCAAATGGTTAAAGAACATACGGTTTCCGTGGATGGCGAAATTGTGCCTCCCGAAATGATGATTGTTCAATACTCATTTAACACCTTCAAAGGTGGCCATTATGATGTCACTATTTTTATATATGATATATAATATGTTTATGTTTTACTTATTCTTCTTTATTTTTCATTTGTGTATTACCTTTATGGCTTACATTATGGGTATACGCGATATCTGCATTTTAGGAAGTGCGGACTACCGCCCCCTCAAAGTGATGTGATTCGCTAATGCCATACGTGGGACGTATAAAGGATGGATTTAATGTTATTATATATGATGTTATACTGGAATTATTATTTACCTCTATATCATTATTATTTCTTTCCATTAAAGTATGAGATAGAAATGAAAGTAGCGTTCATGCGTACGTACGGCTTACCGTCTCCATGAACGGTGCATTTCATTTCTTATCCCCAAATGTAATGTACCATTATAAGTACATATATATAATGGATATATATGATGTATGATACATCTAAATGATTAATATAATTCTGGAATTAAAATATACATAACTCTCATATAGTTTTAATTCCATTAATACAACATAGAAATGAAAGTAGCGTTCGTGCGTACGTACGGCTTACCGTCTCCATGAACGGTGCATTTCATTTCTTTCCTCTAAATGATTATGTGATTTTATAAATACATGTATATGCTGGATATACATGATATATATGATATCCAAATCAGGAATGTCATTTTTGGATATGAAGAACCTTTGACCACACGAACAACATGTAATTGTAAGAAGTCCACTTTCGACTTAAGAACCAAATATCGACAAAACAAACATGATTAACTTAAATGATTAAATAATGTTTATAACATGATAATAAGTGATATAAAAGGAATAATTAACTGTAAAAAGGTTCTTAAGGAAGTATAAATTAACACAAGTTTATTATTCAGGAGATTAAAGAACGATCGAGTCAAGTCGGACCCGAGGTAAGGGATCCTACACCTCTCTTTCTTTTTAAGTACACTCTTTTATGTCATTCCTTTTAAAGCTCACCTTTATTGTTATTGGGATGTTATTTTATATTAATCTTACTGTAATTTTTATGTTCATGTGATGAGAGACCCTATTCTCTCTCATCAATCCATTTTGGAAGTTTTGAGTGGCGCTGATAGGCTGTCGAATTTTCGTAAGAGATCTAACCTCTCTCTTTCTTTTAAAGTACTCTCCTTTATGTCACTTCTTTTAAGCTCCTATTTGTTATGTTGGGGGATGTTCTTTTATATTAATCTTTCTGTAAACATTATGTTGATGTAATGAGAGACCCTATTTCCTCTCATCAATCCATTTTGTATGTTTTAAGTGGCGCCGTTAGGCTGCCGAGTTTTCGTAAGAGATTTTTCATGTCACTTTTATTCCCGTGAGATTTATGCTACATTTTCCACAATTTCCATTGAGTGGTTTATGTACTGCCCACTATTACAATCCTATTGTAATATAATTCCATTTATGGGTATCTACATATTCATTGTATGACACTTCTTCAATGGGGGTGTACTTTTCAAAAGTTACCCAAGTCGGTAAGGGAACCTTTCACCCTCCTTTTTTTAAAAGACTTCTTTTGTTGGGTCTTTTAATTTACGTATTGTTATGTTGGGATATGTTCTCATATATCCTTATTGATGTAAATTTTATGTCCATGTGATGAGATACCCTTTTTTTATCTCTCATCAACTCATTTTGATGTGACGCTGTTAGGCTGTCAAGGGAACTTCTTAACCCAATTTCGATTTCTTTGGGTTCAACATGTTGTTGTTGAATATGTAATCCTTTGAATATGTGTGAATGACCTTTGATTATTTTACACTTAATATCCACTTAAATTTGGTTTATTCATTTGTCACACATAATTATGTAATTGATTTATCCTTAAACCAAGGATACCGTCTTTGTAAGGGACTTCGTCTCAATCTCTTTTCATTGAGGCATATTTAGTTTTATACACAACTTTCTTTTATATGGTGTATAAACCCCATTGACTTTTACTTTTATACAAAAGGAATCTTTTTCTATGAAGCGTTTTACTAAACGACAAAAAGGATTGTTTTTTTAACATACGCGATGACAACGACCTTTTCCGCCGCCGCGAGTATTATTTGGTCTTTGGCTTCCTCAACAAGCCGATATGTTTTTAAAATGAAATAAATACCATATACTCTTTTATGTATTTTGGTATTGAAAATGGTTTTGATAAAGGATTATATTATATTGTGATTGAAATGTTGAAATGTTATCATTCCTTTATATGGGTTTTATGTTTTATGATTTTATATTGGTACTTGGACATTTTAACGGGTGGTTACGTTATAAACCATATGACGGGTGGTGCCGTGAATACCAGGATGGGTTGTTACGTTATAACCTCCAATGCATTGGGTATGGAAGTCGGCCGTATGGCTATTCCATTAAGTATGTATGGAAATTGGCCGTATGGCTATTCCATTAAGTGATATGTGTGGAAGTCGACCGTATGGTTATTCCACTTAAGTATGTTTATGTCCCAAGTTACCTTTATATATGTTATGTGTTCTTTATATGGGTTTTATGGTAATCCTTTGGTTACAAAAAGGTAAGTAATGATACTTTTTTTTCAGTGAAAAGTTTTTACTACTTCATGAAGGTGAAAAGTATTACATTGATAAAGTATTCATGGTTTACTTGTTGTTTTGAAAAACTAACAGTTTTCATTCTTTGTGTATCCCTTACTGAGCTTCTTATGCTCATCCCAAGTTTTTGAAATGTTTTTCAAAGGACATAGCGTGGAATAGGGTCAAGGATGGGATCAAGGGAAATTCATGCTACCTAAAACATGGAACTATACATGTTTCTTTTAAAGAGTTTTTATTTTATGGAAATTTAGTAGAAGCGACTACTTTGTAATCTTTTGAGATGTAATAGTTATGTCCTAATTCTCTAAAACTCTAAACCTGAAAAGATCCTCAATGTGAATTACTCATTTAATTCAATATTAAGTAAGGTTTAAGGCTGGGGCCTTATACATCCAATACGTTTTAGACAAGTTTACTTCTGAGAGTTTACCTTATCTTTTCATTTAATTTAAATTGGTCATTTATGAGGTTATCGCTGCATCATCATGGTGTCATAAATAAATTTAGTTTTTTAATGCCTAAAAATTATAAAAAATTACCATGATATAAGAAAAACTTTTAGCTTTCCAATTAATATTTATTGTCAAAAAATTAACTTATATAACCCCATGTAATAATTGTTTTAGTAAAAGAATACATGTTTGTGACAATTTTATTTTTACTTTAAATAAAAAGTTATTAATGTCATTTTCTTACCCAAGTGGCTTCATGGGGTCCCCAAGATGACCCATGGATTTTCTTGGTAGGTCATGACTCATCTAATAAGGGTAGTATAAGTACAAAGATAATTTCATATTATTATAACACTATATTTACCTTAAATTACACTAATTACCTTTAATCACGATTAATAGAACTTAAAAGTTACTATTCACCAAAAATTATTTTAATCCCATTGAACCACATTTTAGTTCTTAATGAAAATGATGTATTTAAAATTGTTTAAATTCAATATACAGAAGTAGTAAAATTTCATTCAAATGAAAAATCAGTTTTTTAACTACCACTTAGTTGTTTCACTATTCATCAAAAATTGATGTTTTTCAGAAAAATACAAAAAATTCACCCTAATCTATAATTGATATTCTGAATTCAAAAATGATGTCTATTTTAAAAAATTACAAATATATAATTTGCATTAATTAATTTTATAATTAATTCCCGTTGTCAAAACAAATATCGTGTTTTTAAGAAACAATATCAATCAAAAGATTGACAATTGATTATGTCCAATTTCAAAGTGAAATTAATTCTAATGACTCCCATTGGATAAAATGGTAAAATTATATTCTAATTATACTATAAAACCACACAATAGTATAATTTATCACTATAAATTATTTTTACTAAAAATGTTGTTTTTAAGTATTTTTCACTATTTATCGAAAATTGGAGGTTCTCGGTAAAATACCAAAACTTCAACATAGGCTAATTTAGATATTCCAAATAGAAAAATAAAGTCCATTCCAAAATATAAAATTTATATAATTTAAAAAATTGGGTATTACTATTCATAACGACTACTTTGATTGGTCGCGGGGTGTTAGAACTCGAGGTTGCGTACAACACACGCTGGCCTTTTATTCAAAGAGAAGCGTACCATGGAGGTTTGGGGTGTAACATTTAGAGTTGTTTTTATTAATTTTAGATAAATTTTAATACATTTCTTTGAATATTATGTGATAAAATACATTCATTTTGTGGGTGTCAATCTGAGTTAGAATTTTTTTTATTAATTTTAAGGATAATAATATTTTGAATGGTTTATGTTTAAATTTGGTTGTAACTATTTAATTATAATGATCGAATTAATCTTTAATCATATAATGATATATTAATTTTTATAATTACATTTTATTTTAATATCCATTTTAGGTTTGGATAATTACAAAATATAAGAGGAATATATATTTTTGATTTTGTGGATTTTGTAATATGTAGTGGTTGATTATAATGATTTATTAATGAAAAATTCATACTCATAATTTGAAGAAAAAGTTCTGTTTATTGTAGGAATTGATTAAAGGATGAAATTATACAATACGAGAAAAAAATCATTTTTTTCTTATATTTTAATTGAATTTCTCAACACTAGTAAAAAAGATCTAGTAATAAAAATGTTATTTGTTTACATTTTTTATCTTGACTTCAATGGCCTTATTAAACCAACAAATATTTAAAATTTGTTAAAGGTAAAAATTCTTATAAACATATTCTATATCACTCTTTATCGGTCCATGGGTGGTATTTTTCACTTATATGTCCATTATATTCTATAAGGTGACCTATTAGGTGTTATCTCAGGTGAAATTTTTTACTTTAATTTTTCCCTATAAGTGAATGTTTTATTAATCATTTTTAGGTTCATGGAATTAAATAATGAAATTTTAAAAGATAAAACTGTAACACCCCGTGCTTCCACGGTACGCTTCTCTTTTAATAATACAATAGCATGTGTTGTACCCAAATTCGAGTTCTAACACACCACAACCAATCAAATTGGCCGTTATGAATTGTAATACCCAATTTTTGAAATTTTATAAATTCAATCATTCAAAATGGCCATCATTTTTGGATTCGGAATATCTAAATTAGCTTAGAATGAATTTTTGGTAATTTTCTAAAAACGTTCAATTTTTGATAAATAGTGGAAATCACGAAATTTTAATTAAAAACAACTTTTTTAATAAAAATGCATAATAGTGATAAATTATGAATTTGAGTGGTTTTAAAGTATATTTAGAATCTATTTTTACCATTTAATAAAATTTTGGTCATTGGATGTAATTTTACATTTAAACTGGACATAAACAAGTGTGAATCTTTTGTTAGTTATTATTTCCTAAAAACACGCTTTTTATTTTGACAGCGGGAATTAATTTTAAATTAATTTCTGCCACTTATGTGTTTTGAATTTATAAAAATGGATTCCATAATTATAATCAAGAGGTAAAAATTTTGTAAATAGGAAACTCTTATTTATATACATTTTGAATTATTAATTCGGTAAATATTTTATTTACAATTGTTAAAGGGTAAATCCTGTAAATAAGGGTAAAAATTAATATTATAATAATAATAAATTACACTAAAACGTTTAATAAACCTATTGGATGATACATGTCTAACCATGGTAATATTTGGGTCGATTTTGGGACCCCATGGTTCCACTTGTAAGTGATAATGACATGTTATATTAATTAAGTTAAAGTAAATACAAAAATGACATAAGCATATATCTTTTAGAAAAATAATTTTTACATAGGGTTATATATGTAATATTTTTTACTATAAATATTCATTAGAAATATAAAACTATTTCCGACATAATGGTAATTTATTTATAATTTTTAGAAATTGAATATTTTAATTTATTTATGACACAATAATGATGCAGTATTTTCATTATTAATGAAGGAATAAAATATTTAGTATTATAAACGTAAAAATAAATATAATTTGAATGTTTTTACGCCATACAAAAATTTTAATAGTTAATATGACCTGTTAGTATTTCTTAAATGAATCTGTATTGAATTAATAAATTTTTTATGACTTTAACAAAAATAAATTATTAAATATTTTCAGAATTGACATAAATGAGTTCTTAAAAGAAATATTATATTATTAATTGATACTATATTCCAAAAAATCTAAGGATAGGCCAGAAGACTTATATAATGATATTTGTATCTTTAATGGACCATTTGGGGGTCTATTGGAAGTATATATTATGTTTATTAACCATATAATATGAAACTACAAAGTGACACGGTAATTGTCAAACTATTTAACTAAGAGTTAAATATAAATGATAATGTTAATATAGTGACCCAAACCTGTTTAAAATATATTGGATGAAAGTATTTAGACCCATCCCTATCTTGGACTTTGAATAATCCACTTTGTATCCATTATAAATAGAATATGAATTTATTATAAATTAATATTTTAAGTTTTTCCTAAAGAGCCCCTCCTCCCCCTTATAAAAGGACCCCACTTCTAACTAATTCTTAATACCTTAAAATCCTTTTGGATTGGCCAAACTCTGAAAAGATACCCTCTCAACTATCCTCCCTAAATCTTAGAGTCCTTCATTTAGTCAGAAAGCCAAACAAAGTATCCTTTTTGATCAAATCAAAAGGAAGAATCTGAATATGTGGTATTGTTTTCACCACCCTTTTTCATGTTCCTTGCTTCTTCAACTTCTTATTTCTTTGTTGTTCCATTATAAAATAATAACATCAGTATATTATATATATAATTTTATGTTATTATAAACATGTTATAACCATATTCAATATTCTATCCATCCTTTTAATGACATGTCACCATACGTGCGTACGTACAGCCTACCGTCTCCACTTCATGGTGAAATTGTAATTCAATAAATTATTATTTGGATGGGTATAATAATGATGTGTAATTCATGTAAATAATAAATATAACATGATTATTATTCTTTATATATGATATAACATCCAATTATATATTATTTTAATATCAAAAAAAATGATATTGTCGCTCGTGCGTACGTACAGACTACCGTCTCCATGAACGCGATGAGATTTATTCCCCATTGTATCCATTCAAGTATAATTATCATTTGATGATTAAAAATAATGTTTAAGTTCTGGATATTATTATATATATGAATAATATACAACCTACCCATAACAAACATGAATTATGTAACAAAACATATAAAAGAAAACGAGTAAGTTAACACCCGAAACGACAATAACGCTAAGATATTATTAACAAAGAAATGTTAAAAGATCATATATGATATCATATTAATTTATATGATCCTTTTATAATTTATTAACAATTATTTCACCATTATATAGGAGGATAATCTACCCTTGTGCATGTAAAAAGTACAAAGTATGGGGTTTCTAATCTCACTTTTAATTTCATGAGATTTCCATTATTCACCACTTATTTATTGCATGTGGTGTGTGTACTGCTCATGATTGTATTCATTGTGTAATATAATTTAATTTATGGATATTTACATCATCATTTTATGATCCTTCTTTCATGGTTGTATGTTTCATAAGTTAAACGATCGATAAGGGAATTTGAAATTTCAATTTCCACTCATTCGGCTTTATGCATACTCCATTGATTATTTTACTCCAAGATTATGTGAATCACTATTTATTTGCTCATGTCAAAATTTCCACTCCACATTCTATGGATATACTTTTGATACACATAATCTCTTTTTTGATAAATTCCCAAGTCATCGACATGAACTTGATAAGAGTAATTTTATCTCAATCTCCATTTTTTGATTTAAGCATCCAATTCATTGGTGTTGTTTTTACCAGAATATGTGTGAATGTCCTATGATTGAATTACACTGAATATCCAATATTATTGAGTGTATTTATATTTTCCACACATAATTATGTCATTCATTTATCTTTAACCTAAGGATACGGTCTTTATAAGAGATTACATCTCAATTTACATTCCATTGAGACTTCTTTGTTGTTATACACCTAATCACTTTTATATACTGTATATAATGTGCTTTGACATAGTATATCATGAATCCATTTATTCTCATGATATTATAAATTTTGGATTACCTTAATTATTTGTATTCAAGTGTCTCTCTTTTGGTTAGGAACTCTAACTAAAATATCATTTTAAATATTTTAAATATTTATTATTCTAAATAATTCTCATTAATGTCGATGTTTTAAAAATGGTTTTAAATATTTATTTATATGGACATTAATGTTTTAAAATTAAAACTTCTTTTAAAATTTTCAAAGTGCTACGTGACACTTTGATTCAAAAATCTATTTTTTTATGGCTTCTTGACAAATATTGCGACTTTTAAATGATTTCAAGAAAATGGGGGATACATCTCTCAAATAGCATTGATGATTATTTTAATCTATGTAAACATCATTCATTATTCTAAATTGGGGTTAATTTGTTACAATTCAATCTTCCATATTGTATTTAATGAGTTATTTTTGACTGCGGATGTTTTATTTTTATACCATTCATAGTTTGTGGATAAAGTATTGACATTTCATATGCTAGTTTCAATACGAATGTTTATGTTATGTATCAAAATTTTCATATGAGGAATGCATTGGACTTAGTAAGTGATGGGTGGATCCTTCTATAGCTTCTTGATGCATCGGTAGGTCTCATGAGAGAAAATAGTGTCTTGGAACATTGCCTTGATAAAATCTTATTTGTATTCTTGGAATGCGGCCTTGACTATGTGGTTATAATAGTCTGGAATTATGCATTCCATCATCATGAAAGTGGTAATTGATATTTTATGTTGTTATTCGACTAGTATAATATCCATTTGAATAAATAAATGGAATTATTGCATTTTATTTATGTCATATTATGCTCAAGATCAAGATTAAAAGGCTTTTTTTAGTTATACATTGCCTTAAATGTTTATGCTTATCTATTAAGGTTACCGCAATATTGTTATCCTTACTAAGCATCTAAGCTCACCGCTATCAATCTTTTATTTTTCCTTGGATGTGAATAAGTAATTTATGAATGACCTGTAGGGATTGTATGAGGGGATATGAAGGCAAGATTTTGATGTTGTTTTTTTACTTTATGATGTAATTTAAGACTTATGAGTATATCTAGTGTTTCCAAGACTAAAATACTAATCGGCCTTTTGAGACTTTATATTTTGTGATCATTCCAATGTTATGTAATAATGCACCGACTCTGGGTAACTGAGGTCAGGGTGTTACAGTTGGTATTAGAGGAAGTTTAGTACAAAGCTTGGAAACTAGATTTAGATAAACTCTGATTAAGCACATAGCCCTAAGATAGACATTGGGGATTAGTATAGAAGAACTTCTTATAAATTTGGTATTGTATAGATTTTTTGAGTTCTCCAAGAAATGAATCCTAGTATGGATATGAGCAGGTAAAGGTGGCTCTGGCATAGATGTTCCTAGGGGTAAAACCTGAAAAACCCTCTTTGAGCTAGACTCGAACGAAAACTGGTGGAAGACAATGGGCCTGGCTGCACTATTGGTTACGACACTCCCAGGGGATATGCTTAGGATAATTTACATTTTCTATACAAACCAATTTAAAGTATTTTAATATAAGATGAGAATAAATGACCTTGGTTAATCCTAAGGCATTTCAAATTGATAATATGGTGTCATGATATTCTCTAAATGATTTTATGACTACTGTTACTCACAAAATGATTTCTGGTTTTAGTCAATGGATGGAGTCCAAGTAAGTCATAGTAACATTGAGAATGATGTACAAGGTGGGAACGGTGGTGGAGATGAGCAACAAAATGGAGTGTTGATAGACATAAAATATATTGTGTTCATTCCAAATCAGTTTTACAAAAATATGATCAACAACATATATATTAACCAACTCCCGGACTCAACAAAGAAGAGAAAGGTGATGAATGGTAAGAGATCCAATAGTGGAGACCATGAAGAAAAGAATCCTAAATTTCCATCATGTAGGAAATGTGGAAGGAGGTACCCAGGAAAGTGTCTCAATGGAACAAAGAAAGGCATTAAGTGTGGGAAAGAAGGACATAAATTAATGAATTGCCGAGGAAAAATTAAGAGTACTATGGAAGAAAATAAAAATGGTCACAAGAATCCATTTACAGTCATTTTCCATAAATTTAGGGGACATGTCTATTATCCGAGTGAATTCCCTATTCTATAGGATATTTTCTTGGTCAAAGAAAAAGCTATGTGGAAATAAATTATTGGAGAAATGTTTAAAAGTATTAGTGCTCCTTGTTGATGGGAGTACTTTGGAATAAATTTCTCTTGTATTTGTAGCCCTGTATTTTTCTATGTGAGAATTATTTTTGAGGAAGTATTATCTTTTCCCTTGTGGATATAGTTATAAATAATCATTTGGTTTTATATAATCATTGGGTTTGAGGCAATTACAAGTTATTATATTTTGCGATGAAAATGCATGGTATGAGATAACATTTTTGGTTAAAATTATGTTTTGGTTATTTTGAGGAATTTATCTCATTCTGGTAATGTTAGAAAATATAGTTTTTGAAAAAGGACAACACGCAGACCATGTGAAACTCGTCGCATCGGACAAAGCTGTGGGAATCGAACCCACAACCAATGTGCGGTTGGGATTTATCACCTACCACTGGAATACGTGAAGTCCCTAGCTAGTGTGACTAATTATTTTTAGATAAATTATTTTACTGATCAATAATATATTGATTTGTATTCTTATGTCTTATCAAATGAATACCCTTAGTATAGGAAAATGATTTGGTGATTAAGTGATAAATGTTATTTTGGAAGATGTTCCCTTTGTTGGCAACATTATTTCCCAAGGATAATAGAATACTATGCGGTTTCATTTTAGGAGTAATGGTGGATTTTTATCAACATTTTTATTGTGTATTTATAGTGATTTGGGTTATTTATGAAAATGATTAACCTATAATACAGAATATGTGATTAGGTTAATTAATTTTAATTTTGAGACTTTAAGAATAGTTGATGTCATTTGGAGATACAATATAACATGGAAGACAACATAACCAAATTATTCTAAGTATTGGGTTTCAATATTAGTTTGAATTATATTGAAATATATTTAAGACAATTGATTATTGGATGGTATTTATTTAGCTTTGGGGTATTTTTTGTTTAATTTTAGAAATTAAGATTATTATTTCTTTCTCTAATGTAATATCCTTTTTGGGGATCATCAGATCTTGTACTAACTGTTTTGGTTTTGATTAATCTCTAATGAAATAGTAAATATATAGTTTATCCATCGTGGATCATGTGATTATATAGAATTATATTCATGCTCTTCCAGTGTGACCAAGTCTTCATGAATACTCATCATTTAAAAAAAATGAGTTAGTGGTGGAAATTTATTAAAGAATGAAACTATACATAAAAAGTAAGTATATCTCTTTACATTCGTAGTCAATTTTATAAATAAATTCTTCGTCTTTATGTAATGTAACTTAAAAAAATGTTGTCTGTATACTTTTCTTACTGGGAAACTAATGACTGTTTATCACATCAAAAGTTTGTGGATTTCTTATTGTTAACTTTCTCCTGATCATGTTTCTATCCCTTTCCATCAGAACTTGACACTTAGTTTGTCTTCCATATCCATTTTTTCTTACATGGAATCCTAGTATGAGTTCTCTTTGGTGACCTTTTTACTTCTCTTTCTTTCTTTTAATGTGATCATTTTATTGACTCTTTTTCTGATGTGGGACTTTCCATTATATTTCCAATCCCAATTTTAAAAATTTCGGGGATGAAATTATTTGAAGGAGGGGAGATATAACACCCCAAGCTTCCACGGTACACTTCTCTTTGAATAATACAGTAGTGTGTGTTGTACGCAACTTCGAGTTCTAACACACCACAACCAATCAAACTAGACATTATTAATAGTAATACCCACTTTTTAAAATTTTATACATTTTATCATTCAGAATGGACTTCATATTTGGATTCGGAATATCTAAATTATCTTAGGGTGAATTTTTGGTATTTTTCTAAAAACATTCAATTTTTTATGAATAGTGAAAATCACTAAATTTTAATTAAAAACAACTTTTTTAACTGAAATAATTAATAGTGATAAATTATGAATTTGAGTGGTTTTAAAATATATTTAGAATATATTTTTACCAATTAATACAATTTTGTTCATTGGACGTAATTTCATAATTAAACCGTACAGAAACAAGTGTCAATCTTTTGATAGTTATTATTTCTTAAAAACACGCTTTTTATTTTGACAGTGGGAATTAATTTTAATTTAATTTCATCCACTTCTGGGTATTGAATTTAGAAAAATGGATTCCATATTTAGAATCAGTAGGTACAAATTTTTTAAATAGTTAACTATTATTTTTAGACATTTTGAATAATTAATTCGATAAATATTTTATTTACCATGGCTAAAGGGTAAATTCAGTAAATACGGGTAAAAATTAATATTATAATAATAATTAATTACCCTAAAACGTGTCCTAACCCTATTAGTTGATACTTTCTGAAAATGGGAATATTGGGGTCGATTTTGGGAGCCCATGGATCCACTTGTAAGTGATAATGACACTTTATATTAATTAAGTTAAAGGAAATACAAAAAAGACATAACCATATATCTTTTTGCAAAACAATTATTACGTAGGGGTATATATGTTATATTTTCGACTATAAATATTAATTAGAAACAAAAAAAAGATTTCCTACATAATGGAAAGTTATTTATAATTTTTAGACATTGAATAATTAATTTTATTTATGACACAATAATGATGCAGTAATTTCCTTATTTATGATGGAATCGAATAATTAGTATTATAAATGTTAAAATAAATATAATTTCAAAGTTTTAATGCCATAAAATAATTTTATTAGTTAATATGACATGTTATTATTGCTTAAATGAATTTTTATCGAATTAATAAAGTTGTTAAAACTTTAACAAAAATTAATTATTAAATATAGTCAAAATTGACATAAATGATTTTTTAAAACAAATATTATATTATTAATTGATATTATATTCCTAAAAATATAATTCTTGGCCAAAAGACCTATATAATGATATTATTATCATTAAGGTACCACTTGGGGGTCTCTTGGAAGTATATAGTTAGTTGATTAACCATATAATATAAAAATACAAAGTGAGATGATAAATGTCAAACTATTTAACTAAGGGTTAAATATAAATGATAATGTAAATATAGTGACCCAAACCTGTCTTAAATATATTGGATGAAAGGATTTTGACTTATACCCACCTTATAATTTGAATAATCTACTTTGGAGCCATTATAAACCTAATATAAATTTATTATAAATTAATACTTTAAGTTTTTCTTGAAGAGCCCCTCCTCTCCCTTATAAAAGTACACCACTTTAACCAATTATTCATACCTTATAAGTCTTTTGGTTCGGACATACTCAGCCAAAATACCCTCTAACATATCCTACCTTAATCCTAGATGCCTTTATTTAGTCAGAAAACCAACCTAAGGATCCCTTTTGATCAAATCAAAAGGAAGAACCTGAAGAAGTGGTAATGTTATCACCACCCTTTTTTAAATTCCTTTCTTCTTCATCTTCTTCTTTATTTTTTTTCCATTATAAAATATTATCTCCATTATCTTATATATACTTTGATGTTATTATAAATATGGTGCAACCATATTCAGTATTCTATCCTTCCATTGAATGATATGTCACCATACGTGCGTATGTACGGCCTACCGTATCCACGTCGTGGTGTAATTGTTATTCAACACATTATTATTTGGATGGGGTATAATAATGATGTGTAATTCATTTAAATAATAAAAATAACATGATAATGATTTTTTATATATGATATACCATCCAATTATATATTATTTTAATATCAAAAGAATGATGTTGTCGCTCGTGCGTACATACGGACTACCGTCCCCACGAACGCAATAATATTAATTACCCATTGTATCCATTCAAGTATAATTCTAATTTGATGATTATAAATAATGTTTAAGGACTTGATATCATTCTGTATATGAATAAGATAAAACCTACCCATAACAAAGATGACTTCTGTAACAAAACATATAAAAGAAAACAAGTATGTTGACACCTGAAATGACGATAATACTAAGATATTATTAACAAAGCAATGTTAAAAGATCATATATGATTTCATATTCATGTATATGATCCTTGTATAATTCAATAAAAAGTATTTAACCATTAAATATGAGGATAACCTACCCTCGACTAAGGAAAAAGTACAAAGTAAGGGGTTTCTTATCTCACTTTTAATTCTGTGAGATTTCCATTGTTCACCACTTATTTATTGCATGTGGTGTGTGTACTACCCATGATTGTATTAATTGTGTAATATACATTAATTTATGGATATTTACATCATCATTTTATGATCCTTCTTTCATGGGTGTATGTTTCGTAAGTTACCAAATCGATAAGGGAAGTTGAAATTTCAATTTCCACTCATTCGGCTTTATGCATACTTTATTGATTATTTTACTCCAAGATTATGTGTGGAACCACTATTTATTTGCTTATGTCATAATTTCCAATCCACTTTATATGGATATTAGTTTGATACACATAATCACTATTTTGATAAATTCTCAATTCATCGATATAAACTTGATAAGAGTCATTTTATCTCAATCGCCATTTGTTGAGTTAAGCATCAAATTCATTGGTGTTGTTTTTACAAGATTATGTGTGAAAATCCGCTGATTTAATTACAATGAATATCCAATCATATTGAGTGTATTTATATTTGTCACACATAACTATGTCGTTCATTTATCCTTAACCTAAGGATACGGTCTTTATAATATATTTCATCTCAATTTACATTCCATTGAGAGTTCATTGTTGTTATACTCTAAATCACTTTTATATGGTGTATATAATGTGCTTTGACATAGTATATCATGAATCCCATTATTCTCATGATATTATAAATTTTTTATTACCTCAATTATTTGTATTCATATGTCTCTCTTTTGGTTAGGAACTCTAACTAAAATATCATTTTAAATGTTTTAAATATATATTATTCTAAATCATTCTCATTAATGTCCATGTTTTAAAAATGCTTTTAAATATTTATTTATATGGAAATTAGTGGTTTAAAATTAAAACTCCTTTCCAATGATTCAAAGTGGTATGGGGCACTTTGATTAAAAAATCTATTTTTAAATGGCTTCTTGACAAATAGTGTGACTTTTTAATGTTTTTAAGAAAAAGGGGGATATTTCTGTCAAATATTTTTTATGATTATTTTCATCTATTTAAATATCATAAATTATTCTCAATTGAGGTTAATCTATTACAATACAACATTCAATATTGTATTTAATGAGTTATGTTTGACTATGGATGTGTTATTTTTATACCATTCATGGTTTGTGGATAAATATTGATATTTCGTATGCTAGTTTCAATTCTAATGTTTATGTTATATTTTAAAATTTTCATATGAGGAATGAATTGGACTTAGAAAGTGATGGTTGGAGCCCGCTATAGCTCCTCGATGCATCGGTAGGTCTCATGAGACAAACTACTGTCTTGGCACAAGGCCTTGACAAAATCCTATTTGTAGTCTTGGCACGAGGCCTTGACTATGTGGTTATGATAGTCTGGCATTATGCATTCCATCATTATGAAAGTGGTTATTGATAATGCATGTGGTTATTCGACTAGTAGAATATCCATGTAAATAAGTAAATGAAATTATTTCATTTTATTTAGGCCATATTATACTAATGTTCAAGTTTAAAAGTCTTTTGTTTTACTTATACATTGCCTTAATTTTTTATGCTTATCTATGAAAGTTTCCGCTATATTGTCATCCTTATTGAGCATGTGAGCTCACCCCTTTAAATGTTTTATTTTTTCATGGATGTGAAGAAGTAAATTATGAATGACCTGTAGGGATAGTATGAGGGGTTTTGAAGACAAGATGTTCATGTAGTTTTTTTACTTTATAATGCAATGTAAGACTTATGAGTGTATCTAGTGTCTCCAAGACTACTAAACTAATCAATCTTTTCAGACGTGATCTTTTGTGATCATGACAATGATATGTAACAATGCACGGGCTCTGGGTGACTAGGGTCGGGGTGTTACGCAAACCCTTGTAATAGAACATGGGACCAAAATTTATAGGATTAAATTTATAGGGGGAGAATGTCAGATCCTGAGTTTTTAAAATAAAATATTATGATCAATAGCTTAATGATACACAACAATGAGAATAAACATCTAACACAATCCTATTATTTAAATGTTACCATAATAACATACCCACTACATTGGAAAGAATAAATATTATTAATGGAATTATAAAATATATAATGTTCAATTTTGTTAAAATATATTAATTAATTATTTGTAAATATGTGGTCAATTTTTTGTAATTTCATTTTATTACATTATATTACAAAAACATTCCTATTGTGATATTTTGATAATTTTCTAAAAACATTGATCCTTCAATGATTGGTCAAAAATACTGATTTTTATTAAAAAATTTATTTGATTCATGTATTTACAAGTTCTAGTTCTATTTTAGATTAGTTTTAAAATTTAATTAGATAAATTTTATTTAAATTAATCTAGTTATTGATTTTTATGTGGATTTTTTACTTCAATTTTATTATAAAAACATTTTTCATTAAAATAGAATTTTTCGGAAAGATTGTTTTATATTGTGTTTTATAAGTTTAAAATTATATGTAATTCTAAAACATCAAGGATTTAAATTTTAAAAAATGGATTCCATATTTTGGATAATAATATATTAATTTTTTAAATAGGTACTTTTATTAATTTCTAATATGAATAGTAGCTATAGAAATTTTTATTACCATGCTAAAGGGTAAATCATGTAATTAAGCTTAAAAATAAAATGACAATGACTATAAAAGAAAAATAACACTTGACCAAATTTTATTGGATGATTCATAATATACCATAATCATCCCAGAATAATAATTATAAACTTTAGAATCTACTTTTATTAGAATATGACATTTATAATACTTTGTTCAAATAAAACTCAAAGATATCATGCTCATATTTTTATGAAATATGTCATTTTTAATATAGTTTTTTAAAGAAGATAGATTCGACTGTAAATTTAATTTTTAAATATGAATTATTAATCTACATCATGGAAATTTGTTTATAATTTTTAGTGATAAAATATTTACCTTGCATGCTCACACAACAATGATGTAGTAATTATTAAATTAATAGAAAAATAAAACAAATTATATTAAAAATATTAAACTAAATATAATTTGAGACAATTATTTACATATATGAATTTTGTTGATTACTTTTATATATTAGGGTTTTATTTAGATATTTTTTTCTCGATGTTAACTTCTTTATTATTTTTAAAAGTCAATGTAATGAATAGTTTCCAAATTGACATTGATGATATTGAAAATACATAATATTAACTTAAATGATATAAAGTCCTAAAAATATTAAAATTCGCCAATTGATTATTATATGGTTTAAGTATCATCCATTATTCATTTAGGGGATTTTTCTTTTAACCGAAACTATATTTACCCTTAAATATTAAAAATCCATGTTCTCAAGGTAAAAGGTAAAGGGGTTATGAAAAACATTTGTGGTGGTTTGTTTAACATTTTTTTGTATTTATTGACAATTAATATTTTTGTTGAAGAATGTTTTTGAGTTACAAAAAGTTGAAGTTTTTGGCTGCTGGAGTTTTTCTTAAAGAATATTTTGTTGAAGAATGAAAAGTTAGCAGTTAAGAAAGTGTCTCAAACTTTTTTAAACAAATCAGAAGATGCTTTTCTGATCTTACAGTTCTCACACATCATGAAAAGTTTCATGATAAAATACGTTGAAGAAATGCTGAAGAGGATTCTGTTTTTTTTTACTAAGGAAAATTCTGAGGAAATTCAGAACCATTTTATCAGAACCTGTTTTCCTGAACTAGTTCGTCTGAACTTGTTTTTCATAGTCTACATGAGCCAGAAAATCGGAGTGTACCCAAGCCAGAAGTTCGGAGTCTATTTCGTGAACCAGATTTTTAGAGTCTACTTACTGAGCTAGAAGTTCGGAGTGTATTTCTTGAACCAAAATTCAGAGTGGGCTTCCTGAACCAAAAATTCAGAGTGGACTTACTGAACCAGACATTCAGAATGACAATCATGAGCTAGAAATTTGGAATGACAAACCGGAGCCAGAAATTTGAAATGACAATTCAGAACCGGTTTTCCTGAACCAGTTTTCCAGAACCAGTTTTCCTGAACCAGTTTTCATGAACCAGTTTTCCTGAACCAGTTTTCCTGAACCAGTTTTCCTAAACCAGTTTTCTTAAACCAGTTTTCATGAACTAGTTTTCCTGAACCAGTTTTCCTGAACCAGTTTTCCTGAACGAAATTTCCTGAACTAGTTTTCCTGAACCTAAAATCAGAACCAAGATCTAGCCTTATCATTTTGTGGAATATATGAAGAGTTTAAGAAAACCCATGCTTCATCATTTCATAAATCTTGGAGAAATTTAATGACATTTGAATAAGTCAAATATTGAAGATTAAATGAGATAGATTTGTGGAGTTTTTCAGATTTGAGGAACCGGGAAAGTTTTTCAAGATTCCCGCCTTTGTTTTCTAAGTTGCCTATAAATATGTGCTCAGATCATTTTCTCAAAAAAAAAATTACACATGTGGAAAAGGTGGAGCGCTGGAGAATTCAGAGTGAGCTTTTGTGCTGAGTCATCTTTTATTTGCTGAGAGAACCAGATTCAAGAAATTCGTACTGAGTTTTTGAAGTGAGCATTTCTATAGAATCATTTTTATCTTGCATAGAAATTTGGATTCAAAAGATAGGATTTCAGTAATTCGGATTGAGTATTTAGAGTGGGTATTTCTACAGAGTCACAGTTTCCTTGTTGAGAAGGCTGGTTTCAGATAACTGGATTCAAGAAATCCGAATTGAAGATTTGGAGTGAGATTTTGTGGAGTCATAGTTTTCTTACTAAGAAGTTGAGTTTCAAAAAATCGGATCCAAGAAATTGGATTGAATATTTGGAGTGAGAATTTTGTGGAGTAGCTTGACAAAGTCTTTTTCTTATGTTTGGATCAATTTTTCTTTAAGGAAACATTTTAAACTGACAAGAGTCAGTATAATATTTACTATTAGGAGATAGAAGGTGCCCAACAGGATTTGGAAAAAGTTGTATTCACTTCTTCATTATAGTGGATTTCCATAGACCCACAGAAGTGGATATGGAAAGTATGTAGGTTCTCTTATTGAGGTTGAACCTTGTAATTCTTGTGTGCTTTTCTTGCTTTACCTTTCTTGCATGCTTGGATTACTTTCTAAAGGTTGATAAGGAAGTAAATCTTAACAGGTTTCAAGGGTTAAGTTTTATAAAGTTTTGAATCTTATAAATAGATATAAACTGATTCACCCCCCCCCCTTCTCAGTTGACATTCGATCCTTGGAACTTCAAGTGGTATCAGAGCAAGGTTCCCTTCTTTTTTTCCTTATCATGGAGAATATAAATTCTATCAACATTAGACGAATTCTAACATTCGATGGAAATAATTATTATGGATAGAAAAATAGGATGATTCCATATCTCCTATCTATTGGCCTTGAATTTGTTGATGATGCCACTATTGTCTTTCCACCTATTGAGAAAAATGCTCCTATGACATTTACTGACAAGACGAACATAGAAGTTGATGGAAAGGATAGGAATGCTATTCTCACGTCCTTATCATAAAATGTTTATCAGAAAGTGATGGGTCTCACAACATCAAAAGGCATGTGGTACAAGCTAGAAAGTGTTTTTGAATGAAACACAAAATTCAAGGAAGCCAAGCTACAAATCTGGCGTAGTAAGTTTGAAGACATCAGGATGAGAGATGATGAATCAATTGATGAATACATCACCAGAGTTAATGAAATTGTCTGAAACATCAGGGGATTTGGAGAATACTTGGAAGATTCCACAATTGTGAAGAAACTTATGAGAAACTATCCAGATAGGTTAGATTATAAAATTTCAGCTTTAGAAGATAAGGATTATTTTTCTCTTGATGAACTGCATAACATTCTTGTTGCTTAAAAAAATAAGGAATGCTCCTATATTTAAGAAGAATATGAAAGATGAAATGGCTTTTGTAGCTATGAGAAAGATGAAAATCTAAGATTATGATGAAGCTGATCCTTGTGATTCTGTTGATAAGGAAGATGAAGAGTTGAATGAAAAAAACTTGTCTCTCATATCCAAGAACTATCGAAGAGGAAGAGGAAAATATGGAGGGAAACTTCCTCTCAAATGTTTTGAGTGTGGTGGAATCGGGCACATTTCTATGAATTGACCAAAGAAGAAAGTTAGAGAATATCAAGATGTTTCTAATGAGAATACTTGATGGAAGAAGTATAACAAGAATGAAAAAGATGAGAAGACTTCTAAAGATCTCAAGAAGAAGTTTTATAGAAATAAAAGAAGTATGTTGAGCAAGAAGGTTGAATCCGAATCATCTAACAATGATTCCTCATAAGATGAATGTAGATAAAGATTCAAAACCTTCACTGCAAAAGTTGAGAAAAAAAATTCTTCCTCAGAAAGTGAAGAAGGTGGTGAATAATCTTACAGAGAATATCAGCTAAGATCCAAACTTCTTACATGTCTGGAGAAAAACAAATCCCTCAAGAAAGAAATTCGTGTGACGAAGAAAACTCATGAAGAATTTCATGATGGAAGTAAAGATGTTACCAAGAAGGAAGATGAATACATTAAAGAAATTTTAAGTCACAAACTTAGAATTTTTGAACAAGGAAAGATGATAGAAGATCTTAGCAAGAAGCTAGAAATTAATGAAGAAGAGGTCAACAAGTTGCAATCAAAAGTTATTGAGTCTGGAAATTCCCTAAGGAAGATGAATGAAAACTTCCAGAAAGCCACTGAAGTAAGAGTTGATAGTTCGAAGACTGCTGGAAAGGCTTATTATAAGAATCAGGTGAAATCTTCCCCTATCAAAAATAATGTTTTATCTAATTCTATAACATTTCAGTTTATGGAAAAAGTATCAGTAAAACTTGGGTGGAGAAAGGATGTGAGAAACCTTTCAATCCTACAAAAATTGAAAACTCACTCAAAAGAAGAGATTTCGTACATCCTGAGTTTCCTAGAGATGAAAGAAGTTATCAACCTCAACAAGTTTTCTATAAAGAAAGATCTTTCTTTAATAGAAAATCAAGATTTGAGGGCTATTTCTAGTGTGGTGGAATGTATGGGCATAGATCTTATAATTTCTAGAACAATTTATCTCCACCCAGGAGGAGGCTTGAGAAAAGTATAAGAAATAATGAATGAAGAATGAGAATTCTTCCGTATTCAAAGAAAGTTGAAAAGGTGAATTCTCAAGAGGTTAGAAACATGCCAAAAAATAATCAATTTGAATGTTTGGAAGAATTTTGTGGAATATGTGACCATTATGGTCATCATGTTGAACAATGTATGACTCATCTTCCCGAACAAGTCTCTTATGATATGAAAAAAAAGAAAGTTGAAGATAAGAAGGTTAATGGGAGAGATTTTGTTATTGAGACAGATTTAAAAGCAAGTAAGAGAAACAAACCATTGATTCATGATAGTTGTTGTTCTTCACACATGAAAGGTGATATAAAACTCCTGGAGCATGTTTAAAGTCATGATGGAGGAGCAGTTACTTTTGGAAATGTTAGTTCCTTAAAAATTAAGGGAATCGAAAAGATGGATATTGAACCAGAGAAACTGAAATCTAATGAAGTCTTGCTTGTTGATGGGCTAAAACATAACTTACTTAGTGTAAATTAAGTTTATGATGATGGAAAAGAAGTTATTTTTAGAAAATATTCTTGTGTAATCAAAAGTGTGAAAAATGGAAAAGTGATTACAAAAGGAGAAAGAACCAGTGGGAATCTCTTTCAAATTGGAGAATCCAATAACTATTGTTATTTGAGTGCTGAAGATGAAAACAAGTTGTGGCAATGAAGACTTGGAAACTTAGGGTAGAATAACATGATTAAGATTTCTAAAGTTGATGCTGTTCAAAAATTTTCAGAACTGAAAAGAAGATATGAAGATGTCTGTGTTACTTGCCAGAAAGGAAAGATGACTAACAAAAGCCATAAAAGAGTTGAGATTCAATCTTACGAACCGCTTGAGCTTATTCATTCTGATCTGTGTGGGGCGATGAGACATCAATCAAAAAAAGAATATTTATACTTTATCACTTTTATTGATGATTTCACTCGGATGACAAACGTCTTGTTCATGAAGCATAAGTCAGAGGCTATTGAAATGATTAAATTCATCAGAGGAGATGTTGAGAAAGAATTGGGAGTTCCCCTAAAGAATTTGAGAATAGAAAACGGTACCGAATTCCCATGAAATTATTTTGAAACTTATCTAAGGAAACATGGTATCAAACATCAGTATAGTGCTCCCTATACTACACAACAAAATGGAGTAGCAGGAAGGAAAAATAGAAGCTTGGTGGAAATGGGAAGAAGTATGTTATCAGAATACAAACTTTCAAAATTCTTCTGGAGAGAAGCTGTTAGCACTGTGGTACATGTTCAAAATAGATTCTTGTTGAGACCGGATACCAACATGACTCCATATGAGATGTGGTATAACAAAAAGCCTTATTTTAATTACTTCAAAGTTTTTGGAAGTCCATGGTTGCTTGATCGTACCACGATTCACTGTTTTATTCCACCCTTACACCGCAGTTTTAAACTAGTTTTGTAATGAATATTCCAAATATAATAATAAATTTCACTTCATGTTTTAATAAATCAATTAATGTTAATCAATATTATAATGGGCAATGTTACTTGTTTTTATTGTTTCAATGTAGGTGGAGGTGATTTGGATGGCCTTTGATGAAGTGGAAGAAAAATGGGCCAAAATTGCATGGATCCATGGACATCTGTCCACTGTTTTGCATAGTACACAACTTCCGTGCATCCAAATGGGCTTAAATTGTGTGGGCCTGTCCAAAATTTAATAGGCTACATTGCATATTGAGGAACCCAATGCTGATTCGGCTTCTATGGGGCCCATCCGAACTGATCTGTCCAAGCCACCGAATTTGGACCAAGTCAAATGCGGTGTTCTGTATTTTATCAATATCTTGAGATGTAGTTTTCCAAACGGTGCCAAAATTTCGGTGGCGACCTTCAAGAGGTAGGGCTACAACTTTTCTATTTTCTCCAAAGCGAGATAAGACTTTCTGAAGGCCGAAACGCGTCGTGCAAGTGGATTGATGAAATCTATGTGCCCAAAACCACCTCCCACATTTCCTATAAAAGGGCACCTTGGGCTCCTCATTTGGAAGTTCGGCCAAGAGGAAAGGTGCTGCCATATTGGAGTCCCCAAGGAGTCTTCTCAACATCTCTAGAGGTTCTGGAGGCTATGGGAAGTTCTACCTCAACATATTTCTCTTCTTCCTCTCCCATGGGTTTCTAAACCCCTTGTGATCACCCGGGGAGGAATGTGATGTACATCCCGAGCTTCATGTTTGTAATATTTGAATGATCTTTTAAATTCCAGATTTTTGTGTTGTTTTTCATCATACTCTATTCTTATTTTATTGAGTTATGTACTGGTATGTCATGCTCAACTCAAATGATCATGTTTGGGGGTACCCATTCATGTGATGTTTCACACACCGTTCACCACTTTCTTTCCCCCTTTCAATTGAGGTGTTTGTGTGGTTTATATTGGTAAATTGAACTCACACAAGTACTGTCAAGGCCATGTACATTTATGTCATGGTATCACAAAGAAATAACATACAAATCTGGACAGTGCATCGAGTTTTTCGCGTGTTGCCTTGGTGAGTTTTGGTTATGAAGTCAAACAAAATTCATTCAACCATCGGCGGTGTCCGGTGAATCATTGTGTGTTTTTGACTGAACCCTAGGAGGTATCCTAGTATAAACTCATTAAAATTCTAGTTCTAGGTGTTACAAACCATGGATTAAAATATCATAACCTTATATCATGAAGCGATTAAGGATAAACATCATACGAGTACCCCGGGTTGATCACGCTTAATTAATTTTGTTAATCTCTACTTTGTTTTATAGCTTCTATTTTCTATTGTCATCTTTAATCATCAAAACCAAGTATTATAAAACCCCAATTCCTTTTTTTTAATTTCATAATAAGATCCACATTTCATAATTAATGATCTAAGGCTCCGTCGAGAGACGACCTAGGGTTGCTGCTATACTGCAGAAATTCTAGTCAAAAATGAACAACTAATTTGACGCGTTCGAAAACGCGGTCAAATTTTGGCGCCGTTTCCGGGGAGCCAAGATCTTTTTTTTTATTTATTTATTTTTATTGGGTCATTTTACTTCTTTATTAGTACTCCTCTAAATACCCCACCCCCATTTGATTGTTTTTGTTTTGGGTTTTTTCTTTATTTTTTGTTGTTTTCGATGTGTTCTTTCTTTCTCTCTCTCTCTCTCTCTTCTTATCCATCTCACTCTCTAATTCTATAGTATAACATTCTATTCTTCTTTCACCCTTCTTAAGTTTTTTTTAATCTATCTCAAATAAAAAAAACACAAAAAAAATTCAATCAATCAAACTAGACATCATTGTTGCATGACAAGATCTGGTAAACCAACACTACTTGAATTTGATCCTGAAATTGAAAAGTCACTACACACACAAATCAAGGCATTTAGAGAAGGTCAGTCAAGTAACATTGTGGAACCCCTTGTGGAACCTAAAGTGGTCCTAAACCAATCCAAAATTGAACCAAATCAAACCCCAGAGATCATGGCCGCAAATAACAGAACATTAAAAGAACTGACCACCCCGGATGTGGAGTACCAACCTGCATACATCCAATATCCTGAGGAAGCGGCCAATTTTGAGCTAAGATCAGGCCTCATCCATCTCCTTCCAAAATTCCATGGTCTTCCCGGAGAGGACCCTCACAAACATCTAAAAGAGTTTCACATAGTGTGCTCCACCATGAAACCCCAAAATGTGTCTGAGGACCTCATTAAGTTTAGGGCCTTCCCTTTCTCCCTTGATGGTGTAGCCAAAGATTGGCTATACTATTTGCCTTCCACAATTGGGGGCTGGAATGACCTAAAAAGACTTTTTCTAGAGAAGTTCTTCCCTGCCTCCCGAACTACATCAATTAGGAAATAAATCAGTGGAATTAGGCAATCACAAGGAGAGACCCTTCATGAATACTGGGAGAGATTTAAGAGACTTTGCTCAAGCTTCCCCCACAACCAGATTAGTGAACAACTATTAATCCAATACTTCTATGAGGGACTTATCCCCATGGATCGTGGAATGATTGATGTTGCAGCTGGTGGTGCCCTAGTTGACAAAACTCCTTCTGCCGCTCGTGACTTAATAGCCAACATGGCTCAAAATGCACAAAAATTTGGTACACGAGCTATTGCACCAACCCGAGGAGTTCATGAGGTAAGTCATTCAGCCCTAGAACAAAAGGTAGATACTAAACTTGATGAGATGCATACCCTTCTAAGGCAATTAGCTCAAGCACAAGGTAACTCACACTCTACTTCTATTCCATTGCATTGTGGTATTTGTTCTGATAACACTCATTTTTCTGACCAGTGCCCACAACTTCAAGATTCATCTGAGTCCTGTGCAGTTGTGTTCCCAGGGCATCCATTCCAACAAGTTCCTCCCTTCATGCAAGAACCATTCAGGCCAAATCCAAACCCCGGGTGGCAAGCACAACCACAATACCGACAAGGAGGAAACTCAAGCTACCCGAAGCAGAATTGGTATCAA
Organism: Viscum album; assembly: GCA_963277665.1. Lineage (NCBI taxonomy): Eukaryota > Viridiplantae > Streptophyta > Magnoliopsida > Santalales > Viscaceae > Viscum > Viscum album. The sequence goes on from OY728139.1 coordinate 414,239,938, forward strand.
CAAGGCCAAGGTATGAAACCTTCTTATCCTTCAACTTCGCAAAACAATCATCCTCCTCCTCCTCCCAAATCTGAACCAAGCCTCGAGAACATGGTGAAACAAATGGCAACCCAGAACCTTCAGTTCCAACAGACCACACAATCGACAATTCAAGACCTACGAACTCAAGTGGGACAATTGGAGAACACCATCGGTGAGCTTAATATGCAAGGTTCTGGACAACTACCATCCCAACCCATTGCCAATCCGAAGGATAAAGGTAATGTATGTGCAATTACACTTCGTAGTGGTAAAGAAGCTTCTCCTTCTACTGATCCTATGAAACAGGTATGTCCCCCTCTTGAAAACACTCCTTCCCAACCCTCAAAAATTTCATTTAATGAAAAACAAAATAAAAAGGGCAATCAAATTATCATTGATGATTCAAATGAACAATCAATTCCTCTTCCTTTCCCTCAAAGAATCTCTAAATCTAAGACAAACTTTGATAATGAGATTGACAATGAAATAATGGATACATTTAAAAAAGTTCAAGTTAATATTCCATTGTTGGATGCAGTCAAGCAAATTCCCCGTTATGCCAAATTTCTTAAAGATCTTTGCACCCATAGAAGGAGGTTGAAGGGGAATGAGAGAGTCAACCTAGGGAGGAATGTATCAGCCTTGATTCAACCAGCAATGCCAACCAAATGCAAGGATCCCGGCACATTCACCATACCTTGTACCATAGGGGAGACCTTCTTTTCTGATGCTATGCTATATTTAGGTGCTTCCATTAATGTAATGCCTCACTCCGTATATACTTCTCTACAGGTTGGAGATCTTCAACCAATAGGAATTATCGTGCAACTTGCCAACCGGAGTACAACACATCCAAAAGGCGTGATTGAGGATGTCCTTGTTAGAGTAAAGAATCTCATCTTTCCCGCTGATTTCTTCATTCTTGAGATGGAAGATACCCGAACCCAAGGACATGCCCCTCTCATACTTGGGAGGCCATTCCTAAAAACAGCAAAGACGATCATCAATGTTCACAATGGTACATTTTCCATGGAATTTGGAGGAGAAAAGGTAAGTTTTAACATCCTTGAGGCTATGAAACACCCCGTTGAAGAGCACTCCACTCTTCCTGTCTATTCGATGGAAGTGCTCTCAAACGATGCACACACACACAATTCTCTCCTCAACCCAAACTCTGATTCTTTTTTGTTTTCCTCACCCTTGGATGATTTGAGTTTTGATTCTTCATTTGAATGTTGTGTGGGTTCAGAAAAATGTAAATTTTGTGCTTTAATTGATGAGTGTGTTTATTCTGAGGTACCCATGACTATCGATGATTCTGCAAATCTCATTTCAATAGATTCTCTTTCCTTTGAGAATAAACATGAGCAGATAGATAGTTTCATGGACCTCACTCCCCATAAATCCCCTCCCTCAATCCAGAAACAACCGGTGTTTGAACTTAAACAACTTCCTTCTAATTTAAAATATGCATATCTTGAGGGTATTGACCAATTGCCCGTCATTATTGCCAATAACCTCTCTCCACAACAGGAATTGAAACTTCTCAAACTTTTGAGAGAGTGTAAAAAGGCAATAGGATGGACATTGGCTGATATTCCCGGGATTAGCCCATCTATTTGTATGCACCATATACTTTTGTATGATGAGGCTAAACCCGTAAGACAATCTCAACACCGGTTGAATCCCACTCTCCTTGAAGTGGTAAAATTGGAATTCAGTAAATTACTTGCTGCAGGGATCATTTATCCTATATCTGATAGTAAATGGGTTAGCCCAGTGCAAATTGTGCCTAAAAAAATAGGAGTAACAGTTGTGTCAAATGAAAGGAATGAATTGGTTCCAACACGTGTGCAAAACAGTTGGCGAGTCTGTATTGACTACCGTCGACTGAATCAAGCCACGCGGAAGGACCACTTTCCTTTACCTTTCATTGACCAAATGTTAGAACGATTGGCTGGTAAGTCTCATTATTGTTTCCTTGATGGCTATTCGGGTTATTTCCAAATCCATATAGCCCCTGAGGATCAAGAAAAGACAACATTTACTTGTCCATTTGGTACATTTGCATACAGAAGGATGTCATTTGGTCTATGTAATGCTCCTGGTACTTTTCAGCGATGTATGTTGAGTATTTTTTCTGAGTACCTTGAGAGTTGTATGGAAGTATTTATGGATGATTTCACGGTTTATGGTTCTTCTTTTGATGATTGTTTGGAAAACCAAGGTTCTGTCCTCCGCCGCTGCATTGATAAAGATCTTGTTTTAAATTATGAAAAATGCCATTTTATGGTTGAGCGGGGGATAGTTCTTGGGCATATAATTTCAAATAAGGGAATTCAGGTTGATAAATCTAAAATTGAATTGGTTTCATCCCTTCCATATCCAAAATGTGTTCGTGAGGTGCGGTCTTTCTTGGGTCATGCTGGTTTTTACCAACGATTCATTAAAGACTTTAGTAAGATCGCACTTCCCTTATCTCAGTTGTTACAAAAGGATTCTGAATTTGTTTTTGATAAAAATTGTGAGGATGCATTCAATTCACTAAAAAAGAGTCTCACATAAACTCCCATAATCCAACCACCTAGGTGGGATCTCCCCTTCGAGCTTATGTGTGATGCCTCTAGCTTTGCAGTTGGGGCAGTTTTATCACAAAGGGTTGAAAAGGCTCCTCATGTCATTGCGTATGCCTCGCGTACCCTTGACCCTTCCCAGGTAAACTACACAACCACAGAAAAAGAACTCCTTTCTACTGTGTTTGCCTTGGAAAAATTACGTTCATATCTTCTTGGGTCAAAAGTGATTGTGTTTTCTGACCATGCTGCCCTTCGTTTCCTCCTAAAGAAACCTGAAGCCAAGCCCCGCCTCATTCGGTGGATGCTCCTCCTCCAAGAGTTTGACCTTGAGATTAGAGATAAGAGAGGGGTGTAGAATGTTCTAGCTGACTACATTAGTAGGATTTCCCCACCATTGGACCATCATGTTGACTCACCCCTACCCATTGGAGAATTCTTTCCTCATGAGAACCTTTGTGATGTTGTGGACCTTACCCCCTGGTATGCGGACATTGTGAATTTTCTATCAACATCTAGGTTCCCCCCTGATTTTAGCACTTCACAATCCCATAGACTTAAGCATGACTCTCGATGGTACATTTGGGATTACCCATACTTGTGGAGAATTTGTAGTGACCAGGTTGTTCGTAGGTGTGTCTCTGACCATGAGTTCACCTCTGTTTTGACCTTCTGCCACACTTTGGCATGTGGGGGCCACTTTGGCTCTCAACGTACAGCTCGAAAGGTCCTTGACTCAGGATTATATTGGCCAACATTGTATAGAGATGCCCATAGGTTTTGTAAATCATGTACTCGATGTCAATTCACAGGGAATATCTCCAAGAGGAATGAAATGCCCCAACAGCCCATGTTATTTTGTGAGATCTTCGATGCATGGGGCATTGACTTCATGGGGCCTTTTCCAAATTCATTTGGCTTTGTGTACATCTTATTGGCAGTTGACTATGTATATAAATGGGTGGAAGCAAAGGCCACCAGGACCGATGACTCTCGAGTGGTTGTTGATTTTGTGAGGTCCCATATTTTTAGTAGGTTTGGTCTACCAAGATTCATCATTAGTGATCAGGGTTCACATTTTTGCAATCGTAACATGAAAAACTTGCTTCGTAAGTATGGGGTTGTTCATAAAGTCTCAACTTCATATCATCCCCAAACCAACGGACAAGCAGAAATTTCAAATCGGGAAGTTAAGCGAATCTTGGAAAAACAGTACAACCCAATAGGAAAGATTGGAGTTTTCACTTGGATGATGCACTTTGGGCGTACCATACTACTTTTAAAACACCGATCGGAATGTCCCCATATAGGATTGTGTTTGGGAAATCTTGTCACCTCCTGGTGGAGGTCGAACACCGTGCATATTGGGCTGTTAAATAATGTAATATGAACCTTTCAGATGCAGGTGAGGAAAGAAAGCTGCAGATTCAAGAGTTGGAAGAAATTCGACGTGATGCATATGAAAACTCCTGAATCTATAAAGAGAAGACAAAGACTATTCATGATAGCATGATTCACCAGCGGAAGTTCCATATTGGTGAGAAGGTCCTCATGTACAATTCCAGGCTAAAGCTTCACCCAGGTAAGCTTCGTTCCCGATGGCTCGGTCCTTATACTGTTACTAATGTTTACCCTTTTGGTGCAATACAGGTTTTGCCTGAGCAGAGTGGACGAAGTCTTACCGTCAATGGGCAGCGACTTAAACACTTCTATGAGGATTTTCCAAAGAATCTGGTGGAGGAAATCCACCTTCTCGATGCATCATACCAATAAAACATACCAGGTTTTATCCTTCCTTCTCACATTTTCAATTATTTCAGTGAGGACACTGCACATTCTAGGTGTGGGGGGGTGGATACATTCCTGGGTTAGTTAGGATTTTTCATCTTTTTCTCCTTTTGTTTTCTCTTTCTGGCCTTCTTTATGGTATTTTTATTTTTCCCCATCAACAATTTCGAAATTCCATGATGTGGCGACCATAATGTGGGGAAAGTAAAAATACCATAACGAAGGCTAGAAAGAGAAAGTGTATGAGTTTACCATCAAGGAGTGATTTTTAGTGAATTGGTTTTCTGTCAATGATATAAATGGTTGTATCTATGTGAATCCTTTGAGATGATTGATGCCCATTGTGTGAGTAGTTTTTAGGAAAACTGTGTCACTAATATCTCCAAAAACAATTTTGCACCAAACCACAAAGTGTGATTATTTCTTACTTAATATAAGTTAAATATATGTTGGGTTAATATTTTTCAGCTTTAAATGATATTTCCATACGTTCGTTCCTTATCCGATCTGTTTCATTACTGTACCAGATTGACCTATGCGTGTGTACCTAATGTCCGACTATTGTACGCCCTCAAAAAAAAAAGTTTTGTCTTAGGCAGGTCAAAAACCACTCCTCCTCAACCTTTGATCTTGTTATAACTATTGCAATTAGTGTCGTGAGGAGATCAAACAAGGGTTGAGAGATGAGTGTGAGATTTGTTCCAATTGCAACTTCAAAAAAAAAATGAGGGGAGTGATGAAATGTGAAACATATGGGGATATCTAGGTCGGGAGCTTATGGTTTGACTTCTGGGAATGCTTAAATGAGTGGGTCTTGAAATATGATTGCAAAGGATGTAGGACAGGTTCGGTGACAAAATCATTTAAGCTGAAAAATGTTAAAATAACATATATTTATTAGATATCAAGTGGAAAGAATAGCATGGAATGGTTTTCACACACACACATGGAGATTTAGTGTCATGGTTTACTTCTGAATTCCTTTCTCAATTGGGTATCATGAATCTTTTTGAATTTCACTATGATATGATTTATGAGACATCTTTTTCTATTTTCACTAGGAAGAACTCCTTGGTGTGGTTCGTGCATTGATCACTTTACTTTAAATAAAATTTACTCAAATGATAAATCTTTATGATGTTGGAAATATATATATATATATATATATGAATAATTGTATTTGGATATGTGACTTTGCCCAGGAGTGCAAATGTTTAGGTGTGGGGGTGTGATCGTACCACGATTCACTGTTTTATTCCACCCTTACACCGCAGTTTTAAACTAGTTTTGTAATGAATATTCCAAATATAATAATAAATTGCACTTCATGTTTTAATAAATAAATTAATTTTAATCAATATTATAATGGGAAATGTTACTTGTTTTTATTGTTTCAATGTAGGTGGAGGTGATTTGGATGGCCTTTGATGAAGTGGAAGAAAAATGGGCCAAAATTGCATGGATCCATGGACATCTGTCCACTGTTTTGCATAGTACACAACATCCGTGCATCCAAATGGGCTGAACTTTTGTTTTCCTGTCCAAAATTTAATAGGCTACATTTCATATTAAGGAACCCAATGCTGATTCGGCTTCTATGGGGCCCATCCGAACTGATCTGTCCAAGGCACCGAATTTGGACCAAGTCAAATGCGGTGTTCTGTATTTTATCAATATCTTGAGATGTAGTTGTCCAAACGGTGCCAACCTTTCGGTGGAGACAGTCAAGAGGTAGGGATACAACTTTTATATTTTCTCCAAAGCGAGATAAGACTTTATGAAGGCCGAAACGCGTCGTGTAAGTTGATTGATGAAATCTGTGTGCCCAAAACCACCTCCCACATTTCCTATAAAAGGGCACCTTGGGCTCCTCATTTGGAAGTTCGGCCAAGAGGCAAGGTGCTGCCATTTTGGAGTCCCCAAGGAGTCTTCTCAACATCTCTAGAGGTTCTGGAGGCTATGGGAAGTTCTACCCCAACATATTTCTCTTCTTCCTCTCCCATGGGTTTCTAAACCCCTTGTGATCACCCGGGGAGGAATGTGATGTACATCCCGAGCTTCATGTTTGTAATATTTGAATGATCTTTTAAATTCCAGATTTTTGTGTTGTTTTTCATCATCCTCTACTCTTATTTTATTGAGTTATGTACTGGTATGTCATGCTCAACTCAAATGATCATGTTTGGGGGTACCCATTCATGTGATGTTTCACACACCGTTCACCACTTTCTTTCCCCCTTTCAATTGAGGTGTTTGTGTGGTTTATATTGGTAAATTGAACTCACACAAGTACGGTCAAGGCCGTGTACATTTATGTCATGGTATCACAAAGAAATAACATACAAATATGGACAGTGCATCGAGTTTTTCGCGTGTTTCCTTGGTGAGTTTTGGTTATGAAGTCAAACACAATTCATTCAACCATCGGCGGTGTCCGGTGAATCATTGTGTGTTTTTGACTGAACCCTAGGAGGTATCCTAGTATAAACTCAGTAACATTCTAGTTCTAGGTGTTAAAAACCATGGATTAAAAGATCATAACCTTATATCATGAAGCGATGAAGGATAAACATCATACGAGTACCCCGGGTTGATCACGCTTAATTAATTTTGTTAATCTCTACTTTGTTTTATAGCTTCTATTTTCTATTGTCATCTTTAATCATCAAACCCAAGTATTATAAAACCCCAATTCCTTTTTTTTTTAATTTCATAATCAGAACCACATTTCATAATTAATGATCTAAGGCTCCGTCGAGAGACGACCTAGGGTTGCTGCTATACTGCAGAAATTCTAGTCAAAATTGAACAACTAATTTGACGCGTTCGACAACGCAGCCATTGCTCAAAAACAAAAATACTGACTTAGGAAAGATTGTTGAGAAAGATGAAGAAAGAATATTTATGGGTTATTCATAAAATGGAAGAATTTATAAATGCTGGAACTAACGTTTACAGAAGTTGGTGGACTCATATGATGTGAAGGTAATTGAAAATTCAAGTTCCTTCACAAAATTTGTTGATAATATTGAGGATGATAAATCAATGAATTCCCATGAGAGTGAAAGTGACTCAGATGATCCACATGGGGAAGAAAGTGATGTTGGGAAGGAAGATGTGAGTTTCCCTACATTACGAAAACATGTTGAATCCCAAAATATTATTGGGAATCAAAAGGCTCCAGTTCAGACAAGAAGAAAGTTGAGATTATAAGATCAGACTTCTCTTATCTCAAAAGTTGAACTAGAATCAGTTTCAGAAGCTATTCAACATAAAGAATGGGGGGATGATATGAAAGAAGAGTTAGATCAGTTTGAGAGAAATGAAACAAGGGAACTTGTTCCAAGGCCAGAAAATAAGAATGTTATCTGAACCAAGTGGGTTTACAAAAATAAATTGAATGAGCCTAGATAAGTTACCAGAAACAAAGTGAGGCTTTTGTGTAAAGGATATTCCCAGGTGGAAGGTGTGTATTTTGATGAAACCTTTTCCCTTGTTGTAAGGTTGGAAACTATTCGCATGTTTCTTGCAGTGGCTGCTCATCGGAATTACAATGTCTATCAGATGGATGTAAAGTTATCTTTCTTAAATGGTGAGATTGAGGAAGAAGTTTACATTGAACAACCTTGTGGGTTTTTTCATGATGAGGATGAAAACATAGTTTGAAAATTGAAGAAAGCCTTATATGTTCTGAAACAAGCTCCACAAGCATGGTATTCAAAGCTTGACAATTCTTTGAGAAAGATGAATTCTTCTATAGGAAAGGTTGATAGCAACTTGTATATTAAAGATGTCAACTCAAGAACATTGATTGTAATCATTTAAGTGGATGATATAATTTTTACTGGCGATGAAGAAAAGGTCTGTGAACAGTTTTCTGAAGAAATGAAGAAAATTTTTGAAATATCAATGTTGGGAGAATTCACTTTCTTCCTCGGATTACAAGTTCATAAAAAAGCAAACTACATTTTATTTTCCCAAGAAAAGTATTGCAAGGAATTGTTAATGAAGTTTGGGATGGAAGAATCCAAGGAAGTTTCAACTCCTAGATTAGTGAGCACAAAGTTGAGCAAAGATGAGTCAGGGAATAGTGTGAATCAGAAAGATTTTAGAAAGTTGATAGGAAGTCCCCTTTACCTTACAACTTTAAGGTCTGATATTGCTTATATTGTGACTCTCTGTTCCTGATATCAAAGTAATCCAAAAGAATCACACATGTTGGCAGTCAAGAGGATTCTGAGATATGTTAAAGGAACAACTTCACATGGGTTGTTATACAAGAGAAACAATGAGATGAAGTTTTATGGTTATACTGATGATGATTGGGCTGGTGATTGTAATGATAGAAAATCAACATCAGGATGAAAAGTTTTCTTAGGAGAATGCTGCGTGAGTTGTCATAGCAAGAAATAAAGTTCAGTAACTTTAAGTACAGCTGAATCCAAATATGTTTTAGCTACTCAGGCTTGTACTAAAATGATATGGATGAAACTTCAGCTGAAAAATTTGAATGTGAATGTTTCTAAACAATTGAAGACACTCTGTGATAATCAAAGTGCCATTGATCTTTCAAAGAATCCTGTTCAACATTCAAGATCAAAAAACATTGATAAAAAGTATCATTTCATAAAACAGAAAGCTTCTGCTGGAGAAATCTTGCTGGAATATATTTCAACAAAGTACCAGATTGCTGATATTTTCACAAAATCAATTTCAAAGGAGAGGTTTGTTGAGCTGAGGATACAACTCCATGTTCATCATCCTCCCATGACTTCCTAGAAAATCATAAGGAAGTATCCCCCACCGTACTTTGGATTATATTGACAATGGGGGATAGTAAGTTTTCTTTATGAATCTAAAGTAGTGGTTATTATATAATGGGGAAGTGAAAAAGAAAAATTAGAGAGTAAAAGAAAAGTGAGAATGAGAAAAATAAATGTTGAGGGGGAGTTTGAGTAAGTTCAAGTTTACCCTAACATGGCCACGATATTTTCTTGTCACCAAGGGATGGAAATAATTCAAAAACATTACTTTTTCCAGTAGTGTGGTGTCAGGACACTCTCTTTTGAGAAAGGCTATATTTTGGTAAAATTCATTTTTGAGATATGAAAGTCTTGTGAGGTGAAAACTTGTTAACTAGGGTTGCAAAAAAAATCAAAGGGGGTGATTGAAGAACCTTGGTGGTGTTTTTTTACATTTTTTTGTATTTTTTGACAACTAATCTTTTTGTTGAAGAATGTTTTTGAGTTACAGAAAGTAGAAGTTGCTGGTTGCTGAAGTTTTTCTTAAAGAAGATTTTGTTCAAGAATGGGAAGTTAGCAGTTAAGAAAGTGTTTCAAACTTTCTTAAACAAATCAAAAAATGATTATTTGATCTTATAGTTCTCACACATCATGAAAAGTTTCATGATAAAATCTATTGAAGAAATGGTGAAGAGGATTGATTTTTTTTACTAAGGAAAATTTTGAGGAAATTCAGAACCAATTTTTTGGAACCTGTTTTCTTGAACTAGTTCTTCTGAACCTGTTTTTCAGAGTCTATCTGATCCAAAAAATTAGAGTCTACCCAAGCCAGAAGTTTGGAGTCTATTTCCTAAACCAGATTTTCAGAGTCTACTTGCTGATCCAGAAGTTCAGAGTGTATTTCCTGAACGAAAATTCAGAGTGGACTTCCTGAACCAAAAATTCGGAGTAGAGTTCATGAACCAAAAATTCAGAGTGGACTTCCTAAACCAAAAATTCAGAGTGGACTTCCTGAACCAAAAATTCAGAATGAAAATCATGAGATAGAAACTCGGAATGACAATCCTGAGCCAGAAATTCAAAATGACAATTCTGAACCAGTTTTCCTGAACCGGTTTTCCTGAACCAGTTTTCTGGAACCAGTTTTCCTGAACCAGTTTTCCTGAACCAATTTTCCTGAACCAGTTTTCCTAAACCAGTTTTCCTGATCCTAAAATCAGAACCATGATCTAGCCTTATCATTTTGAGGAATATATGAAGAGTTTAAGAAAACCCGTACTTCAACATTGCATAAATCTCGGAGAAATTTAAAGAGATTTGAATAAGTGAATGATTGAAGATTAAATGCGAGAGATTTACAGAGTTATTGAGATTTGAGGAAGCGGGAAATTTTTTAAAGTTTCTTGCCTTTGTTTTCTGAGTTTCCTATAAATATGTGCTCAAATCATTCACTCAAAAAAAAATTCACATGCGGAAAAGGCGGAGCAGTGGAGAATTCGGAGTGAGATTTTGTCCTGAGTCGTCTTTTCTTTGCTGAGAGAACCAGATTCAAGAAATTCGTACTGAGTTTTCGAAGTGATCATTTCTTCAAAATCATTAATATCTTACTGAAAAATTCGGATTTAGAAGATCGTATTTGAGGAATTCGGATTGAGTATTCGGAGTGGCTATTTCTGCGGAGTCACAGTTTCCTTTCTAAGAAGACCGGTTTCAGATAACCGAATTCAAGAAATCTAGATTGAATATTCAGAGGGATCTTTTGCGGAGTCATAGTTTTCTTGCTGAGAAGTTTAGTTTAAGAAAATCGGATCCATGAAATTGGATTGAAGATTCAGAGTGAGCATTTTGTGGAGCATCTTGAAAAATTCTTTTTATTATGTTTGGCTCAATTGTTCTTTAAGGAAACATTGTAAACGGACAGGAGTCAGTATAATCTTTCCTATCGAGAGATAGAAGGTGTCCAACTGGAGTTGGCACAAGTTGTATTCAATTCTTCATTATAGTGGATTTCCATAGAACCACGGGAGTGGCTATGGAAAAGACGTAGGTTCTCTTATTGAGGTTGAACATTGTAATTCTTGTGTGCTTTTCTTGATTTAACTTTCTTGCATGTTTGTGTTAATTGTTAAAGGTTGATAAGGAATTAAATCTTAACAGGTTGCAAGGGTTAAGTTTCATAAAGTTTTGAAACTTATAAAAAGATATCAACTGATTCAACCCCCCTTCTCAGTTGACATTTGATCCTTGGAACTTCAGGTTAAATGAGTATTAAAGCTACATGATAAGGGTAATAATGTGATCTAAAATTGACCAAAAATTATTTTATGAAAGGGTTTAGATCTATCCTTGTCTTATATTTCAAATAAATAAACTTTTATCAATATATTAATGGAAAATAATTTATATTAATTTAATTTTTTGAGAAATTCCAAGAGTTCATGTCCCCTCTCCTATAAAGAGGACCTCGTCTTCTAATTTAATCACACATAAAACCATTTTGTTTCTAAAATTACAAACCCAAAACATTCCTAGAATCCATACCCACATTATATATATTGTATTTTAATTAAATTAGTAACATTATTCTACTTAATGGGTTAAGAAATTATGGATTTATAAATAAGAAGTAGATAAAGGACATATGTAACAAATTAGATTTGAGGTAAGAGACATTCATTTGAAAAATCTGATTACAAAGTTTCTTTTTAAAAAAATTAATGTTTCTTTAACTTATACGACATGAGTATATTTTACCTCCATCGTTATATTTAGTGCTTTAATTCACCCTTTATAGGTTTTCATGGTTATTTATGAAGAAAGTGGTTCCTTTATTATGTGCACAGTGTTTCGACTTTAAAAGTTATTATTAAAAAGGAAATGGTATTTTGAAATACAAATAAGTTCTTTTCATTAAAAAATTATTTATATTTTATTAAAATGAATTCCCTTTAGACATTGGATTGGGTATTTTTGTATTGAAACATAGTATTTAAAAGAAATGAGTATTTTGTAATTTTAAAGTTTATTGATTGATTTTTTAAAAGTTTTATGATGAAAATTACAAAAATAATTGTTTTTTCATTATATTTTACAAGAGAATTATGCATGTGGTGTCCTATATAGCACTGGTTATGATTATTAGAGCTTAACATAGGGTGGACCAAATTGGAAGTATACATCCTTAAATATTACATAATCTTGTGATAAATCAATTATTTGACCTTATTTCACATCGATTATATTTTCAATTTTATAGCTTTATTGAATTAGGCCACAAATCATACATAACAACATAAATAATACTATTAGACACATCTACTCACTATCCATTTTTTATAAAACAAAAATCTATGAAAAAAATTTTCTTTTTTCATGTTTAAACAACATAACTTTTCATTGATCCAATCCTTTAATTTATTGTTTACTAAAACCTCTGAAAAATTTTCAAAAACATGGGATGATCATAAAATGTTCAGTAAGGGATAAACAAATAAGTAGAATTTTTACTCTGGAAAACACATTAAAACCATGATTACTTTATCATAATGCAACAATTTTAACATTTATTACATTGTAAATAATATTCACTGAATAAAAGCTCATTTTATACACTTTTTTTAACAAAACAATTACTATAAACCCATAGAAAGAAACATATATCATATAAAGTTTACTTAGGATATACTCGTACATAAATGGAATAACCATATATCGACTTCCACACATATCACTAAACAGAATAACTATAAGTCCGACATTCATACCCAATGATGTAGAGGTTATAACGTAACCTCGCATCCTAAGTTTATTACAGAACAAAAAGTATTTGGTCTATCATGAAACCACATGTCTTCAGTTTATCACGTAAACACTTGTCAAATGTATCAGTACAATTATATAATAATAACACATAAAATATTATAATTATCAACAATCCCCTCATAAAATTATATTTTTCAATCAAAATAAATATATTTTATCTATTTCAGAAACCAATTAAAACATAAAATAGACTTCTAAATCATTGTGTCCCATACTACATTTTTATTTCTAAAAGAAATTAACATTTTAAAACACTGAATAAAGACACTTTTTAATCAAAGTTCCCCATACCACATTGAAACATTTAATGGAAATTAAATTCATAAAAAAATTTGTATATATTGATAAATCTTTAATACCCATTTTGAAAATATTGACATGTAATATAATTTTTTAGAAGATTAAATCTTTAAAACATTAAAAAATATTTTAGTCAAAGAGTCTATTTCCACTTAAGAAACACTTTAATAAAAATCATTTTGTAATAACATTAAAAAACATTAAATATAATTAAATATACTATTTCAAGATCTACATTATCAAAAGGGTTATATATACACCTTATAGGATGATAAAGGTGCATAACAACAAGATATGCCTTAAAAAGGAGTTTGAGACGAAGTCCCTTACAAATATGGAATCATTAGATTAAAGATAAATAAATGAAATAATAATGTGTGAAAAATATAAATACACTTAATTTAAATATATATTAAGTGTAAAAAATCATATTTCATTCACACATATTCTTGTAAAAACAAAACCAATGACATGGATATTTAACTCAGTTAATGAAGATTGAGTTACGATTTCCCTTACCTTGAGTCCAAATTGTTTCATTTTTTATTTATCTTCTCAAATAATAACATAGGATAATTTATAATTTCTTCAGAACCATTTTCATGTTTTTTATTCCCTTTATATCCCTAATTACCATGTTATTTAAATTAGTTAATTCATTGAGTTCATGTTGGAAGTTTTGTTGATATTAGGTACTTGAGTCAAAAATGATCATGGTATGATGTAATTTGTACATGTGGTCATAATTCCATCATATCCAAAATATTATTAATGAAATGTTCATATATTTTATAAATTAATCAAAAAAATTAACTGAAACTATTATTTATGGTTATGATAAATGAACAATGTTATAATCATGGAGAGGAAGGGTCGTACATATGCATGAGTAACGTTTCCATTTTTCATTGATCATTATCAAAATAATTTAATTATTATTTTAACATTACAGATTTATCATGATATTATTAAAATAATAATAATAATTTACATATACTTATATATATATATATATTAAAAGGTATATAATGAATCGGAATGAGTCACACCTCTTCATATAGGTGATAGTTCACACATACACACAAACGACATTATCATTTTTATACACATGAAAGTAATAATGTAATTGATATATTATTATTTTATAATGATTAATATTTCATTAATATAATATATAAACATTAATTTTATTTTTTTAACTATTCTTTTGATATGGTTATGTAAAATTAATTAGATCGGTTTAGGGAGGTGATAGTTCACACGTACGCACAAACTATTAATTCATTTCGCATTTATTAGAAGTGGTGGTAGATTTATCTATTGATATTAATATAATAACATCGCATTATATTAATGATACAATATTTTTTATCACATCATTGTTGGATGAGATTTTAAGGAAGTGGTAGAATAAATAAAACATAAAAACATAAAGAACATAATACCTCTTCTTCAGTTGAGGGCCTTTGGAGAACACATTAACACCTCAATGAACGGGGTTATGACTAAAATTAAGACTAAATATTGTGGGTAAAGATTATATGAAGTTGTCTGTATAGATATTGGACAACCAAAAAGGCGTTTGTAGTGGGAATAAATGGACGGTGATGATCCATTTTATAGGAGAGATGAGGATTACATTAGAAAGGTTTTTAAATATAAATTTATTTTTAATTGATTTTAGGTTTTTAATAGTACAAAAAACATTTTTATAAAATTAATGTTTATTTTGGGTCTTATACACATTATCCAATTTAAATTAGGCATGTGTTTAATATTATTTAATCCTTAAAATTTTTGGATTAACCCTTATTTTACATTTTCTAATCTTACCATGATAACTTGTTATTTACACTTTGTGTGTTATTCTAATTATCGTAACAAGTCAAATTGACAAAAAATTATCATTTATGAAATATTAGGACATATTCTATCCATTTTTTTAATATTTTTATTTTTTTTATATTATAACATAAAATTACCAATTTTATATTTTATGTTTTGAATAATATCAATTTTGACATTATTCATACTTGACTATATTAAAAAATTTAATTAAACCTCATTCCTTAATAAAATACATTAAATATATAATTTAGTTTAATAATAATCCTTACGATTTGTTTATTGCATCAATTATATCAAATTATATTTACATAAGCATTTAAAATATCATTTATTTGAATCGTTTATTAATGAAGTAATCGTTGCATCGTTATTCTGTCATAATTAAATTTTTTATTTAAGGTCTAAAAATTATAAATAAATACCATATTTTAAGAAATATTTTTATATTTCTATTGAATATTTATAGAATAATATATCATTTATATAAACCAGTATTAAAATTTATTTAGTAAGAATATTCATGTTTCTAAAAAATTTCCTTTACATTAAATTAAAAGTTATAAGTCTAATAATCACACCCAAATGGATTGCAAATGGAAATATTTCTTCCCAAGGGGTTTTTGGTCTAATATATGTCATAAAATATTATAATGACATCTATTATTGTATTTTATATTATTATAATATTATTTTGACCCTTATTTAACTAATTTACTCGTTAACTGTGGTAAATAAAAAAATTACTAATGTCACATTTCACAGTGTCCAAATAAAAGGGGGAATATTAAAAAAAATTGAAACATCTGATTCCAAATATGGAATCCATTTTTATAAATTAAAAAAAAAGAATATTCAGTAATTAATTTAAAATTAATTCCTATTGTAAAAATGAAATAATGAATTTTTTTAAAGTAAAAACCATCATAAGATTGACATGTGTTAATATCAAATATCATTGTGAAATTTCTTAAAATAACCATAATTGTAATAAATTAAAAAAAAATTAATCCAATTAAACATTAAACCCAATTAAAATGAAAATCTAACAATATAAAATAATTAGATGAAACGATAGTTCTGAATTAAAATAAATTATTTTTTAATATTTATTAAAATATGAATTATATCATAAATATATCAAATTTTTTAAAAAAAAATATATAATTTGATGTCCCTCTCCTAAATAATTCGATTATTTGTTTTCATATAACATATAAAAGTGTAAAAAACTAGATTTAAAATGGGTTCGACGTCAAAAGGCGGTAAAATTTTCTTTTTTGAGAAATACATTTTTATGATTAATGTTTATTTTGTTCTATAATAATTTCTAGAAAATATATAATATAAATATAAAACATCCTAATTGAGTTTATATTTTATCAATATAAACCAAAAATAGCGATATTATTTTATAAACACAATTATTCTAATTTAAATATCTTTTAATAATAACACTTTATTTATATTCAATTGGTTTTTATTTTCATTTAAAATAAATTTGGTATCCAATGAATCAGTATATAAACAAGTTTAAAATATATTATTATAATTTAGTTAATATTATTCATTATTTATATTCAAACAATAGGATTAAAATGGTACCGTTTAAATAATACTATTTAGTTGTTTGTTTATGCTCAATGTAGCATATCATGTACACTATTGGACATAGTTTTTCTTTCATAAAACGCAATAAGCTAAATAAAACCTTATATAATTTAGTCATTGTAATTTTAATTTGGGGTTGGCCAATATGGTATGAATTTTCAAAATACATTTATATAAAACCCCCATCGGAATAAGGGTTAATAAAACTACAACATTAAACGAAAGAAAGAAACTTAAAGTGGTCACCCTATATAACACATGTCAGGATTCCATATAAGAAAACATGTATATGGAAAAAACCATCTTCATCAGATGGACGGTGATAGAAAACATGATCAGGATAATTTTAACGATCAAAAAACATAACACTTCTGTATGGTTAAATAATCACTGATTTCATAATAGGAAAAGTGAACGAAAAAAGTTTTTGTTTTAATAACCTTTTCATTATGTAAAATAATTTATTTAAGAGATTGACTAAGAAAATAAGTAAAAATACTTACATTTCATGTAGCGTTTGATCCTTTAATAAATTTCTAGAGTATTTTATTTTAATACGTTTTTAAAAAAAATAAAAACGCCTTGATTTTAAAAAATTAATATTGTGACTCAAAGGTCGAATCTGTGATACAGCCTTTGGCATTGGGTGAAAGGCGGCATCTGTGATGCCTCCTTTCCACAAAAACCCAAAATAAAATTATATATATATCTCTTTATAAACAAAACAAAACAAAAATAAAAATAAAAATAAATTTTTCAGCAGAATTTATCCTCTATTTAAAATCCAGCAGAACTGTCATTACAACAGTTTGGATTCTGACAGAAGCTTTCACCCAGAGCTTTATTTTATAAGAGATCTTACCCTGGAAATCATTCTATATTTCCGATGTGGGATTATGGTTCTCCATTTCCTGTGCAGAATATTCTCCATTTCCGATGTGGGCTTCTGTTTCAAGTACGTGATTTTGAAAGACTATAAAATAAAAACTATAAGACCAATATAAATGAAACATTAAACATGGATTAAACATATAATAAATTTTTGAAAAAAAAGAATTTAATAAAAATAATGATAAAAAATAATTTATAATCTTTCAAAAGCAGTTACATGAAACTTAAAAAGTTTCTACTACGTGACTTTCAAAGCCTATAAAATATATACTACAAGACCAATATAAATGAAACATTATACATGGATTAAACATATAAAAAATAGTTGATAATAAAAATAATTTTTTACAAAATGATGATGGAAAATAATTTATACGTTTTCAAAGACACCTAAATGAAACATAAAAATGTTTCAAGAACATGACTTCGAAAGGCTATAAAATATAAACTATAAGGCCTATATAAATGAAACTTAAAACCTAGAGTAAATATATAAAAAATAGTTGAAAATTAAAAGAATTTCATAAAAATTATTCTTGAAAAATAATTTATAACCTTTTAAAACCACCTACTTGAAACTTAAAAATGATTCAAGTATGTGGTTTTGAAAAACTATAAAATATAAACTATAAGACCGATATAATTTAAAGTTAAAAATAGATTAAACATATAAAAAATTATTAAATTACTATTATTAATAATATATATTTAATTAATAATTATTAATAACTAATTATATAATAATTAACCAATTAATTAGTAATATAATGACTTTTAATAATTATAATTTTATAATTTTAATGAAATTTTATAATTTATAAATATATTACTAATTAAATAATTAACTATTATATAATTAATAATTATATTATCAATTATCTAATTAATGTTTATATAATTAATAATTATATTACTAAGTAACTAATTAATTATTAAATAATTAATAATTATATAACCAATTAACTAATTATATTACTGATTAACTTATTAATTCTAATATAATTAATTATTAATAATTAGTAATTAACTAAATAATTATTATACAATTAATAGTTACGTAATTTATAATTATATTTTTAATTAACTTATTAATAAATAATAAATAATAATTAATAGTTGTAATGAATAATTATAATGAATAATTATAATGGATAAATATAATGAATAATTGTAAAGAATAATTATATTAATAATTATCTAATTAATTATTATATAATAATTTTTAATAATTACTAATTAATAATTATAATAAATAATTATATTACTAATTACCTACTTAACTATTATATAATTAACAATTATATTAACAATTAACAAATTAGTTATTATGTTATAATTTTTAATAAATACTAATTAGGTATTATAATGAATAATTATAATTTATAATTATATAACTAATTAAATAATTATAAAAAGGAAATCAGCACTATCTTTCTCAAAAAAATTAACTAATTAACTATTATATATTTAATAATTATATTACTAATTAACTAATTACTTATTATATAATTAATGATTAATAATTACTAATTATCTAATTAAAAATTATATAATTAATAATTACATTACTAATAAACTAATTAATTAATATATAATTAATATTTATATTACTAAGCAGCTAATTAATTATTAAATAATAAATAATTATTTTACTAATTAACTAATTATATTTCTAATTAAGTAATTATTTTTTATATTATTAATTATTAATAATTACTAATTAACTAACGAATTATTATATAATTAATAGTTATATAACTAATAATTATATACAATAGAGTCTCTCCCACTTGGGAGTGTTCTCTCCTAGGGTTTCCTAGGTTTTGAGTTTTCTTGTCCTTTCGGTTCACAACGGCTCCTCTCCCTCGGTGAACCCCACTTCAGTACTACGGGTCATCATTCTTGCTTCAGATTCAGTGAGAGTGGCTCATTCTCACCTTTTTTATGCTACTCCATGAACCCTCCATGGTGAAGAAACTATGTTCTGTTTGCCTCCTGTGATTCTTCGCCTGCTCACGGACCCCGTTTTCTTTGTTCCGGATGGAGTCGGGCTTCATCCTCTACTCGATTTCACATTCAAGTGCAGCTCTAGCCTCCCACGGGGTCTTGCAGTCCTTCCTATCACTTTCATATTTTATCGATGCTGACTCTGTGATTGGGTGGGCGGTTCTTGATCTCAAAAATCCCAAGCTCCATCAGCAATACAGATCCAAGAGTTCTTAGTCTCGAGACATACACTAGATTATGAGGAATTCATAACCCTAATCACAAATCCCTTTTAGCTTTTTGACATGATCGTTCTTTGTCTCGAGTCAATCACCTGAGTTCGAGGAAATCCATACCCTAATTTCCTTTTGTACATGTTCCATAAAGATATGAGGTGGCTTTTGGTAGGTTTCTGGTTCCATGTTTGTGCAATGTTTCTGCCACAAGTGGTTTGATTCGTGCAACACCTTCCGCGAAGATTCATCGCATTGAGAGTTCGTGAAGTGGCTGCCACGGTGTGTGTGATCAGTTACGTTCTGTCATGAATCCTCAAACATGTTGTGTTTCCGCGATGTTTCTATCTTGGGGTGTTGTTCTGTGATGACTCAACATGCGTTGTGGGATCGCGAAGTGGTTTGATTCTCAAAGCATTGTCCGCGAAGTTTTGAGGTGTTGTCAAATCGTAAAGTGGTAATCGCAATGGTTCTAGTTCTGGGGGTGCCTTCGCAAGGCATCAACCGTGTTGGGACTCCGTGAAGTTTCTTCTGTAGGGTTTTTCTCCGCGAAGACTGGGGGGCACGCGACACGTGTTTTATGGGCGCGACCACTTAAGAAACAGGGTTGATCGTAAAGGTTGTGGTGCATGTATCATTTTATTGGACCACATAAGGGGGTCGAGAAGAGGTATCAGGTCTAGGGACCTTCTTGTTGGACTGGGCCTTGCCTTATGTGAGGGTGGACTAGGTCGGCCTAGCGCACATGGTGTTTCCAGAGCATTAAACCAGTTCCTAAGTTATGTGTTCTAGGGTCATGGGGATTTCAAGGGCGCTGATCCTTAAGGTGGTTAGAAAATTCATCTTTTGGATTTTCTCTATGGTTGTTGGCTTATTAAATCAATGGAAGAGGCTATCCCTGATGGACAAAGAAAAGGAGTAAATTGAGGCACGGATAAACGAGGACCCACTCTTGGAAATATGCATGTCTATTCTCATTGTGGGAATGTTCGTAGAAAACATTTCAGTAAATCAGGGGGTGCTCAAAAACACTATACAGAACATCTGGAAACATGATATAGGAGTGGGTATTCAAGAATTGGGGATCAATCACCTCATAATTGAGTTCTTTAATGATAGGGATAGGGACAAAATCTTGTGCGGCAGACCATGGTCCTTTGATAATCAACTCCTCCTCATGAAATAATTCAATGGGGGAGACGATATCTAGTGAGTGAATTTAACCCGCTCCCCCATCAGGATACGAATTAAAGGAATCCGCATACATGTAAGAACGGAATGAATCATGAGAGAAATTGGGGAAATAATAGGCCATTTTTTGGATTGAGATTTCTTAGACCCAATAAATTGAGTCCTTGAGGTTCAGATCAAGGCGTAAATTGAAGTGTCAGAGCCCCTGATGAGGGGAATGTTCATGAAAATAAAAGATTCCAACACATGGAAATCATTTAAGTTCAAGAAACTCCCAATCTTCTTTTTTTTGTGGTCCCCTTGGCCATCTAAAATAACATGCACCATAAAACATAAGAGTGGATCAGGTAACATCATCCTCTAATATAGCCCTTGGTTCCGTGCCAAGATGGATAAATATGCTTTCATCCCTGAGACAGCAAAACAAAAGGACTGTGATCGTCTCACGTTGGCACATACCAGTCAGGCAAAACACGTACATGGAAAATCCCTTATGCTTGGACCATTGAATGTCCCTAATGTTGACCACACCACTTAGAGAGAAGCTGGAGTTTATCCTAACCCCCTGAAGGACAATACTGAAACTTCCACAAGGTCAACGACGAAGCAAAAATGTACCACCAATACAATTCTCAAATCCAATGCTGATGCACAGCGAACCATCAGATCCGGACCCTAACCCACAATTGTCCGTAATAGGAATTATAATGATGGTGGCCCATGGAATTATGGGAACCTCAATGCTGGGCCCAATTACCCATCAAACGTGGAAAAGGGTGCAATGAGGAGAAAGTGGTGGTCACGCGGAAGACCCTAACCCCAGGGTCAGGAAAAGACAAAATGAAACCTTCCAATCAGCAAGGAGCCCCACCAAAAGATGGAAAATGAGAAGTGGAAAAACAAGTATGGCGAAAACAAAGGCGGCGGTGGGTGAGACCCAGCCCCATCTAGAACAATGATTGTGTTATGCTGGAACTATTGTGGGCTTGGCAACCCATGAACGGTTCGCATGCTACGACGCAATTATGCTCAACGTCACCCCGATATGGTTTTACTATCCAAAACCATACTGGAAAACAAGGACACCAATGGTATTACTCTGAAGTGCAGCTTTCAAGGCTGCTTCTCGATGCCCATACAAGGCCATTCTGGGGGCCTCTGTCTCCTTTGCAAGGACTATATAGACATCAAAATATTGCCCTTGTCCTTGCACCATGTGGCCAAGACAATTCAAAGAGACTTTCACCAACCCTGGAATTTTGTGGGATTCTATGGCTGGACATCCCCTAATGACAAGGTGAAGTCACGGGATCTTCTATGCATGTTACGACATAAATTACTGAGCCCTATTCTCTTCAGAGGTGATTTCAATGAGATTATGTTCCATAAGGAAAAGAGAGGCAGAGTCATCCGACACTCAGCTTCGATGTCAAACTTCAAGGACATGGTCTCTAGGGAGAACATGGTCGATTTTGGGTACACAAGTAAACCATTTACATAGTTCCGTGATAATACTGAAGGCACCCGCATCGCTGAGTGTCTTGGTAGATATCTGGGATCTAATGATTGGATCAATATGTTCAACATGTTTCATGTTGGCCACATTTCCTTTAACTTTTCGGATCACTACCCTATTCTCATTGGTTGTATGCAAGGCGAACGAAATAGGCAACTCAGCAGACCCTTCAGATTTGAGAGCATCTGGTCAAAATACCAGGAATGCGAAGAGGAGTTCTGATCAAGCTAGAAGAGTTTGCACGATGATGTTGGCCTCAATCTCCGAAATGTAGCATCTGATCTGAGATTTTGGAGCAATAAGAAATTCCACCACCCTGATAGGCATTGTGATGTCCTTGAAAAAAAATTGCACAACTTACTCAGGAAACCCCAATCCAATTGAAATCTCTCCATGATTGGTGCCACTCAAAGAGAGTTGGACGAGGCCCTATATGTTAAGGAATGCTTCTGGGCTACGTGGGCGCGGGACATCCTCATTAAATGGGGAGACGCTAATAAAAGGTATTTCCACCTGAAGGCTTCATCTAGGTGTTAAAAAAAATTCTATAATGTGTATAACACATCTGGATGGAAGCAAAGTTTCTGACACCAATGGTATTCATGAAGAATTGATATGCTATTTCCAGAACATTTTCTCTATAAGAACTCCTTTCATGTCTATTGAAGTGGAAGAATGCATCAGACATGTGATCACCAATGAGATCAATCAGTAGATTACCAAATTTGTGACGAATGATGAGATTTTCCTGGCTCTGAAACATATCCACCCCACTGAGGCCCTGGGACCAAATGGATTCTCCAAACTATTTTTTAAACAATACTAGAACATCATCGGTCCCGACATCTAAAAAATGATAAAAATATCTGGGCGGTGAATACAAGCATTTCTACCATCAATGAAACTTTCCTAGTCCTCATTCCCAAAATCTAAAAACCTTTGGTGATCCCTGATTTTAGACCTATCAGAGTCTACAATGTCTCTTATAAGATATCCTAAAAAATCCTTGTCAATCTGTTGTTCCCTTGGATTCCTAATATTATCTCTAAAAATCAGAGCGACTTCGTGGCCAAGAGACTGATTACTGATAATGCAATTGTGGCCCATTAAGTGTTCCAATCCATGAAAACACACTCCACCATGAAAATAGGAACCATGACCTTGAAACTGGATATGAAAAAAGCCTATGATAAAGTGGAATGGAAGTTACTAAGAGTTGTGATGGTGAAAATGGGTTTTTTTTTCACAAAGTGGAATGATATTGTCATGCACTACATCTCGACCGTATCCTTTAGAATCGAGGTCAATGGGGAGCTCACCAGAGGATTCTCCCCAACCGGAGGCCTGTGCCAGGGAGATCCCCTCTCCCCATTTCTCTTCATCTTGGTGGCTGTTGTTTTCTCTAACCTTATTTCCAGTGTTGCATCCTCTAAGTCTATTCATGGGGCAATGGTCTTCCAAGAAACCCCACTAGTGTCGCATCTCTTCTTCACCGACAACTGCCTAATTTTCTCCAAAGCAACTATAAATGAATTTCGGGTGATCAGCCATGCGATCCAGCAGTATGAGTGGGCGTCTAGATAGTCTATCAATCACGGCAAATCAGAAATCTCCTTCAGTGCAGGGGTGCCTCTTGCAAAGAGAGATGAACATTGTGCATCAGCTGGCATCCATACAAATGATAAACACCATAAGTATCTTGGGCTTCTCATGGTGATTCCCCGGTCCAAAAAAGAACTCTTTGCATCTCTGGTGGACATGATTGGAAAAAAATTCAAGGATGGACAAAAAAAAGAATCTCCAATGTTGGCAAGGAAACCCACATTAAAGCTGTCATCTAGTCTATCGCCAGCTATTTTATGTCACTGTTTAGGGTCCCAGTGGCCATCGTCAATCAGATCCATTCACATACTGCCAACTTCTGGTGGGGGAAAATGAGGGAAGGAATAGACCCCACTGGTTGGCCTGGGAGAAACTCTACAAACCCAAGTCAGAGGGAGGGATGGGATTCTAGAATCTTTTTCTATTCAATGACACACTATGGGCTAAGCAAGGATGTCACCTCTTTAATCGTCCATCATCTCTCTGTGTGCAGGTACTCCAAGCAAAGTACTTTCCCCACATGGAGTTCCATGTTTCCTCTCTTGGCCCTCATCCTAGCTTCCTCTAGAGAAGAATTTGGGGGCCCAAAATCTCTTGGAAAAAGGGCTGGGTTGGAGGATTGGGAATGGATCATCCATCAACATCTGGACCAATCCCTGTCTTTTTAATAAGGATTGTTTGCGGGCTACATCTCCCGCCCAACCAGGTCTTGATGACGCCACTATTAACTTCCTCCTTTCAAACTTGGGCCTAACGTGGTGTTTGGAAAAGATCCATGAATGGTTTAACAAAAGAAACCAAAAATTTATACTGAGTATCCCCTAGGTCCCAGATGCAGGCCCCAACAATCTATTCTAGAACAATGAAATTTGAGGTGAGTACATGGTGAAATCTGGGTACAGACTAGCTCTTGGAATACACTATGTCGACCGTGAGG
Source organism: Viscum album (assembly GCA_963277665.1). Lineage (NCBI taxonomy): Eukaryota > Viridiplantae > Streptophyta > Magnoliopsida > Santalales > Viscaceae > Viscum > Viscum album. Next base: position 414,264,996 of record OY728139.1, read on the forward strand.
AGGGACCATGGAAATCGCTTTTGAAGCACAACGTCCCCCCAAAAATATTTCATTCTTGGTAGAAGGTGTGCATGGGAACCTTCTCTACCACGACCCTTCGCGTTTAACGACATATGTCCAGTCCTGAGTCCTACCCTCTCTGCCCGAATATTCTAGAAACTCCTTTCCATTCCATCATTCAGTGCCCAGGAGCTAAGAAAATTTAGAATAAATAGGGTTCGCATTCAGATGCTTCACTGGACATTGCCTCTGACCTCCCCGATCTTCTGATGCGTTGGTTTTCCTCTCTTTCATCAATTAAGCCAGGTTCACTTTTCCCCCTGGCCTGGATCATTTGGGTTCAGCGTAATGATTCTATTTTTCACCACGTTCATAAACCTCTCGAATTCTAGATTGAATAGGCCATTTCAGGGATTGGGGGCTGGAATGACTATAAAGGAAACTTTATGCTAGGTGTAACCCCCTCCTACCCCCTCATTGAAAACCCCCAATAGAAGGGATTCTTAAGTTTAACGTGGATGCGTCTCTCCCCAAGGATGGGCTTGTTGCTCTCGGTCTCCTAGCCCAAAATCATCTCGGGAAAATCATTGCAGCAAAATCCGAATCACATCATGCCTTCTGGGAACCTGCAGTAGCTAAGGCCTCTACCATCCTTGCAGGTATGATACTCGCTATGGAACGTGGATGGGTTGATATCATCATTGAGTCTGACTGCCTCACCGTGATCGGTGCTATTAACCATAACGACGCCAGACTCCATTCATTTGGCTTCATCATCAGGAGAATTCACTCACTTCGCCAAGGCTTCTCTTCCTGCACCTTCTCCTTTACCAAAAGGGAAGGAAACAATACGGCCCATCAGCTGGTGGCCTTAGGCCCCTTCAATGACAACCAGCTCTGGCTGGACAATTTCTCTCCATGGATTTGCTTATGTATAACTACTGATCTTCGTCATTAATGTTATCTGTCCTTTTCAAAAATATAATAATAATTATATTAGTAATTAATAACTAATAATTTATATTTATAATGAATAATTATAATGAATAATTATAAAAAATAATTATATTACCAATTAACTAATTAATTATTATATAATAATTCTTAATAATTAATAATTAATAATTATACTGAATAATTGTATTACTAATAAACAAATTAACTATTATATAATTAATAATTTTATTACCAATTAACTAATTAATCATTATATACCAATTTTTAATAAATACTAAATTATAATTATAACAAATAATTATAATTTATAATTATATTACTAATTAACTAATTATAAAAAGGTTCTCGGGTCTATCTTTCTCAAAAAATTAACTAATTATCTATTATATAATTAATAATTATAATACTAATTAACAAATTAGTTACTATATAATTAATGATTAATAATTACTAATTACCTAATTACAAATTATATAATTAATAATTATATTACTAATTTACTAATTAATTATTATGTAATTGAAAATTATATTACTAAGTAACTAATTAATTACTAAATAATTAATAATTATATTACTAATTATATTACTATTTAACTAATTATATTTCTAGTTAACTAATTCTATTTCTATTTAAAAAATTAATCATTATTTAATTAACTATTAATAATAACTAATTAAGTAATTAATTATTATACAAATAATTGTTATATAATTAAAAATTATATTAATAATTAATAATTAATAATTGATAATTTATAATTATAATTATTAAATATAATGAATTATTATAATTAGTAATTATAATGAATAATTTAATTTAATATTTATAATGAATAATGATAATTTATAATTATATTACTAATTAACTAATTAACTAATATATAATTAATAATTATATTACCAATTAACTAATTAATTATCATATAACAATTTTTAATAATTACTAATTATTAAGTATAATGAATAAATAAAATTTATAATTATATTACTAATTAACTATTATATACTGAATAATTATATTACTAATTAATTGGTTAATTATTATATATTTAATTATTAATAACGTCTAATTTACTAATTAATTATTATATAAATAATTATTAATAATATTAATTTAATAATTTAATAAATTATTTTATGTTTAATCCATGTTTTAACTTTAAATTATATCTGTCTTATAGATTATATTTTAGAGTATTTCAAAGACACAAAATTGAATAGTTTTTATGTTTCAAGTAGGTGGTTTTGAAATGTTATAAATTATTTTTCATGAACATTTTTTAAGAAATTATTTTTATTTTCCACTATATTTTATATTTTTAATCCATTTTTATGTTTAATTTATATTGGTCTTATTGTTTAAATTTTATAAGCTTCTGAAGTCACATGCTTAAAACATTTTTAAGTTTCATGTAGGTGTTTTTGAAAACATATAAATTATTTTCCATCAACATTTTTTATGATATTCTTTTTATTTTCAAAAATCTGTTATATGTTTAATCCATGTATTAAGTTTCATTTATATGGATCTTGTAGATTATATTTTGTGGCTTTTAAAGTCATGTACTTGAAACATTTTAAGTTTCAATAATGTGGTTTTGAAAGATTATAAATTATTTTTTATGATCATTTTTTATGAAATTATTTTTGTTTTTCAACTATTGTTTATATGTATAATCCATGTTTTAATTTTCATTTATATTGGTCTTATAATTTATATTTTATAGTCTTTCAAAGTCACATACTTGAAACAGAATCCCACATCGGAAATGCAGAATGTTCTGCCCAGAAAATGGAAAACCAAAATCCCAGGTCAGAAATGCGGAATGTTTTCGAGGGTAAGATCTCTTATAAAAGGGTGCCTTGGGTGAGAGCTTCTGTCAGATTCCAATCTATTATAATGGCAGAATTGCTGGATTTTAAATAGCGGATAAATTCTGCTAAAAAGATTATTTTTATGTTTATTTTTGATTTGTTTTGTTTATATATATATATATATATATATATATATGAACTATCATTAGAGCAGTTTAGACTCTGAAAAAAGCTCTAACCCATGGCTCCCTTTTATAAGAGAGCTTACCCAAAAAATCATTATCCATTTCTGATTTGGGATTCTGGTTCTCCTTTTCCTGCATAGAACATTCTGTATTTCCGATGTGGGATTCTGTTTCAAGTATGTAACTTTGAAACACTATAAAATATAAACTATAAGGCCAATAAAAATAAAACATAAAACATGGATTAAAAACATAAAATGTAGTTGAAAACAAAAAAATCATAAAAATGATGATAAAAAATAATTTATAAGCTTTCAAACCCACCAACTTGAAACATAAAAAGTTTCAAGTACGTGACATTGAAATCCTATAAAATATAAATTATAAGACCAATATAAATGAAATATAAAACATGGATTAAATATATAACCAATAGTTCAAAATAAAATTAATTTTGTAAAAATTGTTTATGGAATATAACTTATAAGTTTTCAGAGACAACTACATTAAACATAAAAATGTTTCAAGCATGTGACTTTGAAAGCCAATAAAATATAAACTATAAGACTAATATAAATTATTCTTAAAACATATGTTAAACACATAACAAATAGTTGAAAATTAAAAAAAATCATAAAAATGTTCATGAAAAATAATTTATAAGCTTTCAAAACCACCTACTTCTAACTTAAAAATGATTCATGTATGTGGCTTTGAAAGATTATATAATATAAACTATAAGACCTATATAATTTAAAGTTAAAACATGTAGTAAACATATAATAAATTGTTAAATTGTTAAATAAATATTATTAATAATTTATTATATAATAATTAATTAGTAATTATTAATAATTATTTAGTATTTATTAATAATTATTTAGTATTTACTGATAATTAATTATATAAAAATTTACCAATTAATTAGAAATATAATGACTTAATAATTACAATTTAATAATTATAATGAAAAACTATAATTTATAACTATATTACTAATTAACTAATTAACTATTATAGAATTAATAATTATATTTCCAATTAAACAATTAATTATATATAATAATTTTTAATAAATACTAATTAATAATTATAATGAATAACTATAATTTATAATTATATTATTTGTTAACTAATTATAAAAGGGTATCATCCCTATCATTCTAAAAAAATTAACTAATTAACTATAATATATTTACTAATTATATTACTAAGAAACTAATTAATTATTATATAATTAATGGTTAATAATTACTAATTAACTAACAAAAAAATATATAATTAATAATTATATTACTAAGTAACTAATTAGTTATTATATAATTAATAATTATATTACTAAGTAACTAATTAATTATTAAATAATCAATAATTACATTACTAATTAAATAATTATATTATGAATTAACTAATTATATTACTAATTAACTAATTAATTATTCTATAATTATTTATTAATAATTACTAATTAATTAACTAATTTTTATACAATTGATAGTTATATTATTGATAATTATATTATTAATTAACTAATTAATAATAAATAATTAATAGTTATAATGAATAATTATAAAAATTAATTATATTACTAATTAAATAATTAATTTTTATATAATAATTTTTTATTAATTACTAATTAATAATTATAATAAATAATTATATTACTAATTAACTAATTAACCATTATATAATTAATAATTATATTACCAATTAACTAATCAATTATTATATAATAACTTTTAATAAATACTAATTAATAATTAATATTAATAATTATAATTTCTAATTATATTACTAATTAACTAATTATAAAATGTTTCTCGACTCTATCTTTCTCAAAAAAAATCACAAATTAACTATTATATATTTAATAATTTTATTACTAATTAACTAATTAGTTATTATATAATTAATGATTAATAATTACACATTAACTAATTACAAATTATATAATTAATAATTATATTACTAATTAACTAAATAATTATTAAATAATTAATAATTATATCACTAAGTAACTAATTAATTATAAAATAATTTATAATTATATTACTTATAAACTAATTATATTATTAATTATCAAATTATATTACTAATTAACTAATTAATTATTATATAATTAATTATTAATAATTACTAATTAACTAACTAATTATTATACAATTAATAGTTATATAACTAAATATTATATTAGTAATTATTAATTAATAATTAAAATTTATAATGAATAATTATAAAGAATAATTATATAACCAATTAACTAATTAATTATTATATAATAATTTTGAATAATTACTAATTAATAATTATAATAATTAATTATATTACTAATAAACAAACTAACTATTATATAATTAGCTACTATATCACCAATTAACCAATTACTTATTATATAATAATTTTTAATAAATAATAAATAATAATTTTAATGAATAATTTTAATTTATAATTATATTACTTATTAACTAATTATAAAAATGGTATCGGCTCTATCTTTCTCAAAAAATTAACTAATTAACTGTTATATAATTAATAATACTATTACTAATTAACTAATTAGTTACTAGATATTTAATGATTAATAATTACTAATTAACTCATTACAAATTATATAAATAATAATAATATTACTAATTAACTAATTCATTATTATATAATTAATAATTACATTACTATGTCACTAATTAATTATTGAATAATTAATATTTATATTACTTATTAAATAATTATATTACTAATTAAATAATTAATTATTATATAATTAATTATTAATAATTACCAGTTAACTAAAAAATTAGAATCCAATTAATAGTTCTATAATTAATAACAATATTATCAATTAACTAATTAATAATTAATAATTATAATTATAAATTATAATGAATAGTTATAATTGGTAATTATAATAAATAATGAGAATTAATAATTATAGTGAATAATTATAATTTATAATTATATAACTACTTAACTAATTAACTATTATATAATTAATAATTATATTACAAACTAACTGATTAATTATCATATAATAATTACTTATACTTACTAATTATTAAGTATAATGAATAAATATAATTTATAAATATATTAATAATTATCTATATAACTATTATATAATGAATAATTATATTACTAATTAATTAGTTAATTATTATATAACGAAATTTTAAAAATTACTAATTATTTTTTATATTATTAATTATTAATAATATTAATTTAATTATTTAATTATTTAATTATTTATTATATGTTTAATCGATGTTTTAACTTTAAATTATATAGGTCTTATACTTTATATTTTATAGTCTTTCAAATCCTCATACTTGAATCATTTTTATGTTTCAAGTAGGTGGTTTTGAAAGCATATAATTTCTTTTTCATGAACATTTTTTACAAAATTCTTTTTATTTTTAACTATTTGTTATATGTTTAATCCATGTTTTATGTTTCATTTATATCAGTATTTTAATTTATATTTTATAAGCTTCCAAAATCATGTGCTTGAAATATTTTTATGTTTCATTTAGGTGTCTTTGAAAACTTATAAATTATTTTTCATCAACATTTTTTACAAAAATCTTTTTATTTTCAACTATTTGATATATTTTTAATCTATGCATTAAGTTTCATTTATATTGGTCTTAATGTTTATATTTTATAGGCTTTAAAATTCACATACTTTAAACTTTTTATGTTTTGATTAGGTCGATTTGAAAGCCTGTAAATTATTTTTTATTATCATTTTTATGAAATTCATTTTGATTTCAAATATATTTTTTATGTTTAATCCATGTTTTAGGTTTCATTTATATTGGTCTTATAGATTATATTTTATAGTGTTTCAAAGTCACATCACTGCTAAAAAAAGGCCATTAGCGACTGCCATTGGCGGTCGCTATAGGTGGCCGAAATGCCGCCTTCAGCGACCGCCTGGCGGTCGCTGTAGGCTGACTCGCGGAACCATTAGCGACCGCCATTGGCGGTCGCTAATACTGCCCGGACGGCAGGCTAAAGCGACCGCCAATGGCGGTCGCTAAACTTGTAAAAAAAAAATTTTAAAAAAATTCTTACCATAAAATATATATATATATATATATATATATTTATTAAATCAAATATATATATATATAAAATAATGAAAATATTGATATATATAATATTAAATAAAATATGTATATTTATTTATTAAATAATATATATATATATATATATATATATTAATGAAAATATTTATATATATAATATTAAATAAAATATTTTTCATTTTTTAAATAAAATGTACAAATTGTGTTTTTTTCTTCATGGTGGAAAAGCAGATATAAAACAAGGTAACAATCATAAAAATGGACAACAATTAAGCGCTCGCAACACTTAAAGAACACATAATGAGCCCTACCGCGCAGACCGAACGTCCGATTGGCGTGCCGTCTGTGCGTACACATCATGAATAATAATTAGATTCTTTCCCAATGATTTCAGGTCAATCTGATGTGGTCCGCTATGATTTGGAGCGTGAGACGCCCGTTTTGGCCGTTTATGACACCAGAACGGCGTTCCCGGTCACCGCGGGCACACGGTGCGGCCTATTGACGTGCCTTCTGCTCGACCACGTCACAATTTACTCACCCTTTGATGTCGTCTGATTTTAGGTCATTCGGACCTCATTCGGCCCGTTTGGACCCCCCCCCCCCACGCGTGTTTATCAAGCGCGCGCAACACTTAAAGAACGCATAATAAGCCCTACCACGCAGACCGCACGTCCGATTGACGTGCCGTCTATACGTACACATCACGAATAATAATTATATTGTTTCCCCATGATTTCAGGTCAATCTGATGTCGTCGGCTATGACTTTGACCGTTAGACGCCCGTTTTGGCCGTTTATGACACCAGAAACGCGTTTCGGGTCACCACGGTCAAACGAAACATCTGATTGATGTTCTGTCTTCTCGAACACGTCACAATTTACTCACCCTTTGATGTCGTCTGATTTCAGGCCATTCGGACCTCGTTCGGCCCGTTTTGACCCCCCAACGGGCCATTTTAGTGCGCGTCGAACTGCTGAAAACGACGCATTCAGTTGTGCCGCGCGCACCGCACGTCCGATGGATGTGCCGCCTCCTCCTGCATATCAGGAATAATATTCCTATCGTTCTCGTGCGGTTTCAGGTCTTTCAGAGTACGTTTGCTCCGAATTCGACCGCCGCACGCCGTTTTGGTATTTTATGACTCCGGAAACGCATTTCCGGCCTCCGCGGTCAAAAGGCACCTCCGATTGACGTACCGTCTGTCCGACCATTTCAAAATTCATTCAACGGATGTTGTCGTGCGGTTTCGTGGCATTCGGAGGTCGTTTGGGTGGTTTTGACCCCCCAACGCGCCATTTCAGCGCGCGCTGAGCTGCTGAAAACGACGTATTCGGTCGTGCCGCGCGCACTTCATGTTCAATGGATGTTCCGCCTCCTCTTGAATCTCAGGAATAATATTCCTATCATTCTCGTGCGGTTTCAGGTCATTCGGAGCACGTTTGCTCTGAATTCGACCGCCGCACGCCGTTTTGGTGTTTTATGGCTCCAGAAACGCGTTTCCTGCCACGGCGGTCAAATGGAACCTCCGATTGACATGCCGTATGTGCGACCATTTCACAATTCACGCAACGGATGTTGTCGTACGGTTTCGTGGCATTCGGAGGTCGTTCGGGTGGTTTTGACCCCCCAATGCTCCATTTCAGCGCGCGCCGAGCTGCTGAAAACGACGCATTCGGTCGTGCCGTGCGCACCGCACGTCCGATGGATGTGCCGCCTCCTCCTGCATCTCAGGAATAATATTCCTATCATTCTCGTGTGCTTTCAGGTTTTTCGGAGCACGTTTGCTCCGAATTGGACCACCGCATGCCGTTTTGGTGTTCTATGGCTCCGGAAACGCGTTTCCTGCCGCCGCGGTCAAATGGCACCTCCAAATGATATGCCGTCGGGCCGACCATTTCACAATTCACACACCGGATGTTTTCGTGCGGTCTCGTGGCATTCGGACCTCATTCGGCCCGTTTTGACCCCCTAACGCGCCATTTCAACGCGCGCCGAGCTGCTGAAAACGACGCATTCGGTTGTGCCGCGCACACCGATCGTCCGATGGACGTTCTGCCTCCTCCTGCATCTCAGGAATAATATTCCTATAGTTATCGTGTGGTTTCAGGTCTTTCGGAGCACGTTTGCTCCGAATTCAACCGCCGCACGCAGTTTTGGTGTTTTATGACTCCGGATACACGTTTCCGGCCTCCTTGGTGAAACAGCACCTCTGATTGACGTGCCGTCTGTCCGACCATTTTTCAATTCACGCAACGGATGTTGTCGTGCGGTTTCGTGGCATTCGGAGGTCGTTCGGTTGGTTTTGACCCCCCAACGCGCCATTTCAGCGCGCGCCGAGCTGCTGAAAACGACGTACTCAGTCGTGCCGCGCGCACCGCACGTCCGATGGACGTACTGCCTCCTCCTGCATCTCAAAAATAATATTTCTATCGTTCTTGTGTGGTTTCAGGTCATTCGGAGCACGTTTGCTCTGAATTCGACCGCCACACGCCGTTTTGGTGTTTTATGGCTCCGGAAACGCGTTTCCGGCCGCCGCGGTCAAACGGCACCTCCGATTGACGTGCCGTCTGCCCGACCATTTCACAATTCATGCTACGAATGTTTTTGTGCGGTTTCGTGGCATTCGGAGGGGTCGTTCGGGTGGTTTTGACCCCCCAACGCGCCATTTCAGCGCGCGCCGAGCTGGTGAAAACGACGCATTCGGTCGTGCCGCGCACACCGCACGTCTGATGGACGTGCCTCCTCCTACTGCATCTCAGGAATAATATTACTATCGTTCTCGTGCAGTTTCAGGTTTTTCGGAGCACATTTGCTCCGAATTGGACCGCCGCACGCCGTTTTGGTGTTCTATGGCGCCGGAAACGCGTTTCCGGCCGCTGCGGTCAAACAAAACCTCCAAATGACGTGCCGTCTGGACGACCATTTCACAATTCACGCACCAGATGTTGTCGTGTGGTCTCGTGGCATTCGGACCTCGTTCGGCCCATTTTGACCCCCCAACGCGCCATTTCAGCACGTGCCAAGCTGCTGAAAAACGATGCATTCGGTCGTGCCGCGTGCACCGCACGTCCGATGGACGTGCCGCCTCCTCCTGCATCTCAGGAATAATATTCCTATCGTTCTCGTGTGGTTTCAGGTCTTTCGGAGCACGTTTGCTCCGAATTCGACCGACGCACGCCTTTTTGGTGGTTTATGACTCCGAAAACGCGTTTCTGGCCTCCGCGGTCAAACGGTACCTCCGATTGATGTGCCGTCTATCCGACTATTTCACAATTCACGCAACGAATGTTGTCGTGCGGTTTCATGGCATTCGGAGGTCGTTCGGGTGGTTTTGACCCCCCAACGCGCCATTTCAGCACGCGCCGAGCTGCTAAAAACGACGTATTCGGTCGTGCCGCGCGCACCGCACGTCTGATGGACATGTCGCATCCTACTGCATCTCAAGAATAATATTCCTATCGTTCTCATGCGGTTTCTGGTCGTTCGGAGCACGTTTGCTCTGAATTCGACCGTCGCACGCCGTTTTGGTGTTTTATGGCTCTGGAAACGCGTTTCTGGTCTCCGCGGTCAAACAGAACCTCCGATTGACGTTTCGTCTGCCCGACCATTTTACAATTCACGCACCGGATGTTTTCGTGCGGTTCCGTGGCATTTGATGGTCGTTCGGGTGGTTTTGACCCCCCAACGCGCCATTTCAGCGTGCGCCGAGCTGCTGAAAACGACGCATTCGGTCGTGCCGCGCGCACCGCACGTCCGATGGACGTGCCACCTCCTCCTGCATCTCAGGAATAAAATTCTATCGTTCTCGTGCGATTTCAGGTTTTTTGGAGCACGTTTGCTCTGAATTGGACCGACGCACGCCGTTTTGGTGTTCTGTGGCGCCGGAAACGCGTTTCCGGCCACCGTGGTCAAACGACACCTCCGAATGACGTGTCTTCTGGCCGACCATTTCACAATTCACGCACCGGATGTTTTCGTGCGGTCTCGTGGCATTCGGACCTCGTTCGGCCCGTTTTGACCCCCCAACGCGCCATTTCAACGCGCGCTGAGCTGCTAAAAACGACGCATTCGGTCGTGTCGCGCGCACCACACGTCCGATGGACGTGCCGCCCCCTCCTGCATCTCAGGAATAATATTTCTATCATTCTCATGCGGTTTCAGGTCTTTCGGAGCACGTTTGCTCCGAATTCGACCGCCGCACGCCGTTTTGGTGTTTTATGACTCCGGAAACGCGTTCCTGGCCACCGCGGTCAGACGGCACCTCCGATTGACATGCTGTCTGTCCGACCATTTCTCAATTCACGCAACGGATGTTTTCGTAAGGTTTCGTGGCATTCGGAGGTCGTTCGGGTGGTTTTGACCCCCCCAACGCGCCATTTCAGCGCTCGTCGAGCTGCTGAAAACGACGCATTCGGTCGTGCCGCGCGCACCGCACGTTCGATGGACGTGCCGCCTCCTCCTGCATCTCAGGAATAATATTCCTATCGTTCTCGTGCGGTTTCAGGTTTTTCAGAGCACGTTTGCTCTGAATTGGACCGCCGCACACCGTTTTGCTGTTCTGTGGCGCCGGAAACGCGTTTCCGGCCACCGCGGTCAAACGGCACCTCTAAATGACGTTCCGTCTGGCCGACCATTCTACAATTCACGCACCGGATGTTGTCGTGCGGTCTCGTGGCATTCGGACCTCATTCAGCCCGTTTTGACCCCCCAACGCGCCATTTCAGCGCGTGCCGAGCAGCTGAAAACGACGCATTCAGTCGTGCCGCCTACTCCTGCATCTCAGGAATAATATTTCTATCGTTCTCGTGCGGTTTCAGGTCTTTCAGAGCACGTTTCCTCCGAATTCGACCGCCGCACGCCGTTTTGGTGTTTTATGACTCCGGAAACGCATTTCCGGCATTCGCGGTCAAACGACACCTCCGATTGACGTGCCGTCTGTCCGACTATTTCATAAATCACGTAACGGATGTTTTCGTGGGGTTTCGTAGCATTCAGAGGTCGTTCGGGTGGTTTTGACCCCCCAACGCGCCATTTCAGCACGCGCCGAGCTGCTGAAAACGACGTATTCAGTCGTCCCGCGCGCACCACATGTCCGATGGACGTGCCTCCTCCTCCTGCATCTCAAGAATAATATTTCTATCGTTCTCGTGCGGTTTCAGGTTTTTCGGAGCACGTTTTCTCCGAATTGGACCGCCGCACGCCGTTTTGGTGTTCTATGGCGCCGGAAACGCGTTTCCGGCTGCCACGGACAAACGGCACCTCCAATTGACGTGCCTTCTTCCCGACCATTTCACAATTCATGCAACGGATGTTGTCGTGCGGTTTCGTGGCATTCGGAGTTCGTTCGTGTGGTTTTGACCCCCCAACGCGCCATTTTAGGGGGCTCCGAGTTGCTGAAAACGACGCATTCGGTCGTGCTACGTGCACCACACGTCCGATGGATGTTCCGCCTCCTCCTGCATCTCAGGAATAGTATTACTATCGTTCTCGTGCGGTTTCAGGTTTTTCGGAGCACGTTTGCTCCGAATTGGACCGCCGCACACCGTTTTGGTGTTCTATGGCACCGGAAACGCGTTTCCGGCCTCCGCGGTCAAACGACACATCCAAATGACGTTCCGTCTAGCCGACCATTTCACAATTCACGAACCGGATGTTTTCGTACGGTCTCGTGGAATTCAGACTTCGTTCGGCCCGTTTTGACCCCCCAACGCGCAATTTCAGCGCGCGCCGAGCTGCCGAAAACGACGCATTCGGTCGTGCCGCACGCACCGCACGTCCGATGGACGTGCCGCCTCCTCTTGTATCTCAGGAATAATATTCCTATCATTCACGTACGGTTTCAGGTATTTCGGAGCACGTTTGCTCCGAATTCGACCGCCGCACGCCGTTTTGGTGTTTTTTGACTCCGGAAACGCGTTTCCGGCCTTCGCGGTCAAAAGAAACCTCCGATTGATGTTCCGTCTGTCCGAACATTTCACAATTCACGCAACGGATGTTGTCGTGCGGTTTTGTGGCATTCGGAGGTCGTTCGAGTGGTTTTGACCCCCAAACGTGCCATTTCAGCGCGCGCCGAGCTGCTGAAAACGACGCATTCGGTCGTGCCGAGAACACCGCACATCCGATGGACGTGCCGCCTCCTCCTGCATCTCAGGAATAATATTCCAATCATTATCGTGCGGTTTCAGGTCGTTCGGAGCGCGTTTGCTCCGAATTCGACCGTCGCACACCGTTTTGGTGTTCTATGGCGCCGAAAACGCGTTTCTGGCCGCCGTGGTCAAACGACACCTCCGATTGACGTGCCGTCTGTCCAACCATTTCACAATTCACGTAACAGATGTTGTCGTGCGGTTTCGTGGAATTCGGAGGTCGTTCGGGTGGTGCGGGGGGCTGTCCGGGGGTGCGGGGGGCTGTACGGGGGTGCAGGGGGGGGGGGGGGGCTGTACGGGGCTGCGGGGGGCTGTACGGGTGTGCGGGGGGGAGGGGGGATGTACAGTGGTGCGGGGGCTGTCCGGGGGTGCGGGGGGCTGTACGAGGGTGTGGGGGGGGGGGGTGGGGGGGCTGTCCGGGGGTGCGCGGGGCTGTACGGGGGTGCGGGGGGGATGTACGGGGGTGCGGGGGGGGGGGGGGGGGGGGGGCTGTACGGGGGTGTGGGGGGCTGTACGGGGGTGCGGGGGGGCTGTACGGGGGGGGGGGGGTGTACAGGGGTGCGGGGGGGATGTACGGGGGTGCAGGGTGCTGTACGGGGGTGCGGGGGGGCTGTACGGGGGTGCGGGGGGCTGTACGGGGGTGCGGGGGGCTGTACGGGTGTGCGGGGGGCTGTCCGGGGGTGCCGGGGGCTGTACGGGGGTGCGAGGGGGGGGGGGGGTGGGGGGTGCTGTACGGGGGTGCGGGGGGGCTGTACGGGGGTGCGGGGGGCTGTACGGGGGTGCGGGGGGGCTGTACGGGGGTGCGGGGGGCTGTACGGGGGTGCGAGGGGGCTGTATGGGGGTGCGAGGGGGCTGTACGGGGGTGCGGGGGGGGGGGGGGGGGGGGGCTGTACGGGGGTGCGGGGGGGCTGTCCGGGGGTACGGGGGGGCTGTACGGGGGTGCGGGGGGCTGTACGGGGGTGCGGGGGGCTGTACGGGGGTGCGGGGGGGGGGGGGGGGGGGGGGCTGTACGGGGGTGCGGGGGGCTTTACGGGGGTGCGGGGGGTTGTCCGGGGGTGCGGGGGGTTAGAGTTTTTAAATGCACGCCTTAGATAATATTAGCTATCATATAATATAAAGAAAAGAAAGAAATTATAAGTACAAAACCTTCTAATTTAAATTAAATGAATACATACAGTACATCAATGTCAACCCCACCAGTAAAAACAAAAAACATATCTCGTGAATATATGATGTGTCACGCGTTGTCATCAATGATACCTCCTTCTGGTGGGCCAGGGGCCTACAACAAATAAACATTATAAATATTTTAATAACAAAAATAATTTAAATTAAATAAATAAGTACAGTATATACCTGTGTCATATGATCCCCTGCACCATCAGCTCGACGCACATATTCCCGCAGTGCTCTAACCTCAGCTGTCAATTGCACATTTGCCTTCTCGGAAGCGCGCAGCTGTGCCTCAAAATCTAACATCTGTTGTGTCATATGAGAAACAGCAGGACCGACAACCGCAACGCGTGACACTATAGAACGAGGAATCCCTGCTCCATAGGTCAAACTATAGCCATGCCCATCCCGACCGATAATGCGATGAAAGATCTCATCCCGTCGCATGGGAAGCTGTCGCTGGTCCTCTGGCAGATGTTCTAACTCAGCTTCAAATTGAGCCTATGAAATATTTAAATATATATAAATATATATATGTTAATATATAGATTTATGTAATTATTGGTAAGTACAGTCACTTACTATCAATGTTGCAACCTCTGGATCATTGCGATCACGAGTCCTCATCCACACAGACATTTTATCAGTTGCTGCACCATGCTCTCGCAACTGTATATTAAAAGAATATAAACACAAAACCATATTAATTAATAAATTAAAAAATGAATAATATATACCTCATGTCGGATCTGAGACACATGACGAGTCCCGAGCCTGTGAGGTGGTCCCTACAACGCACGATTCTCAGAATGACGTGTTGACACCTCCTACATTCAATTCATTCAAATTTCAAACAAATCACATATTCTTGAAAATATATATACACCAAAATAATTATTATACAAACTGCAACACCCTCAGTAGAACAATATGCAACCAAGTCACACCACTGAGCCGGGAGGACACCTCTCGGGACTTTTTCCAAAATGTCTAGGGTACCCACATTTGGTACCCAGTGGTCCCTCTTCACTTTTCCTTTATAATCTTTCCACATCTTACGACATTTGCTCATACACACGGGCTGAAACTCTTCATGGCATACTTTCAAATTTTTCTATAAAGAAAATAACCAAACACATTATTATTCTTTATACATAGAAAATAAAGTAAAATGATTTTCTTACCTGAACCTCCCTCCATAGACGATCTAATGTGTCCGGAGGGATAGAAGCCCAGTCACACGTGGTCAATGGAAATCGATGTGGGTCACGTATGATATGACCCAGATGACGAATAAATGTTGGGGCATTCGATCCCACAGGATGAAAAACCTCATCAAATGAAACATCTATCGTCGTGTCGGAATTCCATGATAATATGCCACGACCAGGGCCTCTCCTGCGAGAGGAAGAAGCAGTCGAGTCTGATCCTGTTGAAAAACATTTTATATATAAATTGAAAAATGTTATATATATATATATATGTATGTCAATTACATAAAAAAATATAGACAATGACATTCAAACATACCTCGACCCTGAGACGTAGATGCCTCAGATAGATGATGTGGATCTTCTGCCTCTTCCCCTGACATGTCTGCAGTCATAGAAAACATCAGTAATGAGTCCAAAGTGTTTAAAAGATAAATTGGATTGTTCTTAAAAAATAAAACTTGTACAACTGTTAATCAAACAAAAAATGGATTGAATAATTAGTTGTGAATGAATTTTAAAAAATCAGAAAGTTAACAAAACAGATATAAAAATTATGTACAAAACCAGTCAATACATAGCCAAATTTCAGATAGAACTAATAAAAAATCAAGCAGCACATGAATCAGATGATGAATGCCTCAAAGGGATGATACACCGACCATAACATCAATAAATCAAGAGTAAAAACAACCTAAATATTTATGATTGAATTAAAACTTACAAAAGTGAGGATTAAAACTTATAAAGATTTATAAAATGATTAGATAATTTATGATATCCTAGGACATTCTACTGAATAGCGGGAAAACAATTATACCTTTCATTAAGCATGAAAATAAACCGTTTCTCCTTCAACAGCCGCTCTGACCCAATAAATATCTTCTTCACGTTGAACTACGGTATGTTGATCAAGTTGTTGGTAAACAAACGGAACAGTCTCGGGTTCATCTTCTTCAAATAAAAACACTCCACGCCAAGACATTTTGACAACAACTTGCCAACTTGGATCCGAAGGCAAAGTAACGAAGAATAATTGTTCCGCTTGTGATGTCAAAGTGAAAGGTTCATTCTCAACTCGTTCATTATTTCTGTATAACATATAGTTAAAATTCACCAATGAAAACTGATATTGATCGACTTTACATCCACGCATTGGAACATCCCAATTACACTTTAACAATATGTACTTCAAACCGTGTGTGTATACAACTTCAATGATGTCTATCAATTGACCATAGAAATAACCAGAATCGACAAAGGGACAACCGATGCCACTGTTTTGTGTTGCTCGTTTGTCGTCAACATCTTTAATGCGAAATAGAAAACCATTAGCATCAATAGCTTTATAACGACGAGCCGTTATAGATGGACTCTCATCCAGTTGGATAAATACTTCAGGTAGCGTGGGGTCCCCTAACTCCCTCATCTTAGGAACCTACATAATTTATAAAAATCAATACTGATATATGCAGAAAGAATTAGTATAATACATCACTCATAATGAAAATCAATTTATACATACATAATCCTGGAACCAATCATGAAATGACACATAATGAGATTGTTGAATTTGCAACTCAGTCGCACGATGCATCGCTTCTTTTATCTCATTAATGTGTTTCCAACAAATGATAACGCGATGTTTAAAAGATCATCTTATGCAAACAAAACATGTAAAAGTTATACAAGCACATTGATAAGATACTTACTGCATTAATGGTGCAACTGATGGAGTATAGAACAAGATATATCGATGTGCTTGTATCCACTTGATGTTGTCCATATCAAATGTGGTTCCTTCTCCAACTGGACCATCATGAATCCGAGAGGGCTTATCTAATTTTTTTTCAACATTCGTAAGATATTCTGCACAAAAGGTAGTACACTCATCCATCAAATAACCATTGGCTATTGATGCCTCTGGATGAGCTCTGTTGCGTACAAATCTTTTCAATGTACTCAAATACTGTTCAATAGGATACATCCACCTGAATTGCACTGGACTAGCAGCCATTACTTCATCAGTTAGGTGCACTGTCAAGTGGACCATAACATTGAAAAAAGAGGGGGGGGGGAAGTTTCTCAAAGTGACAAAGCGTAAGTACAATTCGGTCCTGCAAACTTTTTAAATCACTCATTCGTTGATTTCTTAAAAAAAGTTGTCTAAAAAAATTACTCATCTCAATCAAGGGCTGAACAACATTGGGGGATAAACAATCACAAATTGCGATTGGAATCAACTGCTGAAGTAATATGTGATTGTCATGACTTTTCAACCCTTGCAATGTCTTGCTCGTCAGATTCACACACTTTGAAATATTAGAAGAATAACCATCAGGCACCTTGACCATCTTCAAAATGGAAAGAAATGTTTCTTTCTCCTCTGTAGTCATCGTATACTGTGCAGTAAGAATATATTCCTTGTTTCCCTCAGCTAAATGTAAATGCAATTGTTTCCTTAAACCCATTTCTTCCAAATCACGGCGTGCATTAGCATGGTCCTTTGATTTTCCACTGACACCTAAAATGGTCCACAATATGTTATCACAAACATTTTTTTCAATGTGCATGACATCCAAATTATGCCTCAACATGTTAGTTTTCCAATACGGAAGACTATAAAAAGTACTTTTCTTTTTCCAATTGTGACTGCGCTGCCTACCCGCAACACAAATATTACGTACTCGAGGAGCCACCAAATCCTGAATTTTATATACCGTGCGGATGTTTTCTTCCTCAATCTGCGATAACATTTCGACTCCTGTCATGATCTTTGGTGCTGGGCTGACTCTCTAGAACCATCAAATGTCACTCTGTCCTTTCTGAATCTGTGCTGAGGAGGGAGAAAACGCCTGTGACCCATGTATGCCCATTTTTTGGAATGTTTAAGCCATACATATTTTTTACTTTTATTGCAACAAGGGCAAGCAAATTCCCCTTTCATACTCCAGCCTGATAAATTTGCATAAGCTGGGAAGTCATTGATTGTCCACAATAAAGTAGCATGCAGTTTGAACATTTCATTCGTTTCGCAGTCATAAGTCATCACACCATCTCCCCAAAATTCATTCAACTCATCAATCAATGGTTGAAGGTAAACATCAATCTTATCCCCCAGACTTTTAGGTCCATCAATAACAGTGGAAAGTAATATAAATTGTTGCTTCATACAAAGCCCTGGAGGAAGATTATATGGAACCAACACCACAGGCCATGTGCTTTGAGTTGCATCAATGATAGACTTGAATGGATTGAAACCATCTGCTGCCAATCCCAATCGGACATTACGAACATCTTTAGCAAAGTCGGGATGTCTCTTATCAAATTCCTTCCATGCATGAGAGTCTGTCGGGTGGGTTAACATATCACTTTCATGAACTCTTTCTGCATGTCATCTCATTAAATTAGAAACTTTAGATGACATAAAAAATATTTTCAACCTGGGTTTAAGGGGAAAGTAACGCATTTTCTTTACGGCAATAGGTTTCCCCTGTATCACAATCTGACATTGATGAGTATTATTTCCCCTATTCTCTTTCCACCTGGAAGCACCACAAACCGTACAAATATCCAAATGGGCAGTTTCTTTTCTAAACAACATACAGTTGTTTGCACATGCATCTATGGTCTCATATGTAAAACCTAAGTTCTCTGTCAACTTACAACCATAGTAATACGACTCAAGAATCTTAGCGTTGATAGGAAGAACTTTTTTCAATAAAACCAAAAGCATGTCGAATGATGTGTCTGACCAATTATTCAAAGTCTTCAAATGCAACAACTCCACGATAAATGATAGTTTATTGTAAGAAGTACATCCAGGATATAATTCTGTTTTCGCATCATCAAGTGCTTCATTAAACCTCCTCGAATCACGATCTACACCAGAGCGAAGATTTATCTCACCAGTCTCAAGATTTTGGATGTCAATGCCTTCAGGATCAAACCCATGTACCATTTCAGTAAGCATTTCATGCATTGGATCAGTCATCCTTGCATCAACATCCATCTGAGCTGCATCTTTATTTTGACAACGAACATATTCTTCTCCATGACGAGTCCAACTCTTATAATTTTTCATAAATCCATTAAAGAAAAGGTGATCCCTCACAGTATCTCGTGTGAATTGATATCTGTTAGCACATTTTCTACATGGAAAACTAATATAGTCACTTCCAAATCCTCTCGTGAAGTCAATAAACTGCATAATGCCATTGAAATACTCTCTAGACGTTCGATTTGGAAGATCAATCCAACTCTTATCCATAATAATATCCCTATAACAATCATTAACATAAAACTTATTACATTTTCATTTTTGATATGAAATATATTTAAAATAAATACTAACTAATTGTTTGTGAACCATTTATAAAATAATAATGTAAGTGAAAGCCCATGTCATACCTGATTGCGCTACAACCATGGAAGGGAGGGGAGCCGATGGCGGTGCATTGAGGTAGAGGAGTGGTGGGGAGCCGGATCCGGAGCTGGTGCGGAGAGGGAGGGGATGGTGAAGGAGGGGACGGGTGGCGGTGGTGTGGTGAGGGAGGGGACGAAGACGAATGGGATGGGGGTTGGCGGGGTGCGGGGGGGGGGGGGGTGTTTGGGGTGCTGGGGGGAGGGACGAGGGGGCGGAGGGCCGAGGGCAGAGGTCGGAGGCCGGAGGGGATGGAGGTCGAAGGCCGGAGGGCTGCCGGAGGGCTCCTGAGGGCGTCTGGGATGCCGGAGGCGGGTGGCGGGAGGAGGGCGGCTGGAGCCGGAGGGTGGAGGGAGGCCGGGGAGGGCGGGGCCGGCGGAGGGCAGCCAGAGGGCTTCCGGAGGGCGGCCAGAGGGCTTCCGGAGGGCTGCCGGGCTGCCGGAGGCGGGTGGTGGGAGGCTCGAGGGCAGAGGGAGGTCGCAGGGTGGCCGCAGGGCGGAGGGCGGCCGGAGCCGGAGGACGGAGGGTGGCTGGAGGAGGGCGGGCCGGCGGAGGGCGGTCGGAGGGCAGCTGGAGGGCGGCTGGAGGGTGGAGGGTGGCCGGAGGGGGGCCGTCCGGAGGGCGGTCCGGTGGAGGGTGGGGCTGCAGAGGACGGGCCGGCGGAGGGTGGGGCGCCGGGGAAGGCGCGCGGCGGGGGGGGGGGGGGCACGACGGGGGGGAAGGGTTCGGGGGGGGGGCACGATCGAGTGGAGAGGGGGGGGGGGAAGCCCATTGTTTTTTTAAGGAGGCTTAGCGACCGCCAATGGGGGTCGCTATAGGTAACAGGGCTCAAATGCCCTGTTTTCTAGTAGTGCATACTTGAAATAGAATCACACAATGGAAATGGGAAATGTTCTGCGTAGGAAAGGGAGAACCAATATCCCACATCGAAAATGAAGAATGAGTTCAAGGGTAAGCTCTCTTATAAAAGGGAGCCTTGGGTGAGGGTTTTGTTCAGAATTCAGACTGATATAATTACAGTCCTACTGGATTTAAAATAGCGTGTAAATTTTTCTAAAAACTATATTTTAATTTTTATTTTGATTTTATTTTTTTATATATATATATATATAAACAAATCAAAAATAAAAAAATTTAAAACAAAAAATAGATTTTTTTGTAGAATGGCACCAATAGGGTTTCCTCCTTTCGACTTAACCCGAAAGGCGGTAGGGTCGTTTCTGCCTTTCGCCCGAAGCTTAACGGCAGAAACTACCCTGTACCCATTAGAGCTTATTTTTATGAAAATTTTTAACCTAATAATTTTTTATAAAATAATTTTTTTAAAGTTTATTTTAAAAAAATTCTAAAATTTCGACCATAAACTCATCTTTTCTCAAAATGATGAGTATTCAATATCACTTGGTCATAACTAAAGAACTAGAATAATCTTATAAAGAATCAGGTAATCCCCAAAATATAAACTATATATTTCTCATTTCTTTAAAAATTAACTAATAAGAAAATGGTTAGTACATGATCAGATAATCCCCCCAAAACTATACACCCCTATAAAGAGAATGACAAATATAAATCTCCAATAGTCAACAGTATTACCAATGTTCTATATTGACCATTCATCAAAAAAATGACCTTAAAATTCCTCAAAATAATCTAACTATTTTTGAAACACATAACACAAAAGATTTTGACTACATATTCTTCTAATTTTTTTTTCATGTATTACCAAATAAAATTGATCACATTTAAAGTCTCATACCAAAATGTAATTAACCTAATCAGTTTTTCTCTAATAATGGTTAATCACTTTCATAAATAACCTAAATATCCATATGTCATGTATAAAAACATAGATTATTCAAAATAAATTCAACCATTACTCCTCAAATAAAATAACAAATTATTCTCTTTTAATTAGGCATATAGGGTTCCAAAAATAATGAATTTCTTCCAAAATAAAATTTATCACATAATCCCCAAATAATTTTTCAATACCAAAAATATCTATTTGGTAAAATAAATGTCACCCAAATGAACTTATTCTTAATCCATAAAATCAGTTAACTAAAAATAATAAGTCATACTAACAACAGATTTCGCGTAGGCCAGTGGTGGGTGATACACCCTTGTCGCCCTTAATTTGTGGATTTGATTCCCACAGCCTTTCTGGATGCAACAGATTTTCACCCATCATGCAGGTTTTCTTTTTTCTAAAACAATATAATTATTATAATATTTCAAAAAAATTAAAAATACCAAAAAAATAACCATATCATGTTTAAAACCTCAAAGGTTATTTCATGGCATTAATTTTTCATCCCAAAACATAATAAACCATAATTTCTCTAAAAATACCACTAATATCCTTAATATTTCTAATCATAAAGCCCCAATGGTGGTTTATAAGAAATTGATCTTATTGTCATCCAAAAAATTATAAACTCAAAATGATATCCTTAACCCTTATGAAAACATCATAATCTCTAAATTTTTCTAAACCATCCTCTATACCAACTATAAGGACCCAGCTTTAAACATTCTATAATGTTGAGTTAAGTTAATAATTTGATCTTATTTCTCATTGAGGATATTTTAATGTTTATTTATTTAGAGATTTATTCCATAACACATACATTACTACTTAAATAATAAAATATAGACACTTCTACTCACTGTCAATTTTTTCATAAAAACATCTAAAAAACATGATTTCAGATTATTTTTGAACATCATAACCTTTCCATAATCCCATCATTGCCTCAATTATTCATTAAAACCTATGAAAAAAATAAAAACATTGGATGGGAATAAAAAGCTCGGTAAGGGATAAATAAAGATGTAAAGTTTATAGTCATTCAAACACATGAACCCCAAAAATACTTTATCATAATGTAATACTTTTCACCTTTATGAAGTTGTATATACTCTTCACAGAATATAAGCTCATTTGAAACCCTTTTTGTAACAAAAATATTACCATAAACACATATGAATAAACATATAACAAATAAAGGTAAGTTGGGATATAATCATTCTTAAATGGAATAACTATACGGTCTACTTCCACACATATCACTAAGTGGAATATCCATATGGCTGACTTTTATACCTAATTCATTAATGATTGTAATGTGACAAACTATAATTGGTTTATCATGGAACCACTTATATTTAGTTTATCACAGAACCATCCATCTTTGGTTTATCACATAACCACTCCTCAAATTTCCAAGTACCATTAGATAATCATAACACATTAAAGATTGTAATTATCAACAACCCACTCATAAAAATTAATTTCCATCATAAGAAATATATTCAACCCATTTACAAAACCATTTAAAACATTTAATAAAGATACTTATGAATCTAAGTGTCCCATACCACTTTGAAACTTTTAAAATAAATTAACATTTTAAAAAATTTAATAATGATACTTTTGAATCGAATTATACCATACCACTTTGAAACATTTAAACAAATTGATGATTTAAAATTTCACATCTATATTAATAAATCCTTAAAAAAATTTAAAGACATGGAAATAAAATATAAGGTTTTAGAATTTTTATCTTTTAAATATTAAAAATGTTGTTTTAGTTAAAGAGTCATTTTCTACTTAAGAAACACATGAATAAAAATAACTAACGAATAACATTAAACAAAAAACTAAATATCATACGATACACTATTTCAGGATATACCTTTTCAAAAGTGTTATATATACATGTTATAGGATGAGAAACGTGCATAAAATCATGATATGTCTCAATGATAGGATATTGAGATGAAGTCCCTTACAAAGATTGTATCATTAGATTAAGGATTAATCAATGACATAATTATGTTTTGTCGAATATAAATACAATCTATATATGTGTGTATTTAGTTCAAAACAATAAGAGGTCATTTACATATATTCTTTGAAAATCAAATCCAATGGAATTGATATTTAACTCAATGAATGGATGTTAGGTTAAGATTTCCCTTACCTTGAGTTTGAAATGTATCATTCATTCTATATCTTCAGGGATAATAAACATAGGTTAAATTATTTATGCATTAGAACATTTTTCATGTTTTTTATTTACTTTATATCACTTAGAAATATTTTATTTAAATTTTTTAGTTTATTGAGTTCATGTTGGACGATTTATCGATATTCAGTACTTGAGTTGAAAAATGACCATGATATGCTGTAATTTTTATATGCTGTCATAATTCCATCATATCCATAACATAATTCATGACATAGTCATAACTTTTATAAATTAGTAATAATTTTTAAATCAAACCATTAATTATGGTTATGAAAAATGAATAATCTTATAAACATGGAGACGATAGGTTGTATATACCTGTGAGTAACGTTTCCATTTTTCATTGATCATTGTGGAAATAAGGTAATTATCATTTTTTCTTTACATAATGATAAATTATATTATTTACATCATATTAATCATTCATATATACATATATACATATCATACAAGTTATATAATTAATCAAAATGAGTCACACCGCTTTTTGTAGGAGATTGTTCAATGGTACGGACGAATGATGTTATCATTTTTATGCATATAGAATTAAGGATGTAATTGATATATTATTATTTTATAATGATTACTATGTCTTGAATATCACTTATTAAAATTAATTCCATTATTATAACCAATCCTGAAATACACATATGGAAAATTAATTAGATCGGTTCATGGAGGTGATAGTTCACACTTACGCACGAACAATTAATTCCTTTCCCAGTTATTGAAAGTGAATATAGATTTAGGTTATGATGTCCAGATATTTATATATCAGTATATTAATGATATTAGATTTTTTATATCATCATGGTTAGAATATATTTAAATGATGTGAAAGAAGAAATAAAATAGAATCACTTAAAGAAAATGATACCTCTTCTTTAGTTTATAGCCTTTGAAGAACACTTTAACACCTCTAAAAAAGGATTTTTGAAAAAAAGAATTTATAAATTTGGGAAGGTATTCTATTAAAACGTTTGGATATATATTGTACCACCGAAATGTCTATGGAATCGTGAATAATAGTGAAGGAGAAGTTCCCTTTTATAGGACATATGAGGGGCACTTTAAAAAAGTCCTGAAATATAAATTGATTATAAATTTATTTTTGGTATCTAAAGGTGTGAAAATAATTTATTTAAAATATAAGATGATTTTGGGTCTTATAAAATTTTTCCAATCATTTATTATTAATGTTTTTAATACTTTTAAATCATCCTCATTTTGGATTAACCCTTATTTGACCATTTTTAATCACACTATGATTACATTATATTTACAAATTATCTGTTAATGTAATAACTGTAACATGTAAAACAGCCAAAAAACTAAAATTTATGAAATTTTAGTACCTATAATAACCATTTGGTCAGATAATATATTTTAATTAATTTTATAACATTTAGTAAACTATTTTATATTTTATGTTATGAATTATGTCAGTTTCGAAACCTTTCATAGTTGATTTTTAAAAAAATTCATAACAACTTGATTCTTTCTAAAAAATGCATTAACTCAATCCTAACACTACATATTTAGACATAAAATTACATAATATCATCAAATAGTTTAAATATTATTTATTTTAACTTTTATAACATCTTTTTTTGAATCTTTTATTAATGAAGTAATCACTACGTAGTCATTGTGTCAAAATTAAATTTATTTATATAATGTCTAGAAATTATAAACCAAATACCAAAATATAGTAAATAATTTTTTATATAAAATTATTATTTACAGTTAAGATATTATTTAAATAATCCCATATTAAAAATTTTTGGGTATGAATATTCATGTTTATATCATATTTTATTTTACATTCAATTAAAAGTTATAAGTGTCATAATCACACCCAACTGGATTCCAAATCCCAAATTTTCATCACAAGGGTTGTATGTTTTAGACATAGGTCATCTAAAAGGATTAATACGTATGTTAGGGTAGTTTAATATAATAATATTATTGATTTTACCCTTATTTTCCGGATTTACCCTTTAACCGTGGTAAATAAAAATAATAACTAAAGTTACTATTCATAATATTCAAAAATAAAAGGGGCTTGTTACCAAACTTTAAACCTTATAATTTCAAATATGTAATTAATTTTTCCAAATTCAAAACATAGACAATTCTGTAATTAATTTAAAATTAATTCTCATTTTTAAAACTAAAAAAGGTTTTTTTAAAATTAAAAACCATTAAAAGATTGACATGTGTTTATATAAAATTTAAAATTTATTTTACTTCCAATTAAAAAAAATTCATTAAATGATAAAGGATAAATATAATTAAACTTTAAAACCAATTAAAATAAAAATATAACTATAAAACAATTATAGGAAAATACTGTTTTGAATTTAAATACAGTAATTTCCTCTATTGATTAAAATATTATTTTTATAAGAAAAAATACCAAAATTTTAACCAAAGTCAATTTTGATTTCCCACTTCCAAAAAATAATTTTATTTCGTCAAATATAACACATAAAAGTGTCAAAAAATTAGATTTAAATTGGGTTTGCATCAAAAGGGAGTAAACATTCTTTTTTTGAAAAATACATCTTATATACGTAAAAATTTATTTCATTCTAATATATTTTATAATAAATATATAATATGAATTATAAACATCAAATTGAGTTTATAATACATTAATAAAATATGAAAATATTGATATGATTTTATAAACTCAATTATTCTCAATTAAATAGGTTTTCTTAAAAACAAATCCTTTATATTATATTGGTTTTTATTTCAATTTTTAATAATTTTAGAATCCGATGAATCATTTTATAAACATTTATAAACCATATTTTCATAATTCTTTTGATATTATTCATTATCATTATTCCAACAACTAGGTTACAATGGTAACATTTAAATAATATGATTTATTTTTTGTTTAAGCTCGATGTAGCATACCATGTATGCTATAAAACATAATATTTCTTTATTAATACTCAGCATGTTACAAAGGTAGTGCAGTGTAATCACTTTACCACTTAACATGGGGTGTCCTAAAGAGAATCAGGTAATCCTATTATAGCTTGACATGGGGTGGCCAAGATATCATCAACTAATCCTATTACATCCTTACATGGGGGGAATATAGTATGTTGTAACCTATAATAGCTTAAACGATTGGTGTACCAAGATAGTGCTCTAATGGATTGGGTAATGTACCATGTCTTTTGAGGAAATAAGTAGGGAGTTACCAAAACAATTCTCCAATGGATTTAACTGGTCTATAGTTATTTTTTAAATGTGTTTGAAATTGAAATATGAGTGTAATTCTATATGAATAAAAAAATGTTTTAATTTTTGTGATAGGTTTTTATTATTTTATTTGGGCGAACAATGTGTGTGTTTTTCAATTGAATTTTTTTTGTTTTATTAACTCAAATAACATTAAATTTATTTTCATGTCTTTCAATGGATTAATGTATTTCTTTCTTTTTATTTCCCATACTAATATTTTTTCCTCATACTACGTTTTAAAATGATTTTCACATGGTTAATGGATCAGTAGGGATAAGGATTAGGAAAATATGAAAAGTGTGATGTTATATAATGGAAAGAAAACATGTTTCATTTTTATAATTTTTTCTTTTATGGGAAAAATGTATACTGTGTCAATGTGTCCACGTAAAATATATGGGTTTACATTGTAAGAACTTTTTATAGTTAACTAAAAGACGAAACCAAAATTATCTTTGGGATATTAAAATAATTTCTTGTTTTACAATTTTTAGAATATGTTATCTTTAAGGTCATGTCCATACAATAGGATGACATCCTAATTTTTTGGTAATATGGAGATTATGTGGTTATCCAAATAATTACATCCAAATATGATACTATATGTAGATTCAGACTATATCAATGTTTTACCTATGTGTAATAACCATGAAGATGGGATTTTTGGTATCATCTCAACTATGATCTATTGAGTGAAAAATTATCCAAATTTCATAGCTACATTGACACTAGTTGTGGGTATTATTTTGTTAATCACATTATATTTACAAAACATAATGAAACATTTGAGTATGATGTTTTTTATTGAAGTTAAAGATAAAAATAGAAATTTAAAATTGATAACCTATATTGAATCTAATATATTCATATGCTAATATATTCACATTTTATAGGAAATCTATTTAAATGAATGTTTTATAATGTGTGTTATGAATCCCAATATTGTGGTACTTTTGACTCAAATGACTGGGGATAGACTCAACCTTGAAAATATGCCTATAGTTTGGGAATATAAAAATATATTTCTAAATAAATTTTCTTTTTTTATCCCAGAATGTGAGGTCTGAAAATCAATCAAATTACTCATAGTATCATTGCATATCTAAATGTTTATTTAAATTATTTCACCTTATTAAATTATTTAAAATGATGAAATGATTACAATAAAATCATTATATGTTTTTTATACACAATAATGATTCATCATAACGTTCACTAGGAAAATTTAACATACATTATGATTTATTGATGCATGTTTTCATTCATTATCTAGATATTAATAAAATAATTACCAAGAAAAAATATATTATACCATGTATTCATCATCAATTAATTAAACTCATAAAAGATTGATATTTCTAAAATATTTTCATTTGATCTAGATATCATAAGTTAATTATTAAATTGAAAAAATATCTAATATATATCTATATAGGGTATGGATAATATGAATTTAATGTGTTCCCCATATGACATATGAATGGTCCCACAATCTTAATAGATATTATGAAAATAGTCTTCATAGAATTAGGAGTGAAATTTTATTAGTATTTATATATGATATCCTTATATATTAAAAATTCAATAAAGAGAGGGATGATTACTTATTTACTATATTAAAGTCCCTGAAGAAGGAGATATAGTACAAAAAAATTAGAAAATTTAATTATGGATTAAAAGAGAATAATTATTGTCACATTTCATCTAGGGTAAGATTATATATTTATATCCATCAAATGTTATTTTTGTTGTACAATGGAATTTACCTACTATGATTAGAAAAACACATAATTTTCTTGGGTTAGCATGATATTATAAACACATTTTGAGAAATTTATAACTACTATAAAATCCATTAACCATGATATCATATAAAGGATTCATATCCCTCATGAGGAAAAAATGTGACTAATTCTTCAATTATTTTAATAGATGGTTGTTCACTGCACCTATTCTTACATTAGCATATAGTGTTAAATCTTATGAAATTTATATTTAAGTTTCATTAAAAATTCTTGGTATGTATCCTTTTGAAAATTAAAAATGTAACTACTTATTCTTTGTTCCAATTAAATGGTCATTTGAAAAATTACACGACACATGATCTGTAATAAGGATTGTGAAATTTTCATTTTAAATTTGGATGTATTACCAAAATGAGAAAAAGTGTGATATATATACCGATCAAAACATCTTGAAATATATTTCTGGGTATAAAGAGTAAAATATTCTCTAATTTAGAATCTTATAGTTAATAAAATATTATATATGTTCGATATAATACCACCCTTGTAAGGAAAACAAGGTGGATGATGCTATGAGTAAAAAAGATCAGGCTAAATTATCTATGATGATGAAGGATGTACAAGGGATGAATCTTGATGACAAAAGGTAATGGGATAAATCATACCCTTCCAAATATTCTTCTCAAACCTCTACCTATTTGAGTAGAAAATATCCCTTAAGGGTTGATATTGAGTTAAAAATAAAGGTAGTGAATTTTCTATAGTTTATATTTGAAAAATTAGATTTTATATGGTTTGGAAATTGTATATGTGTCCCAATGTTTTGAAACAATAGATTCATAAGATAAATAATATAGATATCACACTTTTCAATATCATTCAGGAAGTAAAAATGTTCTTCATAGATCTAAAGAAACATTTTTGGTAGGATACCATGCAGGGAAAAATCATGAATTATATACCTTGATGATTGGTACATTAGGAAGTTATGGCATCACAATACAAAATGGATGTTGTGAATATTACCCTTACCTATATATAAATTGAAAATCATCATAAGGATTTCATTCAGCGACTCTCCATACCATCTAAAGATTAAAATTCGAAATGGGTTATAGTCCAACATCTTACAATGTAGGTCCATTTTATTCCATACAATACAACTTTCCACTAGGTCAGCATTATAAAATATTTTATAAATATGAGGTTTTTATTTAGGTAGTACACCTCTCTATTTTATTTTATAGAGATCCTATGATTACATTGAGATTATAGAAATCTCTTCCATATGTTTTAGGAATTGAGTTGAATTTTTTCTTCGGTTACTAGTCTTAGAACGATGGTTAGTCATAGAGAACCATTAAAACAATAAAAGATATATGGGGATCTAGTTCAATATATTTCCATGTAAATTTTGGTTAAAATATTCCTTAGATAGAGTTACCATATACAAAAATTTATATTCTATAATCCAAATGGAACTATATAAGGCTTTCTACAAAAAGGGATTCAAGACTCTAATTTATTAGGATGGTGATTTAGAACAAAAGATGGTTGGGCCTGACCATGTATAATAAATGATGTAGAAGGTCCAAACTATTCAAATACATATAAAAATAGTTTATAGTCAATTGAATATTCTTGCAAATAATATTTTATATGGTATATACTTAAAATCTTCTGATAATGTGTTTCTATTAATATCTCTATGGAAACAACGTATGAGATTTGGTATGAAAGGATATCAAGCCTTAGATACATCAATCCTATCAAGATCACTGATCATGTCAAGGATGCATCTTATCATATAACATTCCATACTCTACTCTCTTAGGTGAATGGTTTTTTCCATGAGTCCTTTTTGAGAAATTAATTACCATATCAATCACATGTACTAAAATTAAAATTTGTGAAACTAAAACATTATATATCCAATGAAGAATAACCCATTGAGATCTATGTTCATGGAATGATGGTTCTATAGAATAGTGTAATCCATCTATTAAGGGATATAATATTGATCCATAATCATGAAAAAGCTATATAATGACATGATGGTGTTATAAAATAAATGTATACTCAGTTTTTTTCCTATTTATAATTAAATTTTGATCATTAAATTTATTTAGTGGTGAATAATTTAAACACTTGAAACTATAGCCTTTTTGAAATTGATTTTATTCCCTATATATTATTTTACATGAAACACATTATGTAAAAATACGACAAAAAATTTGAAGAACAGTATTCATAAATATATTATAAAATCAAAGAAGATACAAATTAAAAAAATATATGTTTATAAGATAGAAAAATAATATGTTTTTTATTCAAAATAGTATTCAATGAAAGATAATATCTATATATATATATATATATATATTATTGTAAAAAATATTGAATTCTAGAATTTGAGTTTTTTCAAATAAATATATTTTTTCAATTTAACCTATTAAAATTTATATAGTATTAATTTCTAAATTTTTTCTTATAGATTTATTTTTATAAAGAAATATAGTTTTTAAAAAAAATTATATTTTAAGCATTATATAAGAACATACTAGAAGTTTTCAAAACCATTTAAGTAATAATATAAAAATATATGTAAATATGAAATTATATTATAAATTTTAATATATTCATTGAGCTTATTAATACTTTCTCTAACATATTGAGAACTAAATTAAATAATTTTTTAAATTAAAATCCATTTTTATTGTTTTCTTATAATCAAGTATTCTCATGGATAAATTAAGTTTTAAATTTCGATGAATGCCACATAGAATTTATATAATTTACAATAAATAAACTTTTTCATTAAAAAGAGTAATAATGACAACTTTTTATAATACATATTTAATGATGGAAAACCTTATTTTTATAAACAAAATATCAAAATATTATGTGTGATTATTTTTGAATAATATTTTTAGAACATTAAAATGTTCACTTAGTAAAATTATTATAATATTTTAAATCATATGTTTATATTTATGTAAGAATTTATATTTCAATTTTCATAATTAATATAATAGTTAATCTTAAAAAATAGTTACCCCTATAAAAAGTAAAATTTTGAAAAATATTTTACATAGTGGAAATAGAGAAACAATGGAAAAATAATAATTTTAAATGAGTGTTTTATTTTATTATCAACCCGTACTCACCTTCTCCTCATATTTTATAAATTTTATCCATTTATAATTGTATAGTAACATTACAAAAATGAAAATGTAAGGGTTACTTTTATAACTAAAGTTCTCTATACATAATGGTAGATAGAAACTCCTTCACTTCATGACACACTTTCCCATAAAATTTATCATTAAAATATAACTCCTTTTCCACCTCCAATCCACTACCAACTCCATAATCACCAATTCAAGTTTTGTTTTTCAAATACCCTGAACCTATAGGGATAAACTTAGGGGTTAATTTAATACATTGGAACTAGATACAAAGAATCACATCTCGAATAATCGAATAGATTAGTACTATTAGTAAAATTATACATACCAAAATTTTAGTTACATTTGAATATATAAAATACCCAAATTTATTTATATTAGATATTAATTTTCCCCTTTTGATATCCCTTCATATTAATCACAAAACACATCCTACTATCATGGGTAAAATAAAACACACGAATGTAGTGAGCTAAAATAATTAGTAATGGTAATTATAAAGAGAAATACACAATAAATAAATGATGGTAATTAATATAGAAAGGTAAATAACTAAAACACATACCATTTAATCAATTACAAGAGAATAATATGGAAGGAATAAATTGGGAATAAATAAACTGATATAAATAATAATAATAGACTGAAAATTTTCCATGTATATTATAACTAATTGAATAATCACAAGGGTAAAAATCACTAATCTTAGAATTAAGGAATATATAATAATAGAAAATAGAAACATTCTATCATGGAATTTGACAAAATTGTTTAAATATTTTTATAAAAAGAATCTATTTTGGCCAACTCATTTTCCTCAGTAGATCTATCAATGTATCTAGGGGCTATCTATAATCAAACCGCAACCATCATTTACTATGTCTAATAAATTCCTCATATAAATGTGGTGAAACATAATCATCTTATACATTGGTGTTAAAAAACTAACAAATTAAATATTAATACCTAACCAATTCAAATAAACATAATCATAAAAGATAGAGAGTAATATGGTGAATGATATTAAAATTGTATATCTCAAGTCAAAATTAACATAATCTATACTGATATATAATAATGTTATAACTGGTATAAAAGATCTCATGTGTACAATAATTGTAATACTATTATCATGAATATGATGCAGTTGGTGAATATAAATACCATAAAAATAATCATTAAATACATTATTGAGAAAAATAAACTTTTAAAAACAAAAAATTCCCAAAATATTTTCAAAATACAAATATTTTAAAAAACCTTTTCAAAATTATGAAATAATATTAAAAAAACTGAGTGTTCTTGATAGTGGTAAATTCTATTTATGTCATATATGTTAAAGAAATTATTCATTTAACATTATTATAAAAAAATGGGATATTTAGGAAAAATAAAATGAATATCCCATTCAATTAATTTTAAAAAATATATAACATCTGTAAAAATTTATTTAATAAATAATTTTCTCAATTTTAGAAAAAATATCAACCTTTTTTGAAAACATGTTTTTGGAAGAAAACTTATTTTCAACATAAGTGGGAAATGATGTTTGATTTTTTTATCTCAATAAATTTAAGAACAAAAGAGTGTAAGTGGTATTATTACATGTAAAATATCATGATTATCTAAAGGATAATAAAATATTTTTATTTTATGATATAAATATAAAATCCCCCCCCCCCCCCCCGTGAGTGTTAAACTTAAACAATCATGAATAATAATGAGATTGTGAAATAAACCCTTCCCTTTTTGGTACATTTCATATCATAAGACCCATGAATGAAATAATATCAAATAAAACATTAAATACAATTTAGATAAATAAATTAACTATGTAACATATTATAAGAGGAGTTATATACACCACACAAAGGACTAAGTGGTGAATATGGTGTATGTATCATGGAGTAAAAGTGAGATGAGAAACCCTTATTTCAGGTTTATATTCCATCATATGTGTGCAAACCTCATTATAATAAATAGTATCCTATTATAAACCTATTATATAACCAATATCATATATTTAGTAACATATATTTTCTATTTATCGTCTTTTATCACATTTTAATTAACATTTCATTGTCAAAAACACTTTTTTGTTATAATTTCATTGTTTTTCATGTATGTTTTGGTTCAATAACATATATCCATTTAATTTTATCATAAATACAAAACATCAATAATTTTATCAATGATTTACATATTATATATATAAATTATATATTTAATTATAGTAATCTATAATTTTTTTAGATAAAAATAGATTACATTATTCACAAAGATATTGGTCATATGTACGCATGAATGATGATTCAATTTATTTAGATGGATGGAATGAAAGAAAAATAATTCTTAATTTTACTTAATATAATAATTATTATATAATATATAGAATTTATATTAATAAAATTTATCTTTATTACCATTGGTGTAACAATTAAATGACAATACACATCGCTACATGGAGGCGGTAGTTCACATGTACGCATGAGTGATGTTATTATTTTTCAATTGATCAGAATGTAAGAATTTATATGAGATATTATATGTCCACGAGTACTTTTATTTCATAAACATCACATATATTTCATTAAAATTATCCTTACTTACTTACATGTGAAAATATAGTGAAAAATTAATCACATTGCTCTATGTGACTGTATTCCGAATTACACATGAGAAACTATTTTGTATCACCTCACAAAATGGAATGTAGGAATTTATATGTGATATAATAATTAATGAATTATAATAATTAATTAATTATTATACACATATGTTTAATCCATCATTATTTTCATCCATGAAATGTGGTGCAGGAAAATATAATTATATCATTTTGTGAGGCAGAAATCTAATGTACAACCGATCAACGATTTCATTTTATATTTGATAGAAGTGGAGATGGATATAGGTTAGGACAATAACATAGTATTATATGTGTATATGATAGATATTTTAATATTATAATATCATGAATGAATAATATTTTAACATGGTGTAAGAAGAAATAAAATAAATACAATCATTTAGAATTTTACCACTTCTTCAGATAACCTTTTTAGGTTTATACATAATGGATCTCAATATTAGCTACCTGATCTAACAAAAAACATTAGGATGTTAAAATTTTATTATTTAAGGAATTGGGTCAGGTTTTGACCCAACCCAAAGGTTTTGGAAGGGTGATGGGTGAGGAAAGGGGGTGGGTGATAGGATACACATGGTGTTTTTGTAAATATTTAGTGATACCCATCTTATTAGCATGAAATAAAGGAAACAAAATGGATAATTATTGATCATTAGAGGTTATAAGGTCGATATATGTCCAAATCATCTGTTTTTAACCTGCTTTAGTTCATTTTCAATAACTATATTTCTATTTTAACCCATGGTAAACTCATTTTTACCATAACCATGATAATTAATTGTAAATGTTTTCACTATTCATTATGTGAAAAGAAATTAAGGTAAACTTATTAAATAATATATATATTATAACTATTCGAAATATTGATTCAATTTTCAGAAAATCAACTTAAATTTTAGAAATAATGTAATAAAAAATTACACCTTCATGCATGCCGAAAAACAGTTTTTCTAAGGATAACATTCACAAGTTTAAAATGTTTTCAGATCAAAATTAAATATTAAATTATGAAACATGATAAAAATTAGTTAATTTTTAAGTTAATTTAACTAATATGACTTTAAATCCCTTTAAAATATAATCTAACATATCAAATAATTTAAAGTAAAAAGAAGTTTTCAACAAAAAAATCATTATTATTCACTATTAATCTAAAAATCAATATTTTCAAGAATTTATAAAAAACTGAAATATAATTTAATGACATATATTTGGACAATGTACTCTATTTTATAAAATAAATTTTCAAAAATTGGAAAAAGAACAATTTTAAATTCTATCCACAAAGTGTTTCTAACCACATTTTAGAAAAAATACAATTTTCCAACATCAAAATCCTTATATTTAAAATGGTTTTTATTTTTTTTTAATCAATATATATCTCTGGAATAAATTTTTTATATGTTTAAATAGAATAATTTTAAATATTTTATTATTATTAATCATACCCACCCACTTAATGGCTATGATAAAATGGTAATGTATAAAGATTCATATTATAATAGAGTTTTTTGTTTTGTTCGAACCTGGTGTTGAATGTATTTCAAGTTATTAAACATATTTAATTTATTTAAAAATAAATATATAATAAATTCAATAAGATTCATAGTATCCTATATGTTTAGTGTTACGTATCTTACATGTTATTAAATATTATGTTCCTCTTTTAAAATTTTATGGCATCACATTTTTCCCCCTAAAATAAAATGTGTCATTTTAATTTAATACTTATCTAGGAAATAATGTGTATAAAAATTGAACATACCTTACTTTAGAAAAAAAATCATTAAATGTTTCAACAAAACCACCTCTTGACAAGAGATAAAGTGAATCATGAAGGTTATCTAGAATAACACATTATTAGTTTTCAATGGGGAGAACATTGGTGGAAAATGAAGACATAGGCATGGAAGAGAATGCTAACACCCATTGATTAATGGAGAGTTATATAGATCATTGATCATAATATAGTGAATGATTAATATAATTTTTAGAAACTCAAAACCATAAATCTATAATGAGTAAAAAATTAATTTGATTCATATAAAATGATGGTACTATGTTAAAAAAAAATTCAGAATCTTTTCAAAGAGTTAAGGAATTATGTTACCCTTAAAATAGTGAAAACAGAAAATATAATCACAATTTCATAATTTTTATTATTTATAATTCATTATTAAATTATCTCTTACTCCAAGAAATAAATATACTATAGTAATATTTATTCCAGAATACTTATAATTAAAATTTAATGGAAAATAAACGCAAAAAAATAATAACAAGTCATTCCTCCCATCTCTATATATTTTTCAAGGCCTAAATGGTTAAAAAAAGATATCCAATAACACATAAAGATATACTTAATCCATTCCATAAATTTTAATCCATAATACTCATCTAAAATATATTTGACCGAATTCAATGCCCAAAAAATTATATGGGAGGTCACTATATCAATATAATATTCCCTAGAAAATATAAAGTTCCTCTTAATGACACATTAAAAATATTTGAATTCCATAATCAAAATAAAATCTTAATAAAAAAATCATTAAAAAAATCATAGGTTTTTTAGTATATTACATAAATCTAAACATCCAATAAACTACAAAAAAGATAACATAAACTATCAAATCACTAAAAAAATTCATGGTCCCCAATTTAATCCCATAATCAAATATTTATCATTATTTTCTCAACATTGATAACATATCATTAATAATATTCCTTCCATCATGTGTTTTCTAAAAAGTTCAACATTCTAATGAATCACTTTTAATTGCATTTCTATAATTCAACGTATGATTTCAAATATGTAAAGAAAATTTACTATAGTACAATCCTTATATATTTCATAATTCTTATAACTAGAATATCATTAATAAAATACTCATATAAAATTATTATTGAATCCAAATACAGATACAATTTTATAATTCCACTCCATCAGTATTAATAGAATAAACTTGATCTTGATTCCTTGTTGTATTCTGAGATATATTCCCTTGAAGATTGGGGGATTTATTTTTGTAGTTACCCATATCCTAAAAGTTGAAAAACTAAATACATAAAAGGACTATTTCTTACACATGAATTCACAAACTATATTTTTTTTTATCTCAAAACATGAAGAAAAAAACTGTTCCATTAAATAAATCACCTGGGTGTTTCATTCTACAGTCATCACATGTGGGAAAACCATTCTTTCTAATATCGACATATTTGTATTTTTTTTAAATTCATCATCTTTTTCCTTTCGTCCACTTAAAATCCATGATACATTGATTAGAAATTCTTTTTTTCATAGAAAATCATATTATGTCTTCTTATAATAAAAATCTGCAGTAGAATAGATTTCTTTAAAATACTATCTAATTCTCATCAATAGAATGATCATTCATACTCTTTGGATTTCATACAATTATATGGTTCCCATTTCTTATTCTAGTCCAAATTTATAAATAATGAAGTACACTAGATTAGATCAATAAATTGTGTATCATAATTTATTATCTCAAAACTTGTGAAACAATTAACAAAAAATGAATAAAATATTGCATGAATAATCGCATAATAATACACATGGTTTCATTGTAAGTGATTCCAAATCATAAAAATATTTTAAAATTTTGTATAACGGTTTGTAAATAAAAATTAAAATAACCAATGAATATAACATGGTATTGTTAAACAATTTTCTTACTAGGTATTGTTATTTTGTAATAGATAATACTCTAGTCATGACCGATATGCTTTTTTCATAGTTATTACCATGGGGTACATTATTACCTTAACCATATGCACTTTAATTTTCCAAACAATGATGTATTTCTTGTAAAACAACATAATCACTTCCTCAAAAAAACATTAGTAAGTTATCATATAATTATACTTTTGTTTTGTAATTCATATTTTAATATTCCATAATTTATAATTTCCTTAATCCAGTTCCCAATGATTCTACTAAACTTCTTCCCAGACCAACTATAATGACCCCAGACCTAGTTTCACCGATATGGTGTTTACATTATTATATATTCACTAGTTAAAATAATTTCATCTTGAATGACCAAATCATAAATTAGTCTCGGTAAAATAGATAAATAATTTTATTTCATATATAGTTGAAAATATAAAATACCAAAAGTGTTTTATAGGATAATTCTATTGTTCCCCTTCACATATCTCATTATATTAATAAAAAAACCCAATATTATTCTATGGAAAATAAATCATAAGAAATAGGTGATCTCAGATACTTAGTAATGGTAAGTATATAGTGGAATGTATCATTAATATATTTTTATAGTCAATATGGAATTGTGAATAACTAAAATACATTTTAACAATAACATGAGCATAATAAGGAAGGAATAAATGATAATCAGATAAACCCTTTTAAATAATTACCCGATCTTGAAACATATCCCTGGATTTGGTAACTGATATAATAATCACAGGGAAAATAGTAAATAATATCATAATTAGGGAATGTATACTTATGGATATCTGAATCATACTATCTATACCATTTAGAAATCATTTTAAATATATGGGGAAAACTTATCTAACATAGTGATCTAGTTTTTCTTATATGACTAGTTAATGAAATGAGGGGATATCTATAATCAAGCCCCATCCATCACATACTATTAATAATGTATTCCTCATTTTAAAGGGGTAAAATATAGTCAATATAAGCATTCATATTTAAAAACTAACATATAAATATTTAAATCCTAATACAATCAAATAAACATAATCATAAACTATCCTGATAAATATGATTATGGACAAAAAAAGTTATATCCCTGGTAACAATAATCATAAACCATCCATAGAAATAGTAATGATGGTATCAATACAACATATCCCCATTATATCATAACTAAAATAAATATCTGTTGTTGTTGATGAATAAAACTACAATAAATTAATTTCAAAAATTCTTAAGGGAAAAACATTATTATTTTCAGAATAAAAATTATAAATATAATAGTTACAAAATTATTTTGGAAATATGTTAATTAAAATAAACCTAGATAATTAAAAATTTATCTTAAAAATGATTTTTCATGATGGTAAGAAATTATGTTTATATCGTACAAGTTAAAAAAATATTATATTCACATTTTTTATAAAAACCATAAGAGAATTGTTCAGAAAAGGAAATGAAGATTTATTTTAAAAGAATTTATACTAAAAGAAGGTTAAAAATATATTTAATAAAATATTTATACATGATAGAATCATTTTTTATAACTTTTTTAGAGAACGTTTTTTAAAAAAATTGGATTTTCAACTGAATAGAAAAATGTATTGATAATTTCTTAAAATAAATTATCAGTCATTTTAAGTAATAATGAAAAAAAATAGTGATATTCATTTAAATTATCCTGAATAACCATGGGATTATAAAACAGATTTTTTTATGATAGAAATATCAAATGATTTTCCTAAGGGAGACTAAATATAAACAAACTCAAATAATGATAAAATTTTGAAACAAACACTTACCGCTTTAGTAAAATTTGAATCAAAAGAAAATTGAAATAAATAAAATCAAAAAAAAATTACATAAAATTAATATAAATAGATTCATGATATAAAATTTTAAACAATTAAGTATATACATCACACAAAGTAATAGGTTTTGAATATGGTATTTGTCACACAGAAGTAAAAGAAAGATGAGAAACCCCTACCTCATGTTTGAAGTCTTTCATATGCATTCAAAAAGTTTTATAATAAATATATTTCTATTATAAATCTATTATATATCCATAATAATATATTTAATACAAAATATTATGTTTTTATATTATTTTATGACCCATTTAAAAACATTTCATTGTAAAATCACTATTTTGATTGATAATTCCTTCATTTTTCAGTTTTTTCTTACTTCGATAACATAGTTAATTTTAAAAGTATCCTAGTTCCCTAAACACCAATATAGTAAAAATTATTTAAATATCATATACTTTTACTACATATGAAATTATAATCTTCAATAAATGATAGAGATATAAAATGGATTACACAGTTCAAGTAGACGCAATATGTACGCACGAGTGAAAATATCATTCTTTTGATATTAAAATAATATATGATTGGATGGTATATCATATATAAATAATCCTTATCATGTTATATTTATTATTTAAATAAATTAAACATCATTATTATACACATCCAAATAATAATATATTGAATAACAATTACACCACGAGGTGGAGACGGTAAGCCATACGTACGCACGTATGGTGACATGTCATTCAAAGGATGGATATAATAATGAATATGATTGTACCATATATATAATAACATCACAGTATATAGAAGATACTTTATCTATTATTTTAGAATGGAAATAACAAAGAAAGAATAATTTGAAGAAGAAAGGAACTTGAAAGCGGGTGGTGAAAACATTACATCTTCTTAGGGTTCTTCCTTTTGATTTGATCAAAAGGGATCCATTGGTTGGATTTCTGATCAAACTAAGGCCTCTAGGTTAATTTGAGGGAAGTTGAGAGAGTATTTGGGAAGGGTTTGGCCGAGCCAAAAGGCTTTGAATGTGTGAATTAGTGAGAAGGGGAAGTTCCCTTTTATAAGAGGGGTGAGGGGCACCTTTGGAAAAGCTAGAAATATTATTTTATAATAAATTCATATTCAGTTTCTAATGGCTCAAAAGAAGATTATTTAAAGGTTATGGTGGGGATGGGTCGAAAACAACTCAACCAATAGGATTTTGATAGGTTTGGTTCACTATATTAACCTTATATTTAAGTATTAACTCTTAGTTAATTAGTTTCACTTTTACAATGTCTCTTTGTATTTTTATATTATATGGTTAATAAACATACTATATACATCAAAGCGACTCCAAAGTAGTCCATTAATGATACTCCTATCAGGATATAAGTCTCTTGGCAGAACCATAGATTTTCAGGAATTTAATATCAATTAATAATATAATATTTGTTTAAAAACTCTTTTATGTCAATTTTGACACTATTCAATAATTGATTTTTGTTAAATTCTTAAAAACTTTATTAATTCAACCCAAATTCATTTAAGCGATACTATAATGTCATATTAAAAAAAATCATGTATGTCATAAAAACTTTCAAATTATATTAATTTTAACATTTATAATACCAATTATTTGATTCATTCATTAATAAAGAAAATACTACATCATTATTGTCTCATAAATAATATTAATTATTAATTGTCTAAAAATTATAAATAAAATACCATTATATAGGAAATATTTTTATCTTTCTAATGAAAATTTATAGTCCAAAATCCAACATATATAAACCTATTTAAAAATTGTTTTTCTAAAAGATATATGCTTATGTTATTTTTGTATTTATTTTAACTTAATTAAAATAAAGTGTCCCTATCACCTACAAGTGGCTCCATGGGTTCCCAAAATCGACCCAAAGATGCCCATGGTCAGACATGTAACCACCAATAAGGTTAGGACATGTTTTAGGGTAATTTAGTATTATTATAATATTATTTTTTAACCCTTATTTAAAGGATTTACCCTTTAACCATGGTAAATACAGTATTTACCGAAGTAATTATTCAAAATGTCTAAAAATAAAAGTCACCTATTTACACAATTTGGACATCCTAATTCAAAATATGGATTTAATTTTTCCAAATTCAAAACACATAAGTGGCAGAAATTAATTTAAAATTAATTCTCGTTGTTAAATCAAAAAGCGTGTTTTTAAGAGATAATAATTATCAAAAGATTGATACTTGTTCATGTCCAGTTTAATTGTTAAATTATGTCCAATTAACAAAATTGTATAAAATAGTAAAAATATATTATAAATATACTTTAAAACCACTCAAATTCATAATTTATCTCTATTAATTATTTAGATTGAAAAAGTTGTTTTTAAATAAAATTTAATAAATTTCACTATTCCTCAAAATATAAATGTTATCCGAAAAGATCCAAAATTTTACCCTAGGCTAATTTCGATATTTAAAATCCAAAAATGA
Organism: Viscum album; assembly: GCA_963277665.1. NCBI lineage: Eukaryota > Viridiplantae > Streptophyta > Magnoliopsida > Santalales > Viscaceae > Viscum > Viscum album. Next base: position 414,307,912 of record OY728139.1, read on the forward strand.
ATTCCATTTTGAGAGATAAAATTTATAAAATTTCAACTATTCATAACGGCTAGTTTGATGGGTTGTGGGTTGTGTTAGAACTCGAAGTTGTGTACAACACATGCTACTGTATTATTCAAAGAGACGTGTACCATGGAAGCTTGGGATGTTACATTCTCCCCTCATTCAAATAATTTTGTCCTTGAAATTTCTAGAATATTATTGCATAAAAAGACTCTAGTGGTTCTTAATCATATGTTCCTTGGGTTCCCATGTTGCCTCTTCCATTTTATGGTTTCTCCATAGAACATTTACCAAACAAGTCGTCTGATTTCACAGCACTTGTTCTCTCATATCAAGATTCCGGATGGTATCTTCACAATAAGACAGATCGGGTTCCGGTTCTAATTCCTCATAAGTGAGTACATGCGTTGGGTTAGGCATGTATTTCTTCAACAGGGATACGTGTAACACACCGTGAACTTTGGAGAGACATGGAGGCATTGCCAAACGGTAAGCCACAACCCCAATTCGTTCTAGAATTTTGAAAGCTTCGTTGTACCTGGGACTCAATTTACCCTTCTTTCCAAAACATATAACTCCCTTCCATGGAGATACCTTCAAAAAAACATGATATTCTTCCTGAAATTCCAAATCCTTCCTTCGGTTATGGACATAGCTCTTCTGCTTACTTTGAGCTGCTTTGATGTGGTTTTAGATTATATTTACCTTTTCCATTGTTTCCTCCACTAGTTCTAGGCCTAAAAGTTTTCTTTCACCAAATTCATCCCAACAGGTTGGTGTGTGACATCTCTTTCAGTATAACGCTTCATATGGTGCCATATGAATACTTGTGTAAGAACCCAGTTTTTTCTGAGAAAGAATTTGGAATATTCTTGATAATATTCCAGAGCAGCGCCTTCAGACGGTGTGTGATTCCGAGCCCCGGAGTGGCCGAAATTAAATTTTCAATGCGTTCACACTAGAAATGCCATATAAATGGGATAACTCCTAAACAGTGCTTCAGATCAGAGATCCGAGTTTACGGATGGTTCCGAAATGGGGTGTTTACCCTAGGAACGACATAAACCATGTAAGCGCGGGACGTTTGGACCCCTCGCTCGCTTTCGGAACATTAAACAGATAAATTAATTAATTTATTTATTCTTTTAATGGAGAAACTTGAGTATCTCTTAAACGGTGGCTTGGTTTTGAAAACTAAGGGCACCGTTGGGTTTGGAGCGTGCCGTTTACCCTAGGAGGGGTTTAAGTTTTGCGGGCGCGGTCCGTCTGTGAAAAATTGCCCCAGGGGCGTTTTCATAATTTGGCGCCCTCGGGCGTTGAGTTTTAGAAATTTTGAACGGAAGCTCGGAATGAAATTCTGAGATGACTGTTGTGCTCGGGAGGTGGTGTTTACCCTAGGATAGGCTTAAACTCGACCCCGTCAGGAGTTTTGGATGCGGGTCTTTTCAGGGGTTTTAAATTAATTAAATTGTTAATTAATTTTATTTAGAACCCCTCCCCTTCTCCCTTGAAACCCCTGGAAGAACCCCTCCCCTATACTCCTCCATCTCCGGTGAGATGGTCCGGCGAGGTGACTCCGGCGAGGTGCGGTGATGCCGGCGGATCGTCGCGAAGTTTTAGGCGAAGCCCCACGAGGTAGGATCCTACGTTTCGTTTTTAGTTTCCCGCACGTACTTTGAGCTTGTTTTGCACTATCTATTCCTTATCAAAACATTGATCAAAGCCCATGAATGCGTAGTATAGTTAATTCCCTTTCCAAATCATCTTTCGGATTCAAATTCCAAGCTCCGTGTCATCCGCAATCATCCGCCGAAGTTCGCGGGTTTTCGGGTTCTGGCGAGTTCGAGCGGCGGCGCGGCTCGGTGGAGGCGGCGACGCGCGGGTGGCTCCAATGGTCAGCGGTGTGGGCGTTTGGCGGAGGTTCGGCCTAGCGCGAGGCGCTGGGTGCTGGCGCGAAGAGATGCTGGCCGCGTGAGGCGGCCGCTCCTGGCGGCGAGGTCGAGTCGCCGGGGTGCGGCGACCCCGCGGTCGCGGCGCGCGACCCTCGCGTGGGGACAAGACCCACACAACGCGGGTCTTTGCGCGGACCAAGCGACCGGCCACAGGCCGGTCGGTGTGGGGTCTGCCAGTCAGCGGCTGGACCACGTGGCTGGACCGCGCGGTCGGACCACGGCCCGGCCCAAGGGGCCCTGCCCTTAGGGTTCGGATGCCCGTATTTTCTACTACGGGCGTCCATTTTGAGTGCTGTCTGCGGCGGTGGAACCGTATCGACGAGGCGGACTTTTTGAGATAGTTTTGGGAATTTTTAATTCTCGAAATGACGGGTCGTGGGGGCGCGGTGTGTATTTAAGTGGACGAGAGTTTCTTCCGAGAATCTTGTTTTGAGCGGCGCGGACGCATCCGACTTCTGTTTTGCGTGCTATCAGCGGTGTTGGAACCATGGCATCGATGCAGAGGTTTCCAGGGTGGCTTTGGGCGTTGAAACCGGAGTTGAGGCGTGGGCCCCATGGCCCTTCTTTTAAGCTGTGTGCAGCTTTTAGCGACCTTTTCCTCAGATGTCTGTTCGGGGCGTGTGAGCAGTTGATGTTCGGTGTCTTTCCGAGGGGATTGCAATGGTACAATCCGCCCGCTCTAATTCGGCATGATAGTGCGGGGCCCATGAGGGTCGTTTGGGTGTCGACGGTGATTTTCCATCTTTATCACCGGACGACCATTTTGGATAAGTGAATAGTCCATCTTGTGTGCTTTTTCGAGAGGATCGCAATGGTGCGATCCATTCGTTGAGTTTCGGGACCGGGTTGCAGGTCCCACGAAGCACCGCTCGTGTGCGGTGCACCAGAACGTATCTTTTTCTCTGGATATCCGTTGCACTCAAGTGAGTAGTGCTTTTGACGTGTTTTCTCGAGGGGATCACAATGGTGTGATGCGCCCGACTGTTTTCGGGGCCGAGGCTCGGGATCACGGGACGTCGCTCGGGCGTGAGGCGGTGATGCTGACTTTTTCATCAGATATCTGTTTGAGGCAAGTAAGTAGTCGATCTCATGTGTTTTTTCATGAGGATTACAACGGTGCGATCCGTTTGGTTGTGTATAGCCTCTTGCGCGATCTTGTAAAATGTGGAATCATGGAAGATGCTCCAGTGGTGGTTCGCCCTACCTTATTTGTAGCAGACCCTTGGCCTGTGATCGCGCACTCTTGGGAGAGTGATGTAATTGGCTCACAAGATGTGGTTGGCCATGCCTGGGCCTTTGAGGTGGAGTTGTTACGTCACACCTTTGCGTTGACATTGGGTTCCTTGTGCACGATAGCCTTTGGGCTGGGACGAGGTATACTCTGGGAGTATACGGGAGCACTTGGAGGTACGTGTGGTTTGTAACTAAGAACGTTTGTGCTCTCAGTCGGGGTTGACATGGGGCCACACATAGTGTGGGCCCCATGTGCGTGCCATGTTCTGCTTTTCGTACTTGACCTCTCGCGACGTAGAGGGTTCCTCTGTGCGCGTTTGTTTGACCCGCAGGGTGGAGTTATTCCCCTGGCTCGGTGCTCGTTGGTTTAACCAGTAGGGTTGAGTGGTCTCCCCATGGTTTCATTCTCGATGGATCTGCCAGTAACGGTGTTAGTGACACCAAGGGATGGAACAGGCGCTGAACCCCTTTGGGTGAGTTGTGATGGAGTTGGGTGGTTTCGTGATACCCACTCCGTGTTCGGTTGGCCGGTGTTGTACCCTACAGTGGAGATGGCCTGGACAGTTCTGAGTTTTACCCTCCAGCGGGGCTGGGCAGTGGGTTACTCATTGACTTCTTCTAGGGTTTACCCTCATGCAGCGACTGGGCAGTGGGTCACCCGACGCACTTTGGGTCTACCCTCCAGCAGAGACTGGGCAGTGGGTCACCCGATGACCTCTTAGGGTCTACCCTCCAGCAAGGCTGGGCAGTGGGTCACTCGTCGTCTAGTTCCAGGTCTACCCTCCAGCAAGGCTAGGCAGTGGGTCACCTGTCAACTAATTCCAGGTCTACCCTCCAGCTTGGTTGGGCAGTGGTTTCCTGATGATGTATTAAGGTCTACCCTCCAGCAAGGCTGGTCAGTGGGTCGTTTGATGATGTCTTAAGGTCTACCCTCCAGCAAGGCTAGGCAGTGGGTCACCTGTCGACTTATTCCAGGTCTACCCTCCAGCGGGGCTGGGCAGTGGGTCACTTGATGATGTGTTAGGGTTTACCCCCCAGCAGGGCTGGGTAGGGGGTCACCCGATTACCCTCCAGTAGGGCTGGGTAGTGGGACACCTGTTGGCATTCCAGGCTCAGTCCTTTCTACTAGGCTAGCCTGTGGCTTTCCTATGTGATCACCGGAGCTGGACCATTGGTTATTCGGGTCAGTGTTGTAATGGATTTGACTATGAGGATACCTCTCGACTGCAGGGCAGGGACGAGGTGTGGTTTGACTTTCCCTAGAACTCTCATGTACGAGGGTAACTTTCCCCACTGAGACACGTTCTTGTGAGACGATCTAAAACCGTGCGGGCGAGTCAGTGCTGCCAAAAGCAGATAGTGTCAAGGTGCGGTGATCGAGCCCCTTGGCTTGTGGTTCGGGGTAGACCTGTGGGATGCTGGGCATCGATAGTGTTTACTTCTGGGACTGTTGGTGAATCTTTTCTTGGGCTGAGCTACGGGATGGAGATCCCCTTACGGTCTTGTTCGGACTTCTTGACAGAGCATATGGATTTGTATATACCATTTCTGGTACCCACTTCTTTGGTTTGGTTGCTCTCCTTCCGGGAGAGGCGACGATGTGTGGGGTATTCTACGTGCTTTCCACGTCTTGCTTCTCGTGGTTGGGTGAGTCTACTCTCCTGTTATAGGCAGCGAATGCTCGACGAGAAGTGCATCTTCTCACCGTTCCTAGCTCTTTGTGTTAGGACGAGTCTTCTTCTTTTCTTCTGTTGGGTTGAGCTGGACTCTTTGCTGCCTTTCAGTTGTACTCCTCTAATTTTCCTATTCGCTCTACTGCTCACCCTTCGGTACCTCCTTTGTTTCTCCCTCAAGCCTTTGGGGTATCCTATTGAGTATTTTTATACTCACCCCTGCTTGGGCTTTGACCACACTTGGTGTGCCCTTGCAGATGACGGACAGGTGGAGCGTGACTTCAGTGGAGCGTAGGATCTTGGGAGCTTGGACCGCGTGTGGTGGTTGTGGCTGGGTTTCAGTTGGGAGACCCTTCAACTGTTTCTTTTTGTTTACCTATTGTTGGGTTGTGGCACCTTTTCTGGTTGGGCGCGTGTTTTTCCCCTTTTTCCTTTTAGCACATTACTTGTACTTTTTAGAGGTCGATGCACTTTGTGGTTATTTATAGCAGTTGTTCTTTTTACTCTTCTTGTTCTTTATTTTACTCTTCACTTTCGCATTGAGTGTGTTGTGTGTGTGTGTACAGGTGCTTAGGCAAAGGCCTCCCGAGTTATTGTGCCTTCAGCACTAGTCGCCATCCCCTGGCCTATGGAGGCAGGCCTGGGTTAGGTGCGGCTCGAGCCCGGGTAGGGTCGGGTCGTGAAAAAGTGGTATCAGAGGTGGATCATTCCTTAGGACACTGTTCGGACATCCCTAAAATAAAAGGAACTGGTTGGGATTTAGGGAAACAGTGTTAACGTGTCTCGAGAGAGGCTCTCAGGCCAGGGATTCTAGTGATGGTGTGGCGGCCGATGTATCCATTCACCAGGACCTTGATAACCCGCTTGTTGACTCGGCATGTTGAGACACTTGTTGCAGGGAAAAGTTGTTTGTGCATCACATAGGACTGATTCTTGAGTGTCTTTCCTGAGTCAGCTCCCCATCATTGTTGTTGTTGGTATATACATATATTCTCATCTGACCGCGGCACTCCTTGATAATATTCAAGATGTCTCCGCGAAGACAGCCAGCCAGGATACCGGATTTGCTTCGTGACGACGACCCTGTGAGCTACGAGGCCACAGTCCAGGACCCATCATGTGGGCCCCTTTCTCTGGGTGGGCCGGTAACAGCACCCCCACCTGTTGAGCAGCAGACAGTTTCAGTAGAGCAGGCTGAGCTTTAGCGCAGGTTGAGCGCGCTCCGTGTGTTCTAGCGGCAGAGACCGCTGAGGTTCAGTGGTGAGCCACAACCTCAGGCAACCGAGGTTTGGCTCGAGGCAGTGGTTCGCCTTTTTAGGCTTGTGCAGATGCCGACAGATCAGAGAGTGGCTTTGGCAGCCAGCCTACTCCCTGGATCGGCTCGGCGTTGGTGGAGTCTGGTGACTCAGCATCTTGAAGAGTCATCGCGTTCATGGGGAGACTTTCAGTTGTTGTTCCGTGAGGAGTTTTCCCCTCCTGCTTGCACTCTGTTCGGATTCCGGAGCTCCTGCAGTTTCAGCGGGGGGGGGGGGGGGGGGGATGACGGTGGTCGATTACGCGGCTAGTTTCATAGACCGTGCACACTTTTACCTGGACTTGGTCTGTGACGACAATCTCCGAGCGCGGAAGTTTGAGTTGGGTCTCCGCCGAGAGATTCATGCTGTCATAGTACCCTTGGGCATTTACACATACGTCGGTGTGCTAGAGTAGGCGCTGGTGGCAGAGAGCTTCCTGTCACTTTCTAGAGTTGGTGGTGGCAGTAGGCATGTTGGAGCTGAGACGTCTGCCGCAGCTAGTGGGCATCAGCAAGCAGGACCACGACGCAAGTGGCTTACTGACAACCGGACTCAGGGGTGTGGTCGTACACCACAGTAGCGCCGGAGGGAACCAGTGCAGCCCAGAGAGAGTTGGTGCTATGCTTGTGACGGGTGAGGTCACTTGACACGAGACTACCCGACCCGAGTTGATGAGAGCTTCGAGCAGGCAGCAGATACACCACCATGGCAGAGGCAGCGCCGTGATCGAAGTAGTGCCTAGAGAGGTGGTTCTATCAGAGGAGCGGGAGGAGATGGTGGTGGGGGACGACTTTACGAGGTCTTCCCATCAACACTGGGTGGTCCACGTCAGGCTCTGGGAGCTGACAGTTGGGACCGCAGACAACCGCGAGCTTTGGATGTCTACTATCCTGCCGAGCAAGAGGTAATAGGAGATACGCTCTACATCTCTTCTACCTTTTTGCAGTAGAATTGTTAGACTTTGTGGGTGAAAGGCTTTTCTCCATGATCCTTGTTTGAGGTGTTATCAGGGTGACGCAGGGCATCGGGTGTAACCCTGTGTTGGTAAGGAAAAAGGCGTGAGACCTTTTCCTTTAGTCGATGCTATTGACTCCTTCGCTTCCGAGCGTGTAAGAGAGTCTTGGTTGAGAGGCATCGAATGTGAAATCTTGTGTGACCAGATATCCTTGGGTGTTATACCATATGGATATTCTGAAGGAGGGAATCACCGGGCCTTGTTCCAGGTGTTGGCGGTGATTCCAGTCGCGGCGTGCGACGTAGAGTTTTTACCGGGGAGGTGAGCTACCCTCGAGGGCCTTCGAGCCGGTTGGAGACCGTGCAAAGGGATGGAGAGGTACCCTACCGCCTTGCCCTAACCCCAAAGTCTGGAGTGGGAGCACGACATCGGCAAGGGCCGACCTCACATGAACAGATCAATCCTTTGGTCTGTGTGCGGTGATACTGAGCTGTGTACGGGTTCTTCTGGGTATGAGAAAGCCAGGTGTGAGCTTAGTACCCTGTGTTGCTCTCTAGTTTTGCTTTTTGGGGACGAAAATCTTGAAGTATGGAATGATTTAAGAACCCGGTTTTTTCTGATAAAGACTTTGGAATATTCTTGATAATATTCCAGAGCAGTGGCTTCAGATGGCGTGCGATTCCGAGCCCCGGAGTGGCCGGAATTAAATTTTCAGTGCGTTCACACTAGAAACGCAATAAATTTGATAACTCCTAAACGGTGCTTCAGATCAGATATCAGAGTGTACGGATGGGTTCTAAAAGGGGTTTTTACCCTAGGAACGACATAAAACATGTCAACGCGGGATGTTTGGACCCCTCGCTCGCTTTTGGAACGTTAAACAGATAAATTTATTTATTTATTTATTCGTTTAATGGCGAAACTCGAGTATCTCTTAAACGGTAGCTCAGTTTGGGAAACTGAGGGCATCGTTGAGTTTGGAGCGTGCTCTTTACCCTAGAAGTGGTGTAAGTTTTGCGGGTGCGGCCCGTCTGTGAAAAATGGCCCCAGGGGCGTTTTCGTAATTTGGTGCCCTCGGGCGTTGAGTTTTATAACTTTTGAACGGAAGCTCAGAATAAAATTCTGAGACAACTATTTTTCTTGGGAGGTGGTGTTTACCCTAGGGGAGGCTTAAACTCGACCCCGTCGGGAGTTTCGGATGCGGGTCTTTTCGGGGGTTTTAAATTAATAAAATTGTTAATTAATTTTATTTAAACCCCCTCCCATTCTCCCTTGAACCCCCTGGTGGAACCCCTACCCTCTCCTCCTCCATCTCTGGTGAGATGGTCCGGCGAGGTGACTCCGACGAGGTGCGTTGATGTCGGCGGATCGTCGTGAAGCTTCGGGCAAAGCCCCACGAGGTAGGATCGTACGTTTCATTTTTAGTTTCCCACACCTACTTTGAGCTCGTTTTTCACTGTTTATTCCTTGTTAAAACATTGATCAAAGCCCATTAATGAGTAGTATAGTTAATTACCTTTCCAACGCATCTTTCAGATTCAAATTCTGAGCTACGTGGCATCCGCAATCATCCGTCGAAGTTCGCGGGTTTTCGGGTTCCGGTGAGTTTGAGGGCGGTGCGGCTCGGTGGAGGCGGCGGCGCGCGGGTGGCTCCAGCGGTCGGCGGCATGGGCGTTCGGCGGAGGGTCGGCCGAGCATGAGGCACTGGGCGCAGGTGCGAGGAGAAGTCGGCCGCGCGAGGGGGCGGCTCTGGGAGGCGAGGCCGAGCCGCCGGGGCGCGGCGAGCTCGCGGTCGCGGCGCGTGACCCCCGCGCGGGGACAAGACCCGCGTGATGCCGGTCTTCGCGCGGACCAATCGACCGGCCACAAGCCAGTCGGTGCGCGGTCCGCTGGTCAGCGGCTGGACCATGTGGTTGGACCGCGGCCCGGCCCAGAAAGCCCGGACCGGCCGGTTCAGGCCGGTCCGGCCCAAGGGGCCCTACCCTCAGGGTTCGGACGCACGTATTTTCTGCTACGGGCGTCCATTTTGAATGTCGTCTATGAAGGTTGAACCGTATCGACGAGGCGGACTTTTTGATATTGTTTTTTGAATTTTTAATTCCCGAAATGAGGGGCCGTGGAGGCACGACGTGTCTTTAAGTGGACAAGCGTTTCTTCCGGGAATCTGGTTTTGAGCGGCATGGACGCATCTGACATCTGTTTTGCATGTCGTCAGCGACGTTGGAACCATGGCATCGAGGCAGAGGTTTCCAGGGTGGCTTAGGTCATTGAAGCCGGAGTGGAGGCGTGGGCCCCATGGCCCGTCTTTTGTGCTGTGTGCAGCTTTTAGCGACCTTTTCCTCGGACGTCTGTTTGGGGCATGCGAGCAGTCGATGTTGGGTGTTTTCCGAGGGGATTGCAATGGTAAAATCCGCCCGCTCTAATTTGGCACGATAGTGCGGGGCCTATAACGACCCATACTTTACATACATTGTTAATACTTCAAAATTGAAGCATACTTATTACAACATATAACAAAACCATGAAAGGACCGTATAGGTATAGTGTCTTTAGAAACTGGGAAACATAAACAACTGGTTCATAAAGCATCAACATTGCCTCCCACTTATTTCATCATATCTAGAGTCCCTTTTTGGAATATCCTACTTAATAACCTTCTTCCTGACCTGGGGAAAGAAAACATACAAAAGGGTGAGCTCAAATGATCAGTAAGGGTAAACAGAAGAAATATCAATCACATCTTATACACAAGAACATAACTTTTGGAAATCTTAACCTGCAAAAGAGATCATAATTTCATAACATGGGATAAATCATGGCAGTGAAATGTAATCACAATAATCATAACATAAAACAAGAAACTTTGTGGCATACACACATAATCATAGAGAATCATTTCTTGTTAGTCAAGACTCATTGCCAAGACTATCTTAGTGGACAAAGTCCGTTTCTGAACCGAGTCACCCTCGTTCCAGTCCTGTTTCACTGAACTGGTATAACCTACCGTTCCAGCCATGTCTATCTCATGATATATAAAATCTTTACCCAATGAATTGGAGGGAGATATAGGTCCCACCCATCTCATAATGATACCATTCTTATGTGTGCCACAAAATCATAAATCATACATCATTTTATAACCCATGTAATAAAAATGGGAATCTTAAACATCATGACCTCATAAAACAATTCATATAAGATAAAGGAATTCATAAAAATAATTCCATCACAAAATTATCAAATAAATGTAATAATAGAGATAAAAATAGAACCCTTTATTATCTTAGATGGAAAATAATTTTGATAAAACACTTGAACTCCATTTTTGAGGAAAATATCATTTCTTCTTCAAAAACATTTTTCCTTTCTTAACATGTCATAAAACATTAAACTAAAAGAAGTTGATTAAAAATAAACATGAAAACTTGTAAAGGAATCTTCTTGGAAATAATATTTTGAAAATCCATTCATGCCATATAAGTTAAAAAGAACATTCTTCTCGTACTTTTGTCGGAAAAGTCAAAAAGTACCTCATACGGAAAACGACAAAAGATTCCTTTCATATCTTTTACTAAAAACTCACCGAAAGGTAAAATTGGATATAAACTATTTTAGAAGGATATAAATATTATATATTGAGGAAACATGTATGTGGATGATAAAATACACCCCAGTAAATGCCAAAGTATAAACAATCTCAGATAAAAATGAGATTGTGATAATTCCCTTACCATAAGTCCGATTTGCTTTGTAAGTGTCTGAATCTCCTGTATAATGATTTAAATAATGTCATTAACTTATTATAGAATCATATTCATTGTTATGATATAATATATGGTTCACTTATGACTTTATATTACCCATTCTTTTGTAAATTCCATGTTAAAGAAGCGTTTTGGGTAAAATCGTTTCATTTATCGTGGGTGTTTGGACTTGTTGTTCTTGACATTATTATTACTTATATCATGATTTACTTAATTCCAGAATATAAAACATTATTTATATATCATATATATTTAGTATATATATATAATAGATAGATAAATGAAATGAAACACACCGTTCATGGAGACGGTAGTCCGTACGTACGCATGAACGCTGTTTTCCTTTCCTTATTGTCTTGAATGGAAGTAAGTAGATGACATACATATATACATAAATCCAGTAGCTTTATAATTTCATATATTTCATTATTATTGCTTATATATACTTTATAATCATTCTTAAATGGTTAACATGGAAAATGAATCTCATCGCGTCGTGGAGACGGTAGTCCGTACGTACACACGAGCGATGATATCGTTCTCATGATTGTGAACTTGTGTTGAAGTGTATGTATACTATTTAAGTATCTATATCACTTTATAATAATCATATATAGTTACTCATTACACCATTATACCCATCCAATTAAGGTTGTGGTGGAAAATAGATTACACCACGGTGTGGAGACGGTATTCCGTACGTACGCACGCGCGGTGATTTTCTTTTTCCGTAGGATGGATAGAAGGTTAATTAGAGTAGTTTCTTATTTATAATAACATATCAGTATATGAGTGATACTGATGTTATTACTTCATAATGAAACAACTAAAGAAGAAGAAGTGGAAGAAGAAATAAAGATGAAATAATCGGTAACGGGCATTACCTCTTCTTTGAAGTGCTTCTTTGAGACCTTCTTTTAGGGCACTAAAATTGGTCTTTGAAGAAGACCAGGACCTCTAGGATGTCTCTAGGGAAGTGGAGAGTAGAAAGTGTCAGGGTTTGGACGAGCTTGAAAGCTGAAAGTGGTGTGAGGAAGAGAGGGAGGAGGTGCCATTTTATAAGGGAGGAGAGGGGCACCTTTGGAATAACTAAAAATATTATTTTATTATAAAGTCATGTTCGGTTTTAAATAGCTCCAAATTGATTTATTTCGAGGCTAAGGTGGGGATGGGTCTAAATAATCTCATCCAATAGAATTTAGACAAGTTTATTTTCCTATTTTAACCTTATCATTTAGATTTAACATTAAGTTAAATAATTTTACTTTTACCATGTCTTCTTGTGTTCTTATACTATAAGGTTAATAAACTTACTATAAGCAGCCAAAAGAACCCCAAGTTGTTTATTATTAATATATATAACCTTATATATATCATTCGTTCGAATCTTATATTTTTAGGAATAAAATAACAATTACTAATATAATATTTGTTTTGAAAACTTTTTTATGTCAATTTTGACACTATTTAGTAATTGATTTTTGTGAAAATCATAACAGAATTATAAGTTCGAACCAAGTTAATTAAATCAATACTAACAAGTCATATTAACCTAGAAAATTAGTGGGATTCATAAAAAGTCTCAAATTACATTTATTTTGGTGTTTATAACATTAATTATGTCAATATTTCATTAATAAGATAATTATTGCATCATCTTTGTGTCATAAATAAATTAAATTATTTAATGTCTGAAAATTACAAATAAAATACCATTATGTAGGAAATATTTTTATCTTTCTAATTAATATCTATAGTCGAATTTATCTTATGTATAACCCCATATTAAAAATTATTTACTTATTAAACTTTGATTTTAACTATTTTAACCCTTCTTTAAATAAATTAATAATAAATGTCCTAATCTAATCCAAGTGGGCCTAAATGGTCATATTTTATTCCTAAGTTTGTTTTTGTTCGAATTAATCTTGTCCAATAGAATTAGGACATGTGTTAGGGTAATAATAATATCATCTTTACCCTTAATTACCCTATTTATTTTTAACCGTGGTAAAAAAAAGTAAAAAGTTACTATTCACCAAAAAACTATTTTTATCTCATTGAACCACATTTTACATATTGACATCAACCGTGTCTCTCGGATTTTTGAAATTCCACTCACAGAAGTGGTAAAATTAAGTTTTATGAAAAATTCAGTTTTTTAGCTACCACTTAGTGGTTTCACTATTCATCAAAAATTTAAAGTTTTCAGAAAAATACCAAAATTTCACCCTAGGATAATTTCGATATTCCAAATCCAAAAATGAAGTCCATTTTGAAAAATAAAATTTATAAAATTCCAAAAAGTGGTTATTACTATTCATAGCGGCTAGTTTTAATAATATTTTAATAGTATATCATTGTTTAGTGAAACTCGGTATTGCGTACGACGCAAGCTATCAAGGAAGGTCGCGATTTCGTGTAAAGAAATCCAAGAAAGTGTTGTGTAGAAAAATATTCCTTTGATGATTTATATAACATAAAAGTCTCGGGTGTTACATTCTACCCCCCTTAAAATGAATTTCGCCCTTGAAATTCGTCACTTTGTAACAAACAGATGAGGATACCTCTCCCTCATCATATCCTCAAGCTCCCATGTAGCTTCTTATAATTGGTGGTTCCTCCATAAAACTTTCACCAATCGAGTGGTCTTGTTTTGTAGGACTTTTTCACTACGATCCAGAATCTCTATCAGTTCTTCTTCATAAGAAAGATCTTGCTCCACCGGTATAACTTCTGAGTTGAGTACATGTGAAGGATCAGGTATGTACTTTCTCAGGAGAGATACATGGAACACATCGTGAACTTGAGAGAGATTTGGCGGAAGCGCCAATCGGTAAGCTACCTTCCCAACACGATCTAGTATTTCGAAAGGACCGATATATCTAGGGCTCAACTTCCCCTTCTTTCCAAATCTCATGACTCTCTTCTAGGGAGATATCCATAAGAACACTTTATCACCAACTTCAAACTCTAGGTCTTTTCTTCGGTTTTCGGCATAGCTTTTTTGTCGACTCTAAGCTGCTCTTATGTGTTGTTGAATAGATCTGACCTTCTCTGCTATTTCATCAACGAGATCAGGTCCTAATAGCTTTCTTTCCCCAACTTCATCCCAGCAAGTTGGAGTCCTGCATTTCTTTCCATAGAGAGCTTCATAAGGAGCCATCTGAATACTGGAGTGAAAGATATTATTATAAGAAAATTCCACCAAAGGTAGGTGTTGATCCCAACCACCTTTGAAATCCATAGAGCAAGCTCTCAACATATCTTCTAGGGGTTGAATTGTTCTCTCAGACAGACCGTCTATCTGAGGATGATAAGTAGTGCTGAAACTCAACTCTGTATCCTGAGTATGCTGAAGACTTCGCCAGAACTTCGAGGTAAATCTCGGATCCCGATCAGATATAATAGAAATTGGTATTCCATGCAATCTTACCACTTCCTTTACATATATCCTGGAAAGCTGATCCAGAGAGAAATCCTCTCTAATAGCAATGAAATGTGCAGACTTGGTAAGACGATCAACTATGACCCAGATAGCATTATTGCCTTTGGATGTTTTAGGAAGTCCTGTGACAAAGTCCATAGTGATGTTTTCCCATTTCCATTCGGGTATGGGTAATGGTTGTAACATCCCCTTAGACTTTTGTCTCTCAGCTTTAACTTGCTGACAAACCAAGCATTGAGAGACATATTCAGCAACATCTCTTTTCATGCCATCCCACCAGAAGTACTCTTTCAGGTCTCTATACATCTTCGTGCTTCCAGGATGAATAGAGAATGAAGAACTATGAGCCTCATCCAGCAGCTCCTTCTTTAATTCGGGGATGGGAGGAACAAAAACCGGATTCCTGAACTTTATTATCCCATCACAATCAAGGTTGAATTTAGGAAAATTTCTCACCTTCTTTTGTAACTCAACATCTTCTTTCTGTGCCTCTTTAATCTTCACATGTATAGATGGTTGAACATTCATTTGAGAAAGATAAGATTTTTCCCCTTACATTATAATTCCAAGATCCATCCTTTGTAAATCCATAAATATTGGATCTTTTGTGATCCACATCCTGGATAAACTAGCATGGTCTTGTCGACTTAATGCATCTGCCACCTTGTTTGCATTCCCAGGGTGGTAATTGATTGAGCAGTCGTAATCCTTAATCAGCTCCAACCATCTTCTTTGACGCATATTCAGCTCCTTTTGTGTGAAAATATACTTTACACTTTTATGATCAGTATAAATATCACACCTTTCACCATAAAGGTAATGCCTCCAAATCTTTAATGCAAAGATTACTGCAGCTAACTCCAAATCATGTGTTGGGTAATTTGGCTCATGGATTTTCAACTATCGTGAGGCATAAGCTATCACCATATCATTTTTCATAATAACACACCCCAATCCCTTATTGCATGCACCACTATAGATCACAAACCTTTCTCCACTACAAGGCAGTGTGAGCACAGGTGCACTGGATAACCTTCTTTTCAACGCCTTGAAATTCTCTTCACATTCATCCGTCCAGAAAAACTTAACTCCTTTCCGAGTCAACTTGGTGAGTGGATTATATAATCAGGAAAAATCATTCACAAAATGTCGATAATATCCAGCCAAACCCAGAAAACTTCAGATCTCAGTCACTGTTGTTGGTCTTGACCATCTTTCGATAACCTCTATTTTTGCTGGATCCATAGATATCCCCTCTTTTAAGATTATGTGACCTAAAAATGCAACTTTTTGAAGCCAAAATTCGCACTTGGTAAATTTGGCATAAAGCTTCTCCTTTCTCAGGGTCTTTAATATAATTCTCAAGTGATCTTCATGTTCTTCCTTGCTCTTTGAATAGACAAGAATATCGTCTATAAAGACTACCACAAATTGATCAAGATAGTCTCTAAAGACTCTATTCATCAGATCCATGAAGATATCAGGGGCATTAGTAAGACCAAATGGCATCACTATAAATTCATAGTGTCCATACCTTATACGGAAAGCCGTCTTTGGTATATCCTCCCTTTTGACCCTAAATTAATGATACCGTGAACGAAGATCAATCTTGGAAAAGTATTGAGCTCCTTGTAGTTGGTCAAATAAGTCATCAATGCGTGGGAGAGGATATTTGTTCTTTATAGTGATCTTGTTAAGTTCTCGATAATCAATACAGAGTCTCATTGATCCATCTTTCTTCTTAACAAATAGAACAGGTTCTCCCCAAGGTGACGCACTAGGGCGTATGAATCCCTTATCAAGATTCTCTTGGAGTTGCTTCTTCAATTCCTGCAACTCAATTGGGGCCATTCTATAAGGTGTCTTTGAAATATGCAAAGCACCCGGTACGAGTTCTATTGAAAACTCAACTTCAAGATTCGGTGGAAGACCTGGTAATTCCTCCGGAAAGACATCATCAAACTCTCGTACAATGGGCATATTCTTAATCGTGAGTTTATCACCAACCATTTGAGATAAATAACCTTCATTTAGTGGAATCAATACCCATAAAATGGAAGAAATTTACACTGGAAGGTTATGTTCATCCTTGCATTGATAGACGATCATAGATTGATCTGGAATATGAAATGTGACTTCCCTTCTTTGGTAATTGATATGAGCTCCATATAAAGAAAGCCAATCCATGCCAAGAATCACATCAAATTCCACTATTGGAAGGATCACAAGATTTGCAGGAAGCACTTTCCCACAAACTTCGATCTGAGAATAATTATAAACTTTTGATGCGACTGTTGTTCCATTAGGTGTTGTCACAGCTAACTCAACATCTAATTGTTGAGGTAATACAGTGATACCCTTAGAAAATTCTTCAGAAATAAAAGAGTGGGTGGGTCCAGAATCAAATAAAACATTTTCTTCTTTAGAGTGGATGGTAAGTGTAGCTTTCACCACATCGTTATCGTACTCTACATTGCTGATAGAAATTGCATGTGACTTTCCTTTGTCTTTAGCCTTAAGAGTTTGTTGACATCGACCATCATCATCAACCCTTGGATTAGGGCATTTATTGGCATAATGCGCCATCTCCTTGCACTTGAAACATTGAAGTGTAGTAGGTTCATTATGTGTATCCCTTCCATTGTTTGCATCATTAGACATCTTCTTCCCATCATCGTGGCATTCAAATGCCCGATGACCTTCCTTTCCACATTTGAAACATTTACTTGTACCTTTAAGACAACTCCCTCCATGTTTATTTCCACACTTTGAGCATAAGGGAAATCTCATCTTCTTTTCAGTTTGCTCTTTAGATTTTCATTTGAATTCTATTTTCCTCTTCTTATCAAACCCATATGACTGATGGGTTACTCCAATCTCCATCTCGACTTTGAGAGCACATCGACCGATTTCCTCATAGCTATTGAAGTCCCTTATGGCTAATGCCCTTCGAAGAATTGGTTTTAAGCCACTAAAGAATTGATCGATCTTACTCTCTGGTTGGATAATAATACCAGAAGCGTACCTTGCAAGTCTCGTAAAATTTGCTTCATAGGTACCAACAGATTCATCATCCTTTTGCTTTAGTTCAAGAAACTCTTTCTCCATCTTTGTTCGTAGAATACGAGGGAAGAACTTATTGAAAAATAAGTTCTTGAACTCGTCCCATTCCATAGACTCAATTTCATCCCTTTTCCTCGTATTCTAAATACGATTCCACCATTGATCAGCATCTCCTTCCAATCAATACACTGCTAGGATGACTTTATCATGTTCAGAACATTAAAGAACTGAAAATATCTTTTCAGTAGTACTAATCCATTGTTCAGCAACTAATGGATCAGTAGACCCACTGAAAGAAGGTGGACGCTGCCTCATGAAGGATTCAACAGAATGTTGCTCCTTCATTTTCTCGTTTGGAAGTCCTGCATGATTCATAGCTTGAGAAAGTTGTGTGATCATGGCTACAAGATTTTGAATTCCAGCTCCCATAACATTTGGTTGCTTAGGGGGACAATCATTGCATTGCCCGTCGCATTCCGCATTAACACGGTTCCTTCGGGTTCTAGCCATTGACTAAAACCAAGAAGAATAGTGTGAGCAACACTAATTATAATAGGAAAACCACATAATCAATAATAAAATTTCACACTTAAGGTCTTATCCTAGGTTATTCATGGCCATTTCTAAAACACTAAGATTGTGTTCTATGCTTAGACTTATCCTTAAGTTTCTTACTAAGGCTTTCACATCCTAGTTTCCAAAGGTTGGCTATACCTTTCCTCTGATACCAACTATAACGACCCATACTTTACATACATTGTTAATACTTCAAAATTGAAGCATACATATTACAACATATAACAAAACCACGAAAGGACCATATATGTATAGTGTCTTTAGAAACTGGGAAACATAAACAACTGGTTCATAAAGCATCAACTTTTCCTCCCACTTATTTCATCATATCTAGAGTCCCTTTTTGGAATATCCTACTTAATAACCTTCTTCCTGACCTGGGGAAAGAAAACATACAAAAGGGTGAGCTCAAATGCTAAGAAAGGGTAAACAAAAGAAATATCAATCACATCATATACACAAGAACATAACTTTTGGAAATCTTAACCTACAAAAGAGATCATAATTTCATAACATGGGATAAATCATGGTAGTGAAATGTAATCACAATAATCATAACAAAAAACAAGAAACTTTGTGGCATACACACATAATCATAGAGAATCATTTCTTGTTAGTTAAGACTCATTTCCAAGACTATCTTAGTGGACAAAGTCCCTTTCTGAATAGAGTCACCCTCGTTCCAGTCCTGTTTCACTGAACCGGTATAACCTACCGTTCCAGCCATGTCTATCTCATGAGATATAAAATCATTACCCAATGCATTGGAGGGAGATATAGGTCCCACCCATCTCATAATGATACCATTCTTATGTGTGCCACAAAATCATAAATCATACATCATTTCATAACCCATGTAATATAAATGGGAATCTTAAACATCATGACATCATAAAATAATTCATATAAGATAAAGTAATTCATAAAAATAATTCCATCACAACATTATCAAATCAATGTAATAATAGAGATAAAAAACAGAACCCTTTATTATCTTAGATGGAAAATAATTTTGATAAAACACTTGAACTCCATTCTTGAGGAAAATATCCTTTCTTCTTCAAAATCATTTTTCCTTTCTTAACATGTCATACAACTATAAACTAAAAGAAGTTGATTAAAAATAAACTTCAAAACTTGTAAAGGAAGCTTATTGTAAATAATGTTTTAAAAATCCATTCATGCCGTATAAGTTAAAAAGAACATTCTTCTCGTACTTTTGTCGGAAAAGTCAAAAAGTACCTTGTACGGAAAACGACAAAAGATTCCATTCATATCTTTTACTAAAAACTCACCGAAATGTAAAATTGGATATAAACTATTGTATAAGGATATAAATATTACATATTGAGGAAACATGGATGTGGATGATAAAATACACCCCAGTAAATGCCAAAGTATAAACAATCTCGGATAAAAATGAGATTGTGATAATTCCCTTACCTTAAGTCCGATTTTCTTCGTAAGTGTCCGAATATCCTGTATAATGATTTATATAATGTCATTAACTTATTATAGAATCATATTCATTGTTATGATATCATATATGGTTCACTTATGACTTTATATTACCCGTTGTTTTGTAAATTCCATGTTAAAGAAGTGTTTTGGGTAAAATCGTTTCATTTATCGTAGGTGTTTGGACTTGTTGTTCTTGACATTATTATTACTTATATCATGATTTACTTACTTCCAGAATATAAAACATTATTTATATATCATATATATTCAGTATATTAATATATATAATAGATAGATAAATGAAATGAAACACACCGTTCATGGAGACGGTAGTCCGTACGTACGCATGAACGTTGTTTTCCTTTCCTTATTGTCTTGAATGGAAGTAAGTAGATGACATACATATATACATAAATACAGTAGCTTTATAATGTCATATATTTCATTATTATTTCTTATATATACTTTATAATCATTCTTAAATGGTTAACATGGAGAATGAATCTCATCGCGTCGTGGAGATGGTAGTCCGTACGTACGCACGAGCGATGATATCGTTCTCATGATCGTGAACTTATGTTGAAGTGTATGTATAATATTTCAGTATCTATATAATTTTATAATAATCATATATAGTTACTCATTACACCATTATACCCATCCAATTAAGGTTGTGGTGGAAAATAGATTACACCACGGCGTGGAGACGGTATTCCGTACGTACGCACGCGCGGTGATTTCCTTTTTCCGTAGGATGGATAGAAGGTTAATTAGGGTTGTTTCATATTTATAATAACATATCAGTATATGAGTGATACTAATGTTATTACTTCATAATGAAACAACTAAAGAAGAAGAAGTGGAAGAAGAAATAAAGATGAAATAATCGGTAACGGGCATTACCTCTTCTTTGAAGTGCTTCTTAGAGACCTTCTTTTAGGGAACTAAAATTGGTCTTTGAAGAAGACCAGGACCTCTAGGATGTCTCTAGGGAAGTGGAGAGGATAAAGTGGCAGGGGTTGGACGATCTTGAAAGCTCAAAGTGGTGTGAGGAAGAGAGGGAGGAGGTGCCCTTTTATAAAGGAGGAGAGGGGCACCTTTGGAATAACTAAAAATATTACTTTATTATAAAGTCAAGTTCGGTTTTAAATAGCTCCAAATTGATTTATTTTTAGGCTAAGGTGGGGATGGGTCGAAAGAATCTCATCCAATAGAATTTAGACAAGTTTAGTTTCCTATTTTAACCTTATCATTTAGATTTAACATTAAGTTAAATAATTTTACTTTTACCATGTCTTCTTGTGTTCTTATACTATAAGGTTAATAAACATACAACAAGCTGCCAAACGAACCCCAAGATGTTTATTATTAATATATATAACCTTATCTAATTCATTTGGACGATTCTTAGATTTTTAAGAATAAAATAACAATTACTAATATAATATTTGTTTTAAAAACTATTTTATGTCAATTTTGACACTATTTAGTAATTGATTTTTGTGAAAATCATAACAGAATTATTAGTTCAAACCAAGTTATTTAAATCAATATTAACAAGTCATAGTAACCTAGAAAATTAGTGGGATTCGTAAAAAGTCTCAAATTACATTTATTTTGGTGTTTATAACATTAATTATGTCAATATTTCATTAATAAGATAATTACTGCATCATCTTTGTGTCATAAATAAATTAAATTATTTAATGTCTAAAAATTACAAATAAAATACCATTATGTAGGAAATATTTTTATCTTTCTAATTAATATCTATAGTCGAATATATCTTATGTATAACCCTATATTAAAAATTATTTACTTATTAAACTTTGATTTTAACTATTTTAACCCTTCTTTAAATAAATTAATAATAAATGTCCTAATCTAATCCAAGTGGGACTAAATGGTCATATTTTATTCCTAAGTTTGTTTTTGTTCGAATTACACTTGTCCAATAGAATTAGGACATGTGCTAGGGTAATAATAATATCATCTTTACCCTTAATTATCCTATTTACTTTTAACCGTGGTAAAAAAAGTAAAAAGTTACTATTCACCAAAAAATTATTTTCATCTCATTGAACCACATTTTACATATTGACATCAACCGTGTCTCTCGGATTTTTGAAATTACACTCACAGAAGCGGTAAAATTAAGTTTTATGAAAAATTCAGTTTTTTAACTACCACTTAGTGGTTTCTCTATTCATCAAAAATTGAAAGTTTTCAGAAAAATACCAAAATTTCACCGTAGGCTAATTTCGATATTCCGAATCCAAAAATGAAGTCCATTTTAAAAAATTAAATTTATAAAATTCCAAAAAGTGGTTATTACTATTCATAACGGCTAGTTTTAATAATATTTTAATAGTATATCATTGTTTAGTGAAACTCGGTATTGCGTACGACGCAAGCTATTGAGGAAGGTCGCGATTTCTTGTAAAGCAAGCCAAGCAAGTGTTGTGTAGAAAAATATTCCTTTTATGATTTATATAACATAAAAGTCTCGGGTGTTATAGGGCCCACGAGGGTCATTTGGGTGTGGACGGTGATTTTCGGTCTTTATCACCGGGCGACCGTTTTGGACAAGTGAATAGTCCATCTTGTGTGATTTTTCTAGAGGATCAAAACGGGACGATCTATTCATTGTGTTTCGGGACCGGGTTGTGGGTCCTACGAAGCACCGCTCGTGTGCGGTGCACCGGAACGTATCTTTTTCTCCAGATATCTGTTTCACTCAAGTGATTAGTGCTTTTGACGTGTTTTCCCGAGGGGATCGCAATAGTGTGATGCACCCGACTGTTTTCGAGGCCGAGGCTCGAGATCATGGGACTCCGTTCGGGTGTGAGGCGGTGATGGTGACTTTTTCGTCGGATATCCGTTTGAGGCGAGTAAGTAGTCTATCTCACGTGTTTTTCCATGAGGATTACAACGGTGTGATCCGTTTGGTTGTGCAGAGCCTTTTGCGCGATCTTGTTAAATGTGGAAGCTTTGAAGATGCTCTAGTGGTGGTTTGCCCTACCTTGTTTGTAGCGGACCCTTGGCATGTGATAGATCACTCTTGGGAGAGTGATGTAATTGGTTCACGAGATGGGGTTGGCCGTGCCTGGGCCTTTGAGGTGGATTTGTTATGTCAGGCCTTTGCGTTGACGTTGGGTGTCGTGTGCATGATAGCCTTTGGGCTGGGACGAGGTATACTCCGGGAGTATACGGGAGCGCTTGGAGGAACGTGTGGTTTGTACCTAAGAAAGTTTGTGTTCTCAGTTGGGGTTGACGTGGGGCCACATGTCATGTGGGCCCCATGTGTGTTCCATGTTCTGCTTTGCGTACTTGACCTCTCGCGACGTAGAGGGTTCCTCTGTGCTCTTTTGTTTGACCAGTAGGGTGGAGTTTTTCCCCTGGCTCGGTGCTCGTTGGTTTAACCAGCAGGGTTGAGTGGTCTCCCCCTGGTTTCGTTCTTGATGGATCGGTCGGTAATGGTGTTTGTGACACCTAGTGATGGAACAGGCACTGAACCCCATTGGGTGAGTTGTGCTGGAGTTGGGTGGTTGCGAGATACCCACTCCGTGTTCGGTTGGCCGGTGTTGTACCCTCCAGTGGAGATGGCCAGGACAGTTCTGAGTTTTACCCTCTAGCAGGGCTGGGCAGTGGGTTAATCATCGACTTCTTCTAGGGTTTACCCTCCAGCAGAGACTCGGCAGTGGGTCACCCGACGCACTTTGGGTGTACCCTCCAGCAGAGACTGGGCAGTGGGTCACCCGATGACCTATTAGGGTCTACCCTCCAGCAAGGCTGGGCAGTGGGTCACCCATCGTCTGGTTCCAGGTCTACCCTCCAGCATGGCTGGGTAGTGGGTCGCCTGTCGACTTATTCTAGCTCTACCCTCCAGCTAGCCTGGGCAGTGGGTCGCCTGATGATGTATTATGGTCTACCCTCCAGTGAGGCTGGGTAGTGGGTCGCTTGATATTGTATTAAGGTCTACCCTCCAGCGAGGCTGGGCAGTGGGTCGCCTGTCGACTTATTCCAAGTCTACCCTTCAGTGGGGCTGGGCAGTGCGTCGCTTGATGATGTGTTAGGGTTTACCCCCCCGCAGGGCTGGGTAGGGGGTCACCCGATTACCCTCCAACAGGGCTGGGCAGTGGGACACCTGTTGGCATTCCAGGCTCAGTCCTTTCTACTAATCTTGCCTGTGGTTTTCCTCCGTGATCACTAGAGCGAGACCCTTGGTTATTCGGGTCAGTGTTGTAATGGCTTTGACTACGAGGAGACCTCTCGACTACAGGGCATGTATGAGGTGTGGTTTGACTTTCCCTAGAACTCTAAAGTACGAGGGTCACTTTCCCCAACGAGATGCATTCTTGTGACATGATATAAAACCATGCGGGTGTGTCAGTGCCGCCCAAAGCGTATAGTGTCAATGTGCGGTGATCGAGCCCCTTGGCTTGTGGTTTAGGGCAGACCTGCGGGATGCTGGGCATCGATGGTGTTTACTTCTGGGACTATTGGTGACTCTTTTCTTGGGCTGAGCTACGGGATGGAGAACCCCTTACAGTCTTGCTCAGGCTTCTTGATAGAGTATATGGATTTGTATATACTATGTTCCAGTACCCACTTCTTTGGTTTGGTTGCTCTCCTTCCAGGAGAGGTGAAGACGCACGGGGTATGCCACGTGCATTCCGCGTCTAGCTTCTCATGGTTGGGTGAGTCTAATCTCCTGCTATAGGAAGTGAAAGCTCGACGAGAATTGCATATTCTCACCGTTCCAAGCTCTTTGTGTTAGGACGAGTCTTCTTCCTTTCTTCTGTTGGGTTGAGCTGGACTCTTTGCTGCCTTTCAGTTGTACTCCTATACTTTTCCTGTTCGCTCTACTGCTCACCCTTCGGTACCTCCTTTGTTGCTCTATCGAGCCTTCGGGGTATCCTAATGAGTATTTTTATACTCACCCCTGCTTGGGATTTTCCCTCACTTGGTGTGCCCTTGCAGATGACGGACAGATGGAGCGTGACTTCAGTGGAGCGTAGGAGCTTGGGAGCTTGGACCGCATGCGGTGGTCATGGCTAGGTTTCAGGTGGGAGACCCGTTAGCTGTTTCTTTTTGTTTACCTGTTGCCGGGTTGTGTCACCTATTCTGGTTGGGTGCATGTTTTTCCCCTTTTTCCTTTTTCGCACTTTACTTGTACTGTTTAGAGGTCGATGCACTTTGTGGTTATTTATAGCAGTTGTTCTTTTTACTCTGCTTGTTCTTTCTTTTACTCTGCACTTTCGCATTGAGTGTGCTGCGCGTGTGTGTGTGTGTGTGTGTGTATAGGTGTTTAGGCAAAGGCCTCCCGAGTTATTGTGCCTTCAGCGCTGGTCTCCAGCCCCTAGCCTATGGAGGTGGGCCTGGGGTAGTTGCGGCTCGATCCCGGTTAGGGTCGAGTCGTGACAACTTGAATAGAAGCTATTGTTATCAGAAAATTATACCAGAGGTAAATATTGATCCCTCGTACCCTGAAAGTCAAGTGAGCATGATCTCAATATATCTTCTAAGGATTGAATAGTCTGTTCTGATTGTCCATCTGTTTGAGGGTGGTAGGTAATGCTCAATTGAAGTTTAGTATCTAGGGATTTCGGAAGACTTTTTTCAGAATCTTGAAGTAAAACGGGGATCACGATCAGAAACAATCGATAGGGGTACTCCATGAAGTCTCACAACTTCATTAATATATAGTCATGGTAGAAGTTCGAGTGGTAAATCTTCTCTTACAGCAAGAAAATGTGCTGACATGGTAAGACGATAAAAAATGACCCATATTGCATCATTCCTTATATGAGTCTTTGGTATCCCCATGACGAATCCAACGTAATATTATCCCATTTCCTCTCAGGTATGGGAAGAGGTTGCATGACTCCTCCAGGCTGTTGCCTTCCAGTTTTCACTTGTTGAAAAACCATACACCTTGACACAAAATCAGCAGTCTCCCTCTTCATGTTGTCCCACAATAAATATTCCTTCAAATATCTATACATTTTGGTGCTCCCAGGGTGTATAGAGAAATTGGAACTATGAGCACCATATAACAATTCCCTTTTTAGATCAGTTATATTGGGAACACAAAGTCTCTTCCCAAATTTTAAAGTTTATTCTTCATACACAAAGTCTCTCAATCTCCCATCATTCACATCTTTAATCTCCTTCTGAAACTCTTCATCATCGGTCTGAGAACTCTTTATCCTTTCTAGTAAAGATGGTTTGACAACCATTTGAATAAGCATTGATGTTTCACCTTCCATGGTGATTCCCATATCCAACTTTACTAGATCCATAAAAATAGGATCCCTTTCAATTCTCATCATGTTCAAAACTCCATGATCTTTTCTGCTCAAAGCATCTGCCACCATATTTGCCTTCCTCGGGTGGTAGTGTATCGTGCAATCATAATTTTTGAGTAGTTCAATCCATCATCTTTGCCTCATGTTGAGTTCTTTTTGTGAGAAAATATACTTCAAACTCCCGTGATCTATATAAATCTCACATTTTTTACTATATAGGTAGTGCCTCTATATCTTCAAAGTAAAGATCACAACTGCTAACTCAAGATCATGAGTAGGATAGTTTTTCTCATTTGTTTTCAACTCTCATGATGCATAGGTAATAACCCTATCATTCTGCATAAGGACACAACCAAGTCCTTTCTTCGATGCATCACTATAAATAACGAACCCATCATTCCCCGATGGTAGAGTCAATATAGGAGCATTGACTAATCTTATCTTCAGTTCTTCAAAATATTCTTCACACTCTTTTGTCCAAACAAATTTAACCCCCTTACATGTGAGGTTTGTTAATGGGTTAGCCAATCGGGAAAAATTCTGGACGAAACATCAATAATAAACTGCTCAACCAATAAAACTACATACCTTAGTTATACTCGTTGGTGTAGGTCATTCTTGTATTGCCTTGGTATTAGAAGGATCAATAGAGATTCCATCTTTAGAGACAATATGGCCAAGGAAAGAAATCTCCTGAAGCTAGAATTCACACTTGCTAAACTTCCCATATAATTCATGTCTTCTAAGAGTCTTCAGGATAATGTGCAAGTGATTTTCATGATCTTCATAGCTTTTAGAGTATACCACGATATCATCAATAAATACCACCACAAATACATCAAGATATTCTCAGAAAACTCTATTCATCATATCCATGAATACAGAGGGTGCATTAGTCAATCCATAAGGCATTATTGTATACTTGTAAAGCCCGTACCTGGTTCGAAATGCTGTCTTCGGAATGTCTTCCTTATTCACACACAACTTATGGTATCCAGATCGAAGTTAAATCTTTGAAAAGTATTTATCTTCATGAAGTTGGTTAAATAAATCATCAATGTGAGGTATGGGATACTTGTTCTTTATTGTTATATCATTGATCTCCCTGCAGTCGATACATAACCTCATAGATCCATCTTTATTTTTAACAAAAAGAACAGGGGCTCCACAAGGAGAAACACTAGGGTGAATAAATCCCTTATTACTCAATTCCTCTAGTTGTTTCTTTAGTTCAACTAATTCTACATTGGCAATTCTATAAGGGTTCTCAATATAGGCCTTGATCCAGGAATTAAATCAATGGAAAACTCAACTTCTCATTCTGGAGGATGTACAGGTAAATCTTTCAGAAACACGTCTACATATTCTTTCACAATAGGTACATGTTCTATTTGAACATTCCATTCCTCACCCACTGTAGTTTCATTCTATTTCTCCCCAATAATTGAATTTAGTTGAGCAACTGGGGGTGGATCTAGATTAGAATTAGGAGGTGGTGATTCTGCTCTAAGGATAAGGTGTTCCTTATCATCATCATAAAAAATCTTAACATCATTCTTCTTACAATAAATCTTTGCATAATTGTCTAAAAGCCAATCCATACCAAAGATTATATCAAACTCAATCATAGGTATGAAAATGAGATCAGCAGATAAAGAACATTTATGTGCTCTAATGGGGACTAATTCACAAAACTTTGTTGCAATGATACTTCCCTTAGGAGTTTTAAATGAAAACTCCCTTGTTAAATCAAATTGGAAATATCTAATTTTCTTAGCAAACTAGGAAGATATGAAACAATGCGATGATCCAGAATCAAATAATGCAATTTCTAAACTTGAGGAAACCATTAAATTACCTACCTCCACATCTTTCGGAGCTTCTACCTCAGCAGTAGTGATAGCATAAGCTTGACCTTGATCCCTTGGACTTTTCTACGGTAAGTTCCCCTGACGCTTAGGGAATTAATTTACATAATGTCCCATCTCCCTGAAATTGTAGAATTGTACCTTGGTAGCTTCCTTCTTCCCCTTGCAATCATGAGCTTGGTGGCCTTTTTCACCACACTTGTAACAGACTCCCATTCCTTTTATGCAAGTACCGGGGTGTTTCTTCCCACATTAAACACAAGATGGATATTAAACCTTTTCCTTCTTCCCCTTATTTCCATTCCTAGATTGATCAGCAGATCTCTTCTTCTCTTTCTTTTCTTTAAAGTCATAAGACTTAGAGAATTCCTTCTCTGTCTTGATAGCACATGAGACAATGTCTTCGTATGACAAGAATGATTGTGAGACTAATGCTCGATGGATAAATGGTTTTAACCCATCAAAGAAACGATCAATCTTACTCCTTGGGATATGTATATAATCTCCAGCATACCTTGATAACCTCGTAAAGTTATCCTCATACTTTGCGACATTCTCATCCTCCTTTTTCTTAGACTTAGAAATTGCCTTTCCATATCTTCTCAATGGTCACGGGGAAAGTATTTTTCTAAAAATAGATCTTTGAACTCCCTCTATTCCATATTTGATACTTCATCATCTTCCTTCATGTTTTGAATCAATGACCACCATTGATCAGCATCTCCAGTGAGGCGGTAAACTTCCATGATATCTTTTTCCCTTTCACTACTCTCCAAAGCCTGAAATATTTTCTCTAGGGAATTTATTCTTTACTCAGCTACTAAGGGATTTTTACTCCCATTGAATGTTGATGTTTGTTGCCTCATGAAGCGATCCAACATTGATCATCCACGATGCGGATCAGGGTGCTCCATACGGGTAAGGTTATTATTAGTAACCTGAGTGAGTTTTCCCAGTATGGTGATTAGCTGATCAACACCAGTTGCATCACCAACTCCACTATAATTATCTTGAGCAGGAGGGAAATCCCTACATGGAGTGCATGCATTGGTACGGTTTCCATTTCTTCCACTATGTGCCATTTCTAAACAATGTCATAAACTAGATCAGTTTATGAATCAAAATACATAATTCCATACTTGTAAAACACTTAAAATAAATTAAACTATATATGGATATAATCCATAATCATAAAAATGTTTGCATTAAAGAATTATATACTCATAAACCCTTCATAATGGTTTTTAAAGAAAATGAGAGTTATCCTAAGCATATCCCCTGGGAGTGTCGTAACCAAGAGTGCAGCAAGGCCCGTTTTCGTGCACCAGTTCCAATTCGAGTCTAGCTCAAAGCAGTGTTTTTTGGGTTTTACCCCAAGGTACATCTGTGCCAGAGACACCTCTACCTGCTCGTATCCAGATAGGGATGTATTTCTCAGAAAACACACAAAATCTCTACAATACCAAAATACTAGGAAGTTATTCTATACTAATCCTCAAAGTCCATCTTAGGTATATGTGCTCTAATCAGAGTTTATCTAAATATAGCTTCCATGGTTTGTACTAAACATCATCTGATACCAACTGTAACTCCCCACCCCAGTTACCCAGAGTCGGTTTATTATTACATAACATTGGAATGATCACAAGAAAGATCATGTCTCTAAAGACCGATTAGTTTAGTAGCCTTGGAATAACTAGATACATTAACAAAGTTTACATTACCTCATAAAATGAAAACTACAAAAATAATAGTCTCCATACTCCACACTCATATCCCCACATACTATCCCAGTATGTCATTCAAAAATTATTTCTTCACATCCTGGGAAAAAATAAAACATTGAAAGAGGTGAGCTCAAATGCCCAGTAAGGATAACAATATAGAAGAAACATTCATAAATAAGAATAAACATTTAAGGAAATTTATAAATAAAACAAAAGCCTTTTAAACATGAACTTCAACATAATATGACATAAATAAAATGAAATAATTCCATTTACTTATTCACATGGATATTCTACTAATCGAATAATCACATGCAATATCAATAACCACTTTCATAATGATGGAATGCATAACGCCAGACTATCATAACCACATAGCCAAGGCCTCGTGCCAAGAATACAAATAAGATTTTGTCAAGACTTTCTTCCAATACACTAGTTTGTCTCATGATACCTACCGATGCATCGATGAGCTATAGCGGGCTCCACCCGTCACTTATTAAGTCCAATGCATTCCTCATATGGACAGGTTTAAACATAACATAAACATTCATATTAAAAATGGCATATGAAATGTCAATACATTCTCCATAAACCATTAATGGTATAAAAATAACACATCCACTATCAAACATATCACAAAACCTTCAATACAATATGTAAGTTTTTGTATCAAAATAAATAAACTTAAAATAAGCGTAAAATCCATCAATGGATGTTGACATAGATGAAATCAAAACTATTTGAGAGAAATATCGTTTTTTTTAAATAATTTAAAAGTCACATAATTATAAAATAAAAAATTTACGTTAAAATATTCTTATAAGCTTGTAAGGGAAGCTTCAATGATTTTATAACCACAAAAAATAGCTGCACCTACCATATAAGTTAAAAAATACATTCTTACCTTAATTATGTCAAAAAGGATAAAAGGGACCTTGATTGGAAAATGACGGAATGATTCCTTTATAAACCTCTTATAAAAATTCAAAAAAGGGTATAAATGACTTTAAACCATATTCTAGTAAATAGTAAAAATGTTTTGAAATACATTTTTACGAAACATGGATGTGGATGATAAAGAAGTCCCGGTATATTATTACATATAAACAACCTTGGATAATGAAGGGATTGCAAAATAAACCCTTACCTTATACTTTCCATTGGTTGAGGTTAGGATAACCTCCATTATAATGGTGAAATAATTGTTATTAAATTATACAAGAATCATATACATTAATATGATATCATATATGATCTTTTAACATAGCTTTGTTAATAATATCTTAGAATTATCGTCGTTTCGGGTGTTAACTTACTCATTTTCTTTAATATGTTTTGTTACATAAGACGTGTTTGCTATGAATAGGTTGTATCTTATTCATATCCAGAATTATATCAAGTCCTTAAATATTATTTTTAATCATCAAATGAGAATTATACTTGAATGGATACGATGGAGAATGAATCTCATCGCGTTCGTGGAGACGGTAGTCCGTACGTACGCACGAGAGACAATATCATTATTTTGATATTAAAATAATATATGATTGGATGTTATATCATATATAAAGAATCCTTATCATGTTATACTTATTATTTACATGAATTACACATTATTACTATACCCATCCAAATAATAATATATTGAATAACAATTACACCACGACGTGGAGACGGTAAGCCATACGTACGCACGTATGGTGACATGTCATTCAAAGGATGGATAGAATAATGAATATGGTTGTACCATATTTATAATCACATCACAGTATATATAAGACACTGGATTTATCATTTTAGAATGGAAATAACAAAGAATGAAGAAGTTGAAGATGAAAGGAACTTGAAAGAGGGTGGTAAAAACATTACCTCTTCTTTGGGTTCTTTCTTTTGATTTGATCAAAACGGCTCCATAGGTTGGCTTTCTGACCAAAATATGGCCTCTAGGTTGAATTGAGGGAAGTTGAGAGAGTATTTGGGCTGGGTTTGGCCGAGCCAAAAGGCTTTTAATGTGAGTATTAGTGAGAATGGGAATTTCCCTTTTATAAGAGGGGTGAGGGGCACCTTTGGAAAAGTTAGAAATATTATTTTATAATAAATTCATATTTGGTTTCTAATGGCACCAAAGTGGATTATTTAAAGTTTAAGGTGGGTATGGGTCGAAAAAAACTCAACCAATAGGATTTAGACAGGTTTGGGTCACTATATTTACCTTATCTTTAATTATTAACACTTAGTTAATTAGTTTCACTTTTACAATGTCTCTTTGTATTTTTATATTATATGGTTAATGAACTTGATATATACATAAAAGAGACCCCAAAGTGGTCCAGTAATGATAAAAATATCATGATATAAGTCTCTTGGACAAAACATAGATTTTTAGCAATTTAATATCAATTAATAATATAATATTGTTTTAAAAAACTCTTCTATGTCAATTTTGAAACTATTCAATAATTGATTTTTTTTAAAGTCTTAAAAACTTTATTAATTCGAACAAAATTCAATTAATCAATAATATAATGTCATGTTAAGCAAAAAATTCATGGATGTCATCAAAACTTTCAAATTATATTAATTTTAACATTTATAATAACAATTATTTGATTCATTCATTAATAAGGAAAATACTGCATCATTATTGTTTCATAAATAATATTAATTATTAACTGTATAAAATTTATAAATAAAATACCATTATGTAGGAAATATTTTTAACTTTATAATGAATATTTATAATCAAAAATCCAACATATATAACCCTATTTAAATTTTTTTTCTAAAAGATATATCCTTATGTCATTTTTGTATTTATTTTAACTTAATTAAAATAAAGTGTCCCTATCACCTAAATGTGGCTCCATGGGGTCCCAAAATCGACCCAAAGATGCCCATGGTCGGACATGTATCCACCAATAATGTTAGTACACGTTTCATTGTAATTTAGTATTATTATAATATTATTTTTTAACCCTTATTTACCGGATTTACCATTTAACCATGGTAAATAAAATATTTACCGAAATAATTATTAAAAATGTCTAAAAAAGTCACCTATTTACAAAATTTGGAAATCCTGATTCCAAATATGGAATACTTTTTTATAAATTCAAAACACAGAAGTGTCAGAAATTAATTTAAAATTGATTCCTGTTGTTAAAACAAAAAGCTTTTTTTTAAGAGATAATAACTATCAAAAGATTGACACTTGTTCATATCTTGTTTAATTGTGAAATTATATCCAATGACCAAAATTATATTAAATGGTAAAAATATATTCTAAATATACTTTAAAACCACTCATATTCATAATTTATCACTGTTAATTATTTTGATAAAAAAGCTTTTTTTAATTAAAATTTAGTAATTTTCACTATTCCTCAAAATATAAATGTTTTCCGAAAAATTCCAAATTTTTACCCTAGGATAATTTTGATATTCCAAATACAAAAATGAAGTCCATTTTGAGAGATAAAATTTATAAAATTTCAAAAATTGGGTATTACTATTCATAACAGCTATTTTGATTGGTTGTGGTGTGTGTTAGAACCCGAAGTTGCGTACAACACATGCTACTATATTATTCAAAGAGAAGCGTACCGTGGAAGCTTGAGGTGTTACATGACCCATCCTATTACAGGCTCAAAACTCTACAAATGTTAAGGTTCACTATCTATGTAAGGGTCCCCACCTACCACACTAATGACATATCACTCATTCAAGGTCCTATGAAACTAACACTCCCCCCTATCCAATCAACTTTCCAATTCTTTGGATAATATTCTCTTAATGACGTTTCCGGATCTCAGAAATCATACCACCTATCAATATTGAGAAAACCACCAGTCCCCCCCTAAATGACCCCTTCATGATCACCTTAGATATGAGAGACTAATTCAACACTTCATAGAACTTCTTCATCTTGATGATATTGACTTGGAACTTAATTTTACATTTTCTCCAATCCTGAAACCATTTTTTCATAGTGGCCTTATCCCCCAAAAATGTTGGAACAATGTGTTATAAATATATAAAGGATCCATCATAGTCCATCAGAGACATATTCCCCTAATTCAACCTCATAAACTCAGGTATCTCTTCTTATTGAGTGTCTTAGGGTAAAATTGATCTAAAAATTGTCCTTAAAGTTCTTCCACTCCATCTTCTCCAACATTCCATCCTGAGTATCGATGTTCCACTATTTCTTTTCTTGAACACATAACATATAAGCATCCAATTTAACTCATTTCTCTATAGGAGTCTCTAAGTGGTCCAGTACAATCTAGAAATACTCAATCTAGAACTCATCAACCTCATTTCCACCCTCTCTAGTAAACGTCGGAGGGTGATTCAAGTGAAACTCCCTTGTCAAATCAGTCATTCTTTTCACTACCTTCTCTTGGTCTCTTCCCATGAACTGCATGAAGCGGGAAATGTTCTCTTAGAACTACTCTCTAATTTCCTCACATGGTAGTATTAGTGCCTCAGGTTCCATTGATGGGAGATAATTTCCATCCATAACCTCTTGTCTTCCCATAAAAAATATTCACTAAGGAGGCATATGTATACAACTCCAAACACACATCTTACGACACATAAGTAAACTTTAACACATTTTGCAAGAGGGATTTGCACAAATTCCAAGAATTTCATTTCCCTTTTTTCTACCATATAGTAAAAAATTGTGGCACTATAACTACCTCAACCATCGTACATCTTGGTCATGGTAAACAAGGGTAAATAGATTCTTACTATTCAATTTTCTCATTAAATACCCAATTATTCACATTTTTCATTGTTGTATTCAAATTTCAATTCCTTATTAGGAAACATTTTCAGTTCAATTACACAAGTAGGGAAAAACATTTCAATAATAAACAACATACCTAGAAACCTATTTTCCCCTGCATGTATAAAAATGATGCATGTCACCAAATAATCATGAGTATCTATAATGATCTATGCATACTCAACCCTCATGCAATTCTTGGCCTAGTATGAAATCAGGGAAAAATAAAACCAATAATCACATCACAGAAAAAGTGCATCACTCATGGTGAAATAGTATCAATCGTAACAAAACTCATCAATAAAAGCAATCCCACCAAGGGTAATTGGATTTTTCCCTCATATATGGGTTAGATACTCCCATGAACGATCACATAACCATGGCATGAATCATCCTATTGTTCTGTATTCCATTCCAAAATAGTAATACAATATAAAATAATGTAAAAAATTTCTTTTATACAAAATTATAATATCCCAACCAATGTTCTACACATCAGTACCTCGTGCTGGTCAGTTACATGACCTCAATCATTCCTCCCCATTTGAAAATGGTCATTAACTTGAAGCGAGTGTCAAATATCAATCAAATAGAGACTATACCCTCTTTATGAAATATACACAAAAGTGTAAATAAATAAAAATAACAAAATTATATAACCAATAAACTAACAAACATAGTATCACATAATGACAAAAATTTGTTATACAATATCCAAAACTAAACAGTAGATATTTCATGCCAAAATACATGTCATGTGTCAATATAAAGAACCCAAAATAAATAATGACCATGATAACTACAAAAAGGGCCATGTAGCAGGTCTAGTTCATTTTTCCATTCTCTATCTCAACTCAACCCTCTAACATAGGATATTTTCCATTATCCTATCTTGGAAACATGAATTCTATTCAGGTACTGATGAAGAATACCGAGTTGGGTGTGACTATAACTCAGTAGGCCACCACCAATGTAGTCTGAAATAATATTTAGTCAATGATAGTGTATAAAGTTTTATAAGAAAAAAATAATTTCGATAAAATAAATAGTTCACATATATTTAATTATTTGTTCATTAACCACATAAACACATTGGTTACTTAGGATACCTAAACCCAAAATACTTCTTTTTCCAATGTTAGAGTCTGAACCGTGTCACAAACCATGGTTATTACTCATTACAACAATTTAATTCATATTACGGCCAATTGGAACCATAGTCCAATACCAAAACATTAGGCCTAGATCTACATTCCTATGATATAGTGGCATTTTGAAGTAGCAATCCATGTCTCACCCTTTTTTATTAAGCAATCACAAAAGTGAGCTTTCAAATAACCATCCCTTGTACCATAATAATTTATCACTCTTGAATTTTGATGTAGTAGTTCATGTGCCACATGAGTTTATCAATTTATCACTATGTTCATTTGAAGAAGAAGTCCATGTCCCCCACACATTTATCAATCAATCACATAAGTGGTATTTTGAAGTAGAATTCCATGTCCTACACTCATATTTCAATTAAAACATATATCACATGTATCAAATTTATCCTTGTTAATCATCATTAACCCATTAATAAACATTAATAATTAATCAAATTAATTCACATGGAATAATATGAACAATTCAATATTAAACCATTTATAAAATTTTAAACATAATTATCGTTAAAACACAATGTTTAAGTCAAAATCCCTAAATCCTTAGTATAAATTAATTAAAAGGCATATTAATTGGGTAATAACACAACCCAAATTTCATATTTACAGTTCCATCAACACAATCCATTAATTAATTAAAAAATAAATCAATCTGATTTTAAAATTTTTATAATCACAACTATTTCCATTAATTAATTCACTAATTAATAAATCAAATTCCACTAATTCCAATTTTTCGGAATTTATCCCAGTTTTTAATCACAGGAAATTAACCTTAAATCAATTTCATGATTCTATTAATTAATTAATCAATAAATTTACTCAATTAAAGATTCAATTTTTATTCATGCCAATTAATATTTCAAAACACATACATTCAATTTTAATTCAAGTCTATGGGAATTAAATTTAGACAACCAACCTCAATTCTGGTGAGAAATTCTCTCCAACAGAAATACCAATTTTAAGCGGAACAACCAAATTCACAATGATGGAAATGACCTACTTCCAAAACCTAGATCCATGATTGTTTCATAGTTCATTGAATCATGTTTTCTATTTTTAAGAATCACTATTTCTAATCTGTTTCCATTGCATTTATTTATGGAACTAGAAAATTCCAATACATCATTATCCAAAGGGGACCTACTTTAAAAGGGTATGTGTTTGTTATGTTTGGACTTTACAATTCATAAGAATGTGCATTGGTTGAGAGGATGTGATTTTGGACTCATCACACACTTTTGGGGGGAATTATTATCTACTCCCGCAGTCTCTTTATAAACGTAAGATATGTTCTTGAATCCATATTACTTCACTGAGTATAAAATATGTTTCCTTTGTGATTTATAATCACTTATTAACATGTGTAAAATGTAAAATCATCAGTATGCATTCAAGGATCTTCATTAATGGATATATCTGTATGTATTTGAGGTTTTCCATCAAGGGTATTATATAATATATAGCTTAGAGATTATTTTAATCATCATTGTGATGATAATGGTGTTTTCTAATTCCCCGACCCTTTTTACCTAGAGATGGTGCATTATTACATAACATTGGCATGATACAAGGAATCATGTCATGAAGTACCGATTACTTTAGTATCCTTGGAAGTACTAGATACATACATAAGTTTTACATTACATCATTAGATAAAAACAAAAACATCTTGTCCCCTTTGAACACACTTATACACCATATCCTATCCCTTTAGGTCAACCATAAAATAATTATTTACATCCTGGGAAAAATAAAACATAGAAAGGGGTGAGCTCAGATGCTCAGTAAGGATAACAATATAGTGGAAACTTTCATAAATAAGCAGAAACATTTAAGGAAATTTATAAGTCTAAAACAAAAGCCTTTTAAACTTAAACATAAGAATAATATGGAAAAGATAAAATCAAATAATTCCATTTAATTAATCACATAGATATTCTACTAGTCTAATAATCACATGTAATATCAATAGCAACTTTCATAATGATGGAATTCATAATTCCAGACATCATAACTACATAGTCATGGCCTTGTGCCAAGATTACAAATAAGATTTTGTCAAGGCCTTATTCCAAGACACTAGATTGTCTCATGAGACCTACTAATGCATTGAGCAGCTATATTGGGCTCTACACATCACTTACTAAGTCCAATGCATTACTCATATGAAACATTTTAAACATAACAAAAACATTCGTATTAAAACATACATATGAAAGGACAATAATTTATCCATAAACCATGAATGGTTTAAAAATAACACATTCATAGTAAAAAATCTCACAAAACATTTAATACAATATAGAAGATTTGTATCATAATAAATGAACTTCAAACAAGCTTAAAATCCATCAAAGGATGTTGACATAGTGTAAATCAAAACTTTTTGTAGAGAAATATCTCTTTTTATTGTTAAATAATTTAATAGACATATTATTATAAAAGAAACCATTTATATTGAAAATATTCTCATAATCTAGTATGGGAATCTTTATTGATGTTATAATGGCAGAAAATAGCCACAACCGCTGTATACGTTAAAAAAAGACATTCTTACCTTAATTTTATCGAAAAGGTCATAAAATACCTTGTTTGGAAAACAAAGCAAATATTCATTCAAAAAAATTTATAAAAATTCAAACAAGGGTATAAATTACATTAACTAATAGTTTAGTAAATGTTAAAAAGGTTTTGAAAAATATTTTTAAGAAACATCGATGTGGATGATAAAGAGGTCATAGTAGATACTTAGGTAAAAACAACCCCGGATAATAATGAGATTGTGAAATTAACCCTTACCATTTACTTTTCCTTAGTCGATGGTATGTTAACCACTGGTATAATAGTTAAAACATTTTCATTTAATTATAAATGAATCGTAAACATAAATATGATATCATATATGATCTTATAATATTTCTTTGTTAATAATATTTTATTAGTATCATCGTTTCGGGTGTTAACTAAATCATTTTCCTTTATATGTTTTGTTACAAAAGCCATGTTTTTTATGGATAAGATGAATTTTATTTATATCTAGAAAGATATGAAGTTCATAAACATTATTTTAAATCATCAAATGAAAATTATTCTTGAATGGTTACGATGGGTAAATGAATCTCATCGCGTTCGTGGAGACGGTAATCTGTACGTACGCACGAGCAACTGTATCATTCTTTTGATATTAAAATCATATATAATCGGATTTTATATCATATTTAAAGAATAATATCGTGTTATATTTATTATTTACATCAGGTATAATTATAATTTTACACATCCAAATAATTAAGTATTTGAATAAGAATCTTCACCACGACTTGGAGACGGTAAGTCATATGTACGCACGAATGGTGACTTTGTCATTTATATGATGGATCAAATAATGAATATGGTTATACCATTTTTATAATAAATTCACAGTATATAGAATATACTGGGGTTATTATATTATACTGGAAGAAACAAAGATAGAGGAAGAGGAAGAAGAAAAGAATTTGATAGAGGTGATGTAATATTTATCTCTTCTTTCGGTTCTTCCTTTTAATTTGATCAATAGGGCTTCTTAGATTGGATTTATTACCCAATTAAGGCCACTAGGATTAAAGTAGGATGGTTGGAATGATATTTGGGTAGGTTTTACCCAATCCAAATGGCTTTGAATGTGTGAATTTGAGTGAATGGGAAGTGCCTCTTTCATCTTATGGTTTCTCCGTAGAACTTTTACCAGATCAGTCATCTAGTTTCTCAAAACTTGTTCTATAGTATCAAGAATATTGATAGGATCTTAAAAATAAGATAGATCAAGTTCCAGTTCAATTTCCTCATAGGTGAGAACATTCATTGGGTCAGGCATATATTTTCTCTACAGTGATATGTGGAACACATCGTGAACCTTGGAGAGACGTGGCAGCATCACCAAACAGTAAGCTACAACCCCAATTCGTTCTAGAATATTGAAATTTCTGATGTACCTTGGACTTAATTTACCCTTCTTACTGAATCTTATAACTCCATTCAATAGAGAACCCATCAAGAAAAAATGATTTCATACTTGAAATTTGAAATCCTTACTTTGTTTATCGGTAGAGGTCTTATGTCTACATTGTGCTAATTTGATGTGGGTTGGATAACCTTCACCTTTTCTATAATTTCCTCAACCTATTCTGGGCCTACAAGTTTTCTTTCACCAACATCATCCCAAAAAGTTGGTGTGCAACATCTCTTTCCATATAATGCTTCATATGGTGCCATCTGAATACTTGAATGAAAGCTTTTGTTATAAGAAAATTCTACCAGAGGTAAATATTGATCCCAAAAACCTTTAAAGTCAAGTGATCAAGATCTCAAATGTCTTCTATGGTTTGAATAGTCCATTTTGATTGTCCATTAGTTTTATGGTGGTAGGCAGTGCTCAAAAAGATCAGTATCAAAGGCCTTCTAAAGACATTTCCAAAATCATGATGTAAAACGGGGATTGTGATGAGAAGAAATTGATAGGGGTACACCATGGAGTATTAGAAATTCATTAATATATATTTTTCCTACATGTTAAATTGTTAAATCTTATCTTATAACCATAAAAGGTTCTTACTTGGTAAGACAACCAACAATGACCAATATTTCATCATTCCTTCTAAGAGTCTTCGGTATCCCCATGGGAATTTCCATCGTAGTATTATCCCATTTCCACTTAGGTATGGGAAGAGGTTGCATGACTCCTCCAGGTTCTTTCCTTCTAACTTTCACTTGTTGAAAAACCATACATCTTGACCAAAAAAACATCAATTTCTCTCATCATGTTGTCCCACCAAAAACATTCATTAAAATCACTATACATCTTGGTGCTCCCCTGGTGTATAGAAAAATTGGAGCTATGAGAGTAATCCAATAATTCTCTTTTTAGATCAGGTATATTGGGAACACAAAGTCTCCTCCCCAATTTTAAAATCCCATCTTCATAAACGATGTCAATCAATCTCCCATCATTCATAACTTTAATTTTTTTTGTAACCCCTCATCATCTGTTAGAGAACTCTTTATCTTTTCTAGTAAGATGGTTTGGAAACCATTTGAAAAGGTATTGATGTTCCACCTTCCATGTTTATTTCCATATCCATCTTTACTATATCCATGAAAATAAGAACCCTTTCAACTCTCATCTTGTTCAAAACTCATTGATCATTTCTGCTCAAAGAATATTCCACCTTATTTTCCTTCCTTGGGTGGTAGTGTATAGTCCAATCATAATCCTTGAGTAATTCCATCCATCTCCTTTGCCTCATGTTGAGTTATTTTTGTGAGAAAATATACTTCAAACTCTTATGATTAGTATAAATCTCACATTTTTCACCATATAGATAGTGTCTCCATATCTTCAGAGAAAAGATTACAGCTGATAACTAAAGATCATGAGTGGGATAGTTTTGGACATGAATTTTCAGCAGTCGTGATGCATTAGAAATAACTCTTTCATTCTGCATAAGGACACAATGAAGTCCTTTCTTTGAAGAATCAATATAAATAACTAACCCATCATTCCATAAAGGTAGAGTCATGATAGAAGCATTGACTAATTTTATCTTCAGTTCTTTAATACATTCTTCACACTCTTTTTTCCAAACAAACTTAACCCCTTTATGTGTGAGCTTGGTAAATGGGTTAGCCAAGCGGGCAAAATTATGGACAAAACACCGATAATAACCTACTAAACCAATAAATCTGCTTTTTCAAATGCTTTCGATGGGGGACGTGCATCTGTGTGCTTGAGTACAAAATACACGACTTTGTTGCCTCGCATTCCTGCTTTCCAATAGCGGGTGACATCCCTCACTTATTAAGGGACATTTTCTCCTTGATCGAAATGGGATGATGGGATGTCAGTTCTTCCTTCAGCGGATTCCTCCTCGAAACTCGTCACCTTGTCTGGGTCTCCCTCATAGATTTAATATGCTGTTCGTGAAACTCTTCCTAGATCCAATCTTTTTTGACACCTGTTAATTACATTACTTCTGTCGGGACATTCTAAGGGGTCCAGTCAGGGTAGCAACTTTCAGTCACGGGAGTAGTCATGTTGGGAATCACTAGCATGTCTGCACGTTGGGGGATTGGTGTGTCTGTCTTTTGTCCCTTATTATAGGGATTCTCCAGGGTGCGGAAGCCAGAGGAATCCCACATAAAATGTGTGGAATCCTATGCCATGGGAAATTATCTGAGGTTTTCCTCAGCTTCCCATGTTTAACACAGGTTTTGCTGCAAGTTTAACATCCGGCAGAGATGGATCAGACTAATCAGAACACAGGCTAGAGTGGATCAAATGGAGGAACCCCTTTGAGGGAACACCAATGTTTGGGACAATGGGTGGTTGACCTCTTAGTTACTGTTGATGGGAATGAGGTATGGGTGGCATGATCCCACTGAGATGTGGTGGCCTGAGTAGGAATTAGGGTGGATAATAGAATGTTTTGTGAAGTGGATAGTGAATGGGATGGAACTCTCATGAGGATAACGATGTTTTTGGGCTTGATACTCGAAGAGGCTTCCTACGTATCCTCGTGGAAGGGAATCAAAGTCCACATAGATTATCGGATTACGGCTTACTGCCAATTGGGGTTTTCAATGGCTTACCACTAGGTGAGATTGCTACGGCTTAACGGTGAAAGGAGTGACGACGGCTTACCGCTGAAAGGAATTACTATGACTTACCGCTGAAAGGAGTGACAACAAATTACCGTTGAAAGGAGTGACAATGGCTTACCACTAAAAGGAGTGACAATGGCTTATCGCTGAAAGGAGTGACTAGGGATTACTGCTGAAAGGATTAAGAAAGGCTTACCGGTGAATGGAGTGACAATGTATTACCGTTGAATGGAGTTCCACAATTTAACATTGCGTGGGATGATGGTGAATCGACGTGACGGAAGACCTGGAGTCTAATGGTTG
Organism: Viscum album; assembly: GCA_963277665.1. Classification (NCBI taxonomy): domain Eukaryota; kingdom Viridiplantae; phylum Streptophyta; class Magnoliopsida; order Santalales; family Viscaceae; genus Viscum; species Viscum album. The sequence continues at coordinate 414,350,150 of OY728139.1, forward strand.
TTGGGCTTGAACCTCAGGGAGGCTTCCTATGTACCTTACCTTGGCAAAGATCAAAGTCCATGTAGATCAGATAGGAAGGGGTTCGGTGCACCGACATGTGGTAGTCGGGACCAATGGCTGTGGGGATTGAACCTCGTGGATTCTTCCTACGTACCTTGCCTTGACATGAATCAAAGTCCTCGTAGTTTGGGTTGTGGGAAGAGGCTTAAACTCTAGGTTGCCCAGGGAGTTGGTGAACCGACATGAAGATGGTCTGAACGACCGGGTATTGGGGTTGAACCTCACGGAGGCATCCTACATACCTTGTCATAGCAAGGATAAAATTCATTCTAGTTCAATAGGTATGGGGGTCATTGAAGCAGCATGAAAGAGGACCTCAGGTCCAACGATGGTGGGATTGAACCTCATGGAGGCTTCTTACGTACCTTGCCTTGGTAAGGATCAAAGTCCTCGTAGTTTGGGTGGTGGGAAGGGGCTTACAATCTAGGCTACCCATGGAGTTGGGGAAATGATGTGAAGATGGTCGGAACGACCGAGTATGGGGCTTGAAACTCATGGAGGCTTCCTATGTACCTTTCCTTAGCAAGGATCAATTTCCTCGTAGTTCAGGAGGGATGGGGGTCAGTGAACAGACCTGAAGGAGGACCTGGGATCCAACGATGGTGGGCTTAAACCTCGTGGAGGGTTCCGACGTACCTTTCCATGGATGGGGTCAAATTACTCGCACTTCAGATAGAATGGGGATTACACTCTAGGATTCTGAAGGTGTTTTTCATGGTTGGTACTTGCTCTAAGCCCAAGTTAGTCATGCTCGGTGTGAGAAAAAAGAGACAGTAAATACCTGATGATCAGGTCGCGAAAGGTGTGTTCGTGGAGTGTGGTGAATGGGGCTTATGTGAGGATGCTTCCCAAAGAGGACACAGGGGCTTATGCATGGTTAGTAGCATGAAGTGGTTGGGACTTACTCTAGATGGAGGCCCGAATGGTGACCAAGAATAGCAGGAGAGGGACTTGGCACCTAGGAAGAGAGGAAGAGCAGAGATTCTACCTCCTCAAAGTATAACTAGGGTCCTACACCAGAGTGGTTTCCCTTTCCCCACGGACAAATGCCGCTTCGATAAAGAGGATCTAATTCCATGTGAGGAATGATCTCACTCCCGTGGAGACCAGTGGGCATGCCGAATGTACAAGGTGGTGGAACTACATGTGTGAGGCATGGGATAAGGTCGCAGTTTAACGTCATGTGCTAAGGATGATGGTGCATGAAATTTTAACAACCGGAAGCTCAAATGAGGTGGGTTTTCTCTACACCCCTAGGACTTACATTACCGGTACCCTCTGCTCCTTGTGTAAAAGAAGGCATCAACAATGTCGTGTCTAGGGGGTGTCATGGAGAAACCCATAGGGGTCACATTAGCATGGCTATGTGATGAATCAATATAAGTTAGCATGCCTATGAGAAGAATCGTGAGGTGAAGAAATGAAACAGATGGTATCATCCCGGATACTTTGATGTTACTTCGTGCGAACCTAGGAGGTCGTACGAGGAATGAGTATTTGGCGAAGGTTCTTTGGGCGTGGGAGGTGACCAAAAATTATGCCTGGAAGAGGGACATCATGGTCACACAAGGCGGGATGATAATAGGTGAAAGGGTATCTTGTGTTAAAATGGGGTGGAAATGCACGCAATTAAGTGGCGTGCGTGAAAATGACCAGGTCGGGCGTGCAATTAAGCGAAATGCACAAAAAAGGATGGGCCTACGCGCAGAAGGAATTGAACACGCCAAAAAGTTCCGGCCGGCGCATATAAGGAATTGCGCACTAAAGACCTGATTTCATGCAATTAGAATTAATTGCATGCGGTAGAAAGGATTTGATGGTATTTCGTAGAGGATCAAGCCCGAGGGGTCTCAATCAATGGCGGACCCCCCGGGCGACCTGCCTTGAAAAATTTATTACATGAGAGACATCTCTTTCATGCACTGGAGAGGAATTTTTCATAAGGTAGGTGGTTCAGATTCTTCAGGGAAAATTCAAAAGGGTGGATTTCTATATATAGGTTCTTGGGTTCACCAGTCAGCACGAAAAACAAGTCGGCGTGGAATATTTTGTTCCTGGCATCGGTAATGCGTAAATTAACAGCACGGGGGGTTGTGTCATGAAAAGTTATATGCCTGAATGGAAATCTCTCATCAATCTTAGAGTTTTTCATGCAGGAAAAATTTTGTTTCACGCACCTAGGAATTTTTTCACACCGCCCCTCCGAGCCCCCCAAACCGGGTCCCCAGTACCCAATATTTCTTCTCCTTGATGTGCCTCAACCATTTTTAGCTCTTAAGCATTTTTCGGCGTCTTTAGATTACTCCCCCCCACCCCCGTCGGAATTGGATCAGCGAGGGGCTACGAAGGTCGTATTATGAGGGAAACGCAAAGATACAACACTCCCTGGGGCCGATGCATGCCCAAAAATGGGTTGGTGTGAAAAACAGAGATGAAGCACGCAGTTCACTTTTTGCGCGCATGCAGAAACCATTCCCCATGCCTATGGAAACCCCTCTGGTCCCCTAGTCTATATGGATTTTTCTCACGTGATAATATAGGAGCTCCACTATGTGAAAACAATTCTCCGCTTTTGTGAACAAAATGCTTCGGTTTTCACGAAATTCACTGAGGTCACTCACCGCGTTACACTCCAACCAGGGAATTTCCGCACCAACTTCTGATTTTTTTGTTCCAGCCATAGAGTTTCTGCACCAGCACCTATTTTTAATCCCATCACCTATTTTCGAACCAACACCTATTTTTTCTATTCTAGTAGATACTTTTTCAACGCAGACTTCTCAAAACCTCGTTGGTAAGAGATGTCCACCAATCGGGCTGACATTGAAAGGGAAGATGCATCTGCTACATGATGGGCTTAGATGGTCACCGACCCTGAGGTCTATGGCACCCAAAGGATCATATCAAACAACTACACTCTCTTTAACATGTTGACACTAGCATAGAAGAAGTATGCACTGTCTTCCAACCTGCCGATATTGGACTTCAGTATCTTAGAGGATGTACTTGTGCCCACATTTGAGGTCGACACACCATGGTCATGGGTGACCCATGAGGTTGACCTAAACAATTATAAAATTCCTGAAAACTTCCATCCTACTAGGGAAACCAGACACATGGACGTCTACATCCTAAATCCTAGGACCAGGACCATCTCGGGGAGTGACCCTATCGTGGAGAATTCTCTGCCTCTTTATGCAAGCACCTTCAGTTAGTGTATTACTAACGAGACCAAAGGCTATATCTAGGATTGGGATCTGCAGTCTAGAGGAAATTTCACTAATGAGTGGGCCTGGGTGTACTGTGTTCTTCAGACGTGCAACCAGTTTGGTGCTGAACTGCAGCATATTGGTTTGTTCAAGGCGGTGTGGATGTCACAATTTCACTTCCACCAACAGCATGAGCTCGAGACAGAGCTGTTTACATGATGGTCCCCCAATACCAATACCTTCTATCTTCACCATGGAGAAGTCGGCATTAGCCTCTGGGACATTCATTGCATCGGGGTTATCCCTTTGGATGGAATCCAGTACGATGAATTCCTCCTCATGAGGAACACCCGGGGAGATAGATCACGGACCCCCATGCTGACATGGAACCTATTAGATATGGATAAGGAGAGGCTGGGGGTCGAGTATTTCTTGAAGGAAATTGCTTACAAGAAATAGTTTAGCTTGTTCCTGCAGAAGGAATGGGAATTTAAGATGTCGGGGTGATGGAGATTGTGTCCGACCATGGCATAGAGAAGAAAAACGTGGATCCTACTAGAGGATCCTGGAGGCGGGGGACTATCAGTCATGGGGATTCGGCATAAATGAGATCTAGGAACCGAACGTGCGGTACTCTGGGTTTCATTCCACATTCCTGAGTTGGTGGATATTAATAGTAAGGGATTCATGGATGGGAGTTTTCCCAAACATCCTGGTGATGGTCAGCATCAAGGCCTCTAATCAAAGATTCAATATGGGAGTCCCCGTGTCAGCTCGTCTATACACCATTTTTGGAGGCATCTCAAGAGGAGGGTCACTGAGGAGGATATATCGCCCCTTCTAGATCTTTTATGGTTAGTTCGCAGCCCATTGTTGTGGGTATACGTTCCTGAACGTCATTCATCCTCCAGGTAATGGCCTGCGACCTTCCATGCTGAACATCACCAGGGGTCATGTCATTAATGCACAATGAGGAGGGAGTAAGGATCAGAATTGGAAATCATGAAAACTTCTCTTTCAGCACATTCCCCACCCCGAAATTCTTGATGATAGATGAAGGGCAAGGATCGCTGGAGAAAAGGGAATACTTCCATAGCATCAGATGTGGGGTGCTCGTTTCTCATATTGATGGGAAGTTCTTTTGTGATCTCTACATTCCATCCAGGTTCACCAGGTACTTCGGATGCCTTCATTGGATTCCAAAGAAGGTGGACACAGATGTTCGGGAGGAATGGCACCCCTACGTTCTCCGCCAAAAGTGGATGATATTCACGAACCAAGGCTCTGGCGATGCGATCACCATTCCTCCCACCAGAGTTGATGCTGGCCTCTCAACTGAATATGCCGAGCACTACGCCATAGCATACCCTGAAGGGATTTTGTAGAAGCTAGTTTGGAAACAAATGTTGTCCAATGTAGAACTTGGGAGGTGAGAGATTAGGCAGGGTGCTTTTGGGGGGGAATGGTCGGAAGCACGTCGGGCCACTGGGCCCACACAGGCCGGGACATCAATAATGGGGACATCGCGCAGCGTGGCTGGGCCCTCATCACCTAGGGGGATAGAGACTCATGTAGCGGCCAGGGAAATCCCAGGGAAGAAGATAAGGTATCTCCTTCAACCTTCCAATGATGCAATCTTCCCGGCTCTGTGGTTAGCATGGATGACCATGCGATAGTCGATGGGTACCGAAGCTCTGTGGAAAAAGGTAATGTGAGATAGAATCCAGCTACCGAAGGTCAGACTCATTCAGGTTGTTGACAGAGTAAATATTCACCATTGGCCTACGTATTTTACATCCATGGATTTGTATGCATGCCAATGTGGTCAGCGTGAGGAGCCATCCTTCTTTGTGAATGTAATGTTCGTTCAGGAGCTTGATCCTGAAAAGATGTTGTCGGAGGATGAAGACAGTGATAATGAGCTGAAGGGCGCTGAGGCAGAAGTGGATGAAGAAGGAGAAAGTGAAGGAGGTTTGAAGGAGAATAGGAACCTAAAGGTGGAGAATCTCATGGGGAGTCCCACCAAGGGAGTCTCTGGGAGAGTGGCGAAATCATTGGATCTGATATAGATATAACAGAGCTACTTGAGGTACATCTCATGCCTTGCCTATCCTTTCCCCACATTATTTTCATTTTGTTCATAGCCCTAAATTAGGTCTCCTGATCCTGTTTAGGAGCATATGGGCGCTCACCAAGGGTCTCCATTCAAAAGGGAGGCACCAGTAGAACAAGGTGGGGAGCCGACGCCCATTATTGAGCAAAAAAGCATTAAGGGATCCCCCATAATGGTAGATCCTGTAATGGCTAGAACACCGGAGGGTGATGCCTTGGGATCCTGTAAGTTCATTACTTCAACATCAGTTAGTTATTATGGAGAGCTCAGTTGGTCTGGGTATTTATTGTTTGTGCAGTAATCACGGCCTTGGTGGCCCATCGGGCTCCCAAAACTGGGTCACCCATGATTGATTCAACTGAAATTGTGCCATCCCATTCAGGGAACACATCTCAAACTGAGCCGACCCCAACAATTGATGAGAAGAGAGTGGGGGATATCAGTGGTGCCCATGTCGGGGCAGGGCTGGAAGTCGGTGAGGGAGATACCGAGAGTGAGGTGAGAGGGGATGGTCGCCCAAGCATTGAAGTGACCAACCCTTTGGGAGGGGCACCTAAAGAAGACCCTACTACAGGTCTCTTGGATGCCTTACCTTACTATCATCTTGCAAACCCCGACAAGATAGATGACTCTGACACAGAGGTGACCGAGGAGAGCCAATTTACATGGTGCAAAGGGTGGAAGTGCATCAAACGTTTTCTCATTCAGCCCCAAATAAAATGGTTGAAGTGGATGGGATCACTCCAAACCTATCTTCACTTTCTCTACACTGTAGGGGTGGACGCTCAGCACCTTCATTCGATGGTCTGTGATTACACGGCCAAGAAGCTGCGTGAGATTAGCTGATGCTCCGACATTTCCCACTGTCGGGAGGGGTCAGCAAGTACCCAAGAATTCATAAAGCTAGAACAAGAGGCCCAATGCCTTAAATAATAGGTGAAGGAAATAAGATATTCATTGCAAATTATTCTAAACTTGTGCAGTAGATGAGGGCCCAGCTGGCAGACACCCAAGAGCAACTAGTGGAAGCCGGTCATCGAATATCTGCACTTTAGACTAAATAGGTTCAAGCACAAGCTAGGGATAGTGGACTGTGCTCTAGGGACGCTGATGAAGAGAGAGTCCTTAGGGGGTGAGAAGCAATTCTGGAGGCAACTAGCCAAAAGGTAGCGGTGCTGGAACGACCCATACAAGAAGCTGACCCTTAAGGGCCCTTTTTTGGCCGAGCTCATAAACTCATTTCTCCTTTATACTTATTATTCTGAATTTCATGTATGGATAAGTGTATGAATAGACTCATTTAATCATTTAGTTTGTTTAATGAAATAAAATATGATCAATTACTTCGCATTAATGTAGGAGTTTCAACCAAGCTTTAGGTACCCAAGGTTTGAATGACCGATTTGGATTCCCAAAAAGAGAAGAAGGAGACCCGACTAGAGAATAAATCTATTTGAATAGTAGAATTACCTCTTTCTTAATGTGACCTTGTGCATGAAAAGTGTAACACTAGGGGCGTTGGAATAAATCCAAATAGGGGGTGAGAGGTTTGAATTACAATACCCATGATTCGGAACACTGTGGTGATGGCATGACAATTAAGAATGGATGTTGACCTTGTTCAAAACACATTATCCTTATTGAGTTAGCCTGAAATGGGGATAAAAAATGAGAGTCAACTATTGACCATGTTCAAAACATAGGACCTAACATAAAGTTCCATCCATTGGTCTTTCATAATGTTATCCCAAGATAGTAGGCGAGCCATAGGCTAGGCATCCATACTATTAGGGGGTTCCTCCAGACATGAAAGAGGGAGAGGATCCAAATAAAGGGCATGCAAAGTGTTGAGAGTGGAGTGATGATTTGTTTTTCTATAGTACAACACTCTTAAGATTACGCCTCCATTGGGGAAACGCATTAGGCAGGTACCTCGGCCTGATCAGAGATCAAACATTCTTCTAAACAGGACCCCTCTATTGAGAAAACTCTCACCTCCAAACGTTTATCATGGGGCATACCGAACTTGTTCAGGGTAAAGTTGTAATTACGTGGTTCCCCAAAGGATCTCAGGTTAATGGACATAAAATGGAGGGGGAATGAGAATTATTATTCCTGTGGCTGGACCCAGAGACCGGATTCCTAGGCATTCCTACGTATCCCCATGAGGATGGGAATAAATCCACATGTAGTTCTAGGAGATGTCGCGCATTTTAATGTCTTGTGGCAAGGGAATAGAGTGGTTGTAGATTATGGTCATAGAGATCAGACCATGGATAAAAGGAAACGCAGGAGACACATAGTGGGGTAATTATAAAACCCGACATGAATGGGAACCTGGGGTTCTGACCACAATGTGTTCCCTGGGAAGGTTTTAGGTTGAGGGACAAGAAACGAGAGTTATGCTTGGCCCGATGTGAGGTGTATGGACATTCCTACGTAACCCATGAGTATGTTAATCAAGCTACACGTAGTTCTAAGATAAGTCTTTTTGGGTCTATCCCTTGCATCAAAATGGATAGTATTTGATAAACCTTGTTTTTCCTTCAGGATGGATGGGGTTTTTTTGTGAAGAGAGGGACCTAGGATGGAGGGTCCGGGTATCGCCATATGAATCAATCCATATGAAGACATTAAAAAATGGTATGGTATGTAACCGATACCAAACATGACATTCCCTTGGGTGAGGACATCACAATGCAGTGTCATTTTTCGTTATGTGGCTAGGACGATATTGTCACAATTTTGGGTCATGTGATGGGACCAGCCATTCCATTTAACATCATGCAGCATGGATGTAGTAGAGATGAGGATGAAAGGGGAATGTGCATGGTGAAGGAAAGCGTACCAGATGAGAATGAGGACATAATAACGTACCACCCCATGTGCAATTCCAAGAAAGAAACCTTGGGCTAAGGGGGAAAAAGAGGTAAGAGGGTAGGAAGTAGGAGAGACTAGCTCTCAACTAAGATGGACCAAAAGAAGAGATGATCGGGTGTTCCTACATATCCCATGAAGACGGGAATCAAGCTATATGTAGTTCTCACAAAGGGTCAATACTAAAGGATCTTAGTTTAGGGTCTCAGAACTTGACCCATGGATATGAAGGACTATCCCATGTAAAGGCAGACCTTAACACAATCCCTAAGCCTACATGAGTTGAACTCAGTGTAGGAAACAAGGGAGGATAAGGTATTTTCAATACATTAGATACATGAAAAGGGGAAACCGGTGGATCCCCAAATTATTTCCTTATCGCGGCCTTTTCCTTCTAGTGTGCGGATGTGTACCGAGGAATAGTTCCAAGAAATTCGAAGTTCTACTTGGACATGAAGAGGTGGAGAAGGATGTGAATCCTATAACTGAAATTCAATACATAAAGGGGATGGTGTGACGATGTAGGATGAATGTTGACTACATTTGAAACACAAAATCCATATCATATTAGGCTGAAATGGAGACAAACAAATGAGCATCAACCACTGATCATGTTGGTAATGTGGGGCTTGTATCGATTTTTTGTTTAAATAAATTGGGGATGTTGTCCCATGATGGTAGGAGATCCCTTAGTCCTAGAATCCCTACCACTTGGGGGTCTCTTTGGGTCAAAAAGGTGATGGAAACCCAAATGAAGGGAAAGACAAGGCCTAAGAAATGGGTAAAAGCATGTTCGTGTAGAATCCAACATTCCAGATGCTGAACCAGAGTACCCTTTGTCACATCAGTGAATCACCGAAGAGGACCAAGGGGCTTATCTTGAGAGCGGCCGATTTGAAGGGATGAGTATAGAATAAGGGGATAGAGAAATCTCATGAGGGAGAGGTACGTAGAGTGGTCATTACAAACCAACATGAATGAGGAAATATGTCTGCTCCACACCACATACTCCCCTCCCCGGGAAAGGGTAGGCTAAGGGGCCATGGTGAAAAGGAGATTTCTGGTAGATGGGGATGGACACAAACTCTAGATGATCGGGCAGTCCTACATATCCCATGATGATGGGAATCAAGCCACACATAGTTCTTGAGATCCATGCAGTTTAGCATCGTGTGTTGAGGACATAAATGGGTAAGATACCCCACATACAAGAGGCGTATGACACGGTGAATAGCCTGATTTGATTGAGGACATAATCATTTACCACACCATACAATCCCGGTTAAGAACTTGTGCCAGGTCCTGAGAAGGCCAAGGGACCGGAAAAGACTGGGGGCCTGAGGCTGAGTCTAGATTGGAAAGGCCCGACTAGTTTGCATTTTAACGTATTGTAGTGAGGAAGACTATGGATAAGGTATCTCATCTGGGGATGTGTACGGCACAACGAGTAACCCGAAGTGTGTGAGGACATAATCCCATAGTAGACTGTACAATCCCAAAAGAGAGAACCTAGGCTGAGGGCCGGAAACTGGGCATGCAAAGGACAACAGGGCCTGTTCTCGCTGTATGGATGATAAATCTAGGGAAGGATGGATTAAGGGGATATGTGTGGCATAGAGAAATACCCCGATGTGAATGAGAACATAAGCCCGCTCTACACCACACAACCCTAAATGAGAACTTAGTCCAGGGGCCAGAAAGGGACAAGGGGACAGAAAAGGCCAAGGGGCCAGAAAAGGCCAATGGGCCAGAAAAGGCCAATGGGCCAGAAAAGGCCAAGGAGCCTTAAAAGGCCATGGGGTCTGGGGGCAGTAGTCTCAATCAATTGGTATCCATACCACCTCTTTTCTGATTACCACCTCATCACAACTCCTAAGACCCCATGACCAGTGGTTGTTGTGGGAAATAAGGATTCAAACTCAGATTTCCCTATCATATAGGGGTTTAACATCTGGCATCAACCGAAGGGAGTTCATCACTTAGAGATACAACGAAACATAATGAACCACTACACTCAATTTTTGGGACATTTTGGGGTGTTTCTAATGACAAAGGATAGTTGTTGTCCATGTTCGAAACACAGATTCCCTATAGTAACCTAGAATAGGAGCAACAAATAAGCATCTACCACTAACCATATTTTCACCGTGGGATTTTTATCATCTTGTTGTGCAACATCCACGAGGGTGTTGTCCCGAATTAGTATGATTTCCCTTAGGACTAGAATTCATACGATTTGGGGGCCCTTCTGGATGGGAAATATAATAGACTCCCAATCAAAGGAGTGTGTGAAGAATAGTTTTACCCATCTATGAAAGAGTCGAACATCTCCTGGAAGTGGGACGTATGGCCAGATTGAGATTAGTTCGATGTGAATTTGGGAAAAAGTGTGCATCCCACCATATGTCTTGACCCGAGGGGTAGATCTGGCATTTAGTCTGGGCCAATAGATGAAATGTTCAAGTGTTCCTACTTACCCAATAAGGATGGGAATCAAACTATAAGTAGTTCATGCAAGCCATGCAATTTAACATCATGCGGTAAGGATGTAGGAGGATAGAAGAATGAGGAGTGGGCACATGGTGTGACCGTTATAATCTTGGAATGAGTGGGGCTTAGGAATCGTATACCTTATCATGCAAGGATCCTCTGAGAGGACTATAATTAGGGGGAATAGTCAAAAAGAAGAGTTTGGGGGATGGACTAAAGACAAAATGCTTGAGCGTTCCTACATATCCCATTCAGATGGGTTTCAATCCAATTGTAGTTCTATGGGCGCAGTTTATCATCATGCAGGACGACGCATCGTTTAAAGTCATGTAGGACTGGACAGTTTATGGTCATTCTAGATCATCATGTAGTTTAGGGTCATGAGGGATTGACACAGAGTTTTGGGTCATGTGGGACCAACAGTTTTAGGTCATGCAGAACCAGTTGGCTTATGCAAAGGATTTATTGAGGAACATGGGATTGGTGGGAAGAGTTATACTCTCACCATCCATGGTCACTAGGTAGTACGCTCCATTGGGGTAAACCTTTTAGACTATGTACGGTCCTTTCTATTTGGGATCCAACTTTGTTGGATCCTGCCAGTGATCATTGGTGTTCAGAGGGCCAATACTAAGTCACCTTGCAAGAAAGAGCATAGGAAAACCTTCTAATTTAATGACCTAGCTATCTTGCTATGGTGTCTTTCCCGATTGTGCAAAGCATGAATCATATTCTCGTCAAGTGCTTCCAATTCAGCTAGATGAATTTCAGTTACCTTATTTGCCGCTTGCTGGTCATAGACTGTTGTTCGTAATGAAGGCAAATGGATCTTGATGGGCAGGACGGCCTCATATCCATACACTAGGGTATATGGGGTCACCTGGGAGGAATTACGAGTCTTCGTTCGTTAACCCCAGAGGGAATTTGGGAGACTGTCCGGACAACTCTTCTTATTTTGTCCAACCATTTTCTACAAGATGTTAGAGAGGGTTTTGTTGAATGCCTCGATCTGCCCATTTTCATGCGCATGATAGAGGGAGGTATGTTTTGAATGGATGATGAACTTGGCGTACAATTTCATCAGGTCAGTTTCACGGAAGTTGGTTCCATTATCAATGAGGATTGATTGAGGGACTCCAAACTGATACAAGATATTGGATCTCACAAAGTCAATGATATAACGGTCCATGACCTCAATGATCAGAACTACTTCTGCCCACTTGGAAAAGAAATATGAGGCTATCAGGATGAACCTGCACTAGCAAGCTGCCACTAGTAGATATGGTCCCATGACATCAAGTACCCACATCATAAATGGATAAGAGTACTTGGTGGAGTGGAGAGGTTCCGGCGGCCTTTTCATGAAGTTAGCATGAATTTGGAACGCGTGACACCTCTTGGTAAACTTGTTTCAATCATGGATCATGGAGGTCCAAAAGTACCCTAGCCTCTGGATCTCATGAGATAGCTTCGACCCAGTCTGGTGGGCACTATAGAAGCTTGCATGCCCCTCCTGCATGACCTGAGAAATCTCCACTCCTTGGATGCAACGGAGAAGAAAACCATCAATCCTGCACTTGTAGAGGATCTTCTCAAGACAGGGTCCACTCTAGAGGGTAAACTGTCGCATGCGGCATCGGATTCCCTCACGCTCGGCCCGATCATCCGAGAGGTAATCATTTTGGAGATACTTGACAAAGGGGGCTCTCTAGTCAGGAGTCGCTTTGACTACTACATCTGAAGAACCCGGGGGTCCGAACGAGGAGGCTCCGGTGGTGAGATAGCTTACTCATAGGTCATAGTCATCATCGGGGGTGACAGGAGCAATGACTCTATGATGTGCCATTTGTATAATCATATCATCTTGCTTGAGTTCTACAAGTGATGCAGTCAGGTCAGCCCGGGCATCGGCTCAACTGTTTTGAGATCGAGGGACATGAGTAACTTCCGTCCGATATAGAAACTGGGACATTAACTGGAGGGTTCACTCCAACAATGGTACGAGCTCTGGATTTTTGACGACATAGTCACCATTGATCTGCTTGATGACTATTTTGGAATTCCCATTCACATGAAAATGGGGCACATCATTCTTGAGGTCCAGGTTGAGGCCAGTGATAAGATCATGATACTCTACCACGTTGTTGGTGCAGCCTTCTGATAGCAGGAATGAGTACATCAGAACGGTTTGAATTGGGGTAATGAAGAAAATACCCAGGCGCCCTCTATTGAGTCTAGGGTCATTGAGTCTCCTAGTGGTGGGGCTCTTGGAGGCCCCACCAAAGTGCATCTGCCAACATGAGGCGGCCTCATCTACATAGAGGATTGCATCGTTGGTAAAATCCAGGTCCTAAGACTGGTCTGTGGGGGTTGTATGGGTAGCAAGGAAGTCTTCCAATTCTTTTCCCTTGACAGCCTTCTATGGCATGAACCTGATGTCGAACTACTGAAGGATTACTACCCACCATGCTAGCTGACCGGTCATCATGGCGTGGTTCAGAATGAATTTTAGTGGGTCTACTCAAGACACCAGTTGTACCTCATGATTCTACAGGTAGTGTCGCAATTTCTACACTGTGAATACTGATGCAAGGGAGATCTTTTTGATGTGGGGGTATCTACTCTCCGTGATGAGGAGCATGCAGCTTAGGTAGTAAAGTTTGTTATCATTTCCTTTATTGTTCTTCCGGACAAGGAGGGCACTGAGAGATCGTTCTAGGGTAGTCACATAAAGGATTAGTGGTTTTCAAGAGATGGGTGGAATCAGGACTGAGGGCTGGAGCCGATACTTCCTGGTTTCTTCGAACACGGACTGGAACGCTTCGTCCCACTCATAGGTCGATCCTTTATTCATGAGATGAGAAAAGGTCTTACACTGTCCTTCCAAATTCGCAATGAATCAGCATATATAGTCTATGTGGCCTTGGAAACATTGATTCTTGCGAAAATAGCTGGGGGAGGCATCTAGATGATTTCCTTGATCTTTTCTATGTCGATCTTGATGCCCCAGTCCCTGTCAACAAAGCCAAGTAACTTCCCAGAGGTGACTTCGAAGGCACATTTCAATGGATTCATTTTCAGGTGGTGGGAACAGAGGAAGCCAAACACTTTCTCAAGGTCTGTAATTTGGTCCTAGATTAGGCGAGACTTGACCCCAAGATCATCCACATAGCATTCAACTAATCTCCCTGGACCAGCATGAATATGCGGTCCATGGCCTGCTGATAAGTGACACTTGCATTCTTCGGGCTGAAGGGCATAACCTGGTAATGGATAGTACATTGGGGAACCTTAAAAGATTTGATCTCATCATCCTCAGGGGCCATTAAAATATGGTTTTATCCAGAGTAACCATCCATGATGGATAGGGCTTGGAATCCAACTGTAGCATCGATCAACATCTCTGCCACTGTAAGTGGAAAATAATTCTTAGGACAGTGGTGGTTGAGATCGTAGAAGTCAATGCAGACTCTGATCTGTCTGTTCTTCTTCCAGACTATCACGATGTTGTCCAGCCATTTTGGGTATTGAAACTCTTTGAAGAAGTTTACTCTGATGAACTTGTCAACTTCGGCCTCAACCCTAGCACAGTGATAATGTTGCATCATTTTTAGGAGACTGATTGAACCCGCGATGATTTTCAGGGATATTGAGGCAGTGGACGGCTACCTGAGGATCTATTCCAGAAAACTGGTTGTAGCTCTAATAGAATACATCATGATGCTCCTTTAGAAAATCCACGTAATTTTGTTTCTTCTCAAGTGACATGGCATCATTGATCAATGTGGGGCTTAGATCTACCTCGTTACCAAGTATTACCTGTACCAGTTCATCGACCATGTGGAGACTCCCTCTTCAAAGGTCGGGGGATCATCCTCCAAATCCTCTTCTTCACTTACAGAGGGAGGATCTCTAGTGGTAGGTTCTTCCTCTGGGTCAACGAATCCCTACGGGAGACTGGTGCCAACCTGGGTAGTGGTTGATAGCATATTTGGAGATTCACATGCTGCCAAAACCATATAAATGAAGGCAATTGATCTAATACCATCCGGCCTTTGGCCCAAGGGGCCATGCTTGATGATATCAAAGTAGTAGTGGTGAGTTGGCTTGATCCAGTTGATTTCAACCTAGTGAAACAGACAAGTATGACGTACTGATTTTTCCATGGGGCAGACATCCTAATACCGTACGTGGGTAGGAGGTTCTGGGATCACCTAAGCCTGGTTTGTGTAAGAGTACGAGGTGATTTTCCACCGTCACATAGAATTGGGAATATGATTCCCCCTTGGACCAGAAACAACAAAACATCACCCCATATCAGGGTTTGTGGCCTCCAATCGATGGATCGGGAAGATGTAGGCATCATCTAGGCCTGCCTGGGGATCAGTTGCGACTGTGGTGGGCTCAACCTCACTCACCTGAATCTGTTTTTCCTTTCTCTTGTAATAGTCAACATAAAAGTAGTGGGATTCACAAGAGATGAAAGAAGATTCATCACCTTAGAGTACACCTACTCAACCATTATTGGAGAACATGAGGAACTGGTGATATAATGAGGAGACCGTTGTATGCAGATGTAGTCGTGGTCTGCCCATCAATGCATTGTACGCGGTGTCCTGAGAGACAACTAAAAACTCGGTGTTGGAAAATGGGTTTCCGAACTGGGTATTTAAATGGATCTTACCGACTGGGTTTTTCTCTGTCCTGTTGTATCCCTCGATTCTTAAATCAGAGGGAGTTAGGTCATCTTCGGATAACCCCAGCTTCTGCAGTGTTTGCATAAGGATAAGGTTAATCTAAGAGCCAGTGTCAACAAGACAGTGGAAAACCATCACACTGTTAAATTACCCAGTGATGTACAGTGGTCAGGTGTGTCCCTATATAAGAGGGCCCTCATCTTCTCTAGAGAAAGAAATGATATCATGGGATTCGGCATTCTCAACTGCTTCAGCATGAAAAGCTTCTGTAGTTGATACCTCCATCTCAAATTATAGGGGGCTTCTTAAACCCTCAGCAAGGGCCTCACACATATCTGACGATAGGTGAAGGGCCTCAAGGATGGAATGACAAGTTGGGATGTTGTAAAGGTGCTTGATAACATCATACTTTTGCACCAGGTGTGAACTTATACCTCTAGGAGGCCACTCTGTGACCGGAGGCATAGTGGGCCCTACTAGCTGGGCCTGCGGCTGACTAGTACTGGGTACATCCCACTGCTCGCTAGTTGAACCCTGAAGAGTAGCCACCAGATGAGTATCGAATGACTAAGATCGGCTTGAAGCAGGGAGAGGATGGTCGCGACATGGTTGAGGTAGCTCTGTCGGATCCAGTAGCATAAATGGTGGGGGAGGCAGACCTGACGACACCAGATGAAAAGGCTGCATGTGCTGAGCTCTGCATTGGGCTGGATGTCTAGTCTTAGTGGCATGCACAACCTAGTTGGAGGTGTCAGATGATGTGCCTTGATGACCCATGTGAATACGACTCCACCGACATTGGCATCGGCTGGCGACATTGGGGAGGTTCTTTGGGCACTCCCCGCCATCAAGAGTCATATAGGGATTTACCAACTCCATGGTATTAACTGAAGCATACCCTTGACAATCACTTGAAGAGTCATCCACTACTGGTCTGATTCTGGGAATAATCCCCATCTCCAGAGGCATGAAGTTGGCAAGAGTGTGGGACGATGATGGCATTGGTGGGGAGCATTGGTTTTTCTTGCGCCACTGACACTTGTTCTTCTGGGAAGAGGCTGGCTGGGATGATGACGTCGAAGTAGCAGATGCAGCTTCTAGAGGCTCTGACTGATTTAGGCATTCCCAAAAGATACCATGGGCCTGGGAGACCATTTTACAATCCATACAGTCATCGTACTTCTGTGACTTATGGTTAGAAACCGACTGCCACTCAGCTCCATTTCCACTACTATTGTGTGGCCGTATAAAGACACCTTCCACTTCTGTCAGGGCTCGACACAGTCTGAATATGATGTTATCTTACTGGTCTTGAAGCCAGTCTTTAAACACATAGCACTCCCTGAAGGTGTTCCCCAGGATCCGATGATAGGGGAATAGTTGGGGTGATCTATGAGGTTTTCCATTTCCGGCCTTCTTTACTTAGGCAAACACATGATCCATTGTTCCAAGTCACTCATGAAATAGCCAAGGACCTGATTCTCATTGAAAAGGTTGTTCCGGTTTCTTCTTTCCAGAAATTGGGGCCCTTGAGGTCTGGCCCTATCGAGGAGCTGGAGAGGCCTGTCAAGGAGGTGTACCCTGATTGTCCCTCCTGGGCGGTCGCGGCGCATTCCGCGGAGTCACCTGCCGATTTTGATGTGGATGCTGATGAGTGAGAGGCAGTGCCTGAAGGGGAGGACCTCTATGAGGGATAGGGGCTGGTGCCACTGGTAGCTATTCTAGTTTCTTGTGGGATTCTTTTTTGGACACTATAACAGGCTCGACTCTAGCATCCCTCCTTCCTGGAATTACATGGGGCAACGGACGTGCCTGGATGGACTATTGCAGTGCATCCTCCAGGTGATGGCCCTTATCGGAGAAGTTTCAGAACCCTCTGAAGGTAGTTCTATGTTATTTAAAAGGGAACTTGTTCTCTCTTGACATTTCCTACAGACATTGTCAGCAACTACTTATGATTAAGTGTATTCTCAAGGGACTATGTGAGTCCCTTCAATCGGGCGTTAAAGTCCACAACTCACTCATTAGTCCTTTTCTTGCACTTGAAAAGGTCTGTGATACTTGTTTTCTGTGTGGTGGAACTGAACTGATAGAGGAATTGCCTATAAAGGTCCTCCAAGCTGGTTATGGATCTGACGGGAAGCTGGTTGTACCAGACGAATGTTAGCCACTCCAATGTCTGATCAAAACAACAGAGCTTGGCATCCTCCTACTACGCTGGAGTCCCCAATATGGGCCCACACCTTGAGTTGAAGTGGGCCAGGTGCTGTAGTGGGTCCCCTATCTCATTAATGGGGGAGAAGTTGGGATTCTCGAAACCCGAAGGTTCCTGCATATCATCAACCCATTTCGGGTATGGCATACCATCAGTTGGGATCACCACCTACCACATTTCTAATTCCTTGAGGGAGGCTATGAGCGCCACCATATGATCATCTGGGTGGGGGTCCTTGTCTTGATAGGGATCCCTATCCACAAGCGCGTTGGTGGGTTCTTCAACGTAGTAGACAGGCTCAGCGGCTGGTGGAGCGACTTGCGAGGGTTGGTGGGAGAACCTGGCCCATATTCCTTGGATTGTCACGCCGTTCATGAGGGTTTGTCGAGACATATCGTGACCTCTTTACATGAGCTCTGGCTTCAGCCCTTTTCTTGGGAGTAGCATGATAAGGGTTGCTCGGAGGCAGCTCGCCGAGGGGAGTTTGTTCCTGCCCCTATTATGCTGGCCTAGGATTTCCGTAGCCTGGTTGTCACTCTGTAGCGCGTTCAGACAGAAGGTCATCGACCAACCTCTTCTGCTTATCGTGTTGCTGGTAAAACATTGCCTTCTCAGTGTCCTCCTCCATCTTTCATGCTGAGGCAAACGGGTCGGAGTGCATTGCAGCTTCGACGTGCTCTTTGCCCTTACCAGAATTCCTGTTGAGTATCAGTGCCTCGGTGGGCACAGGGAGACCTAGTAGGTTCCCCTACTAACAAGTAATCCTTTTCGATGGATCCAATAGTGGTGACACACCCTCAGGGGGTAAGTCTCCATCAAGAAGCTCCAGCTCGTCCTCCTCATCCACTATGTCGGCCATGTTGACATGGACCCTTCCTAGAGGCATGTCCTCAATGTCGACAAGCAAGTCAGACTGCCACCAGATAGGTGTGAAGAGGTGGGCAGAATAATACCCCCAGCCACATATTTTAACATGGGGTTATCCTCCTTGATAATTTTGTGGATTACCTTGATACTCTGAATGCATTGTTGTTGGAGGGACTGACGGCGACCTGGTGACTCAGGGCGCTGGGCCACAGGGAGAGCGGCTAAATTGACCAGACGGCATTGCTCGCTGATGTCTTTGAAATGCACCCGACTCCTTGGATAAACCATGCGCTGATGGAGAACACTAAAATGTGTCGCTCAGAGGGTGTGGAGAAATCACTCAACATTCTCTAGGGTGAGGGATTCTGGTATGCAAAAATTCATTGCTGCCACAGGCCAGAACTTCTCAGTGAAGTGGTCCACTGCGAGGATGTTCCATAAACATCTTGGATTAGATTCAGGGTCTGGGCCTTAATTGCCCCACTTTTCAACTAGTGGTGTCTATGGAACTGGTAGTGGTATTGAGGTAGACCTGTAGAACAATAGGCTGGCTGTTGGAGAGTACGGTGAGTGGGCTGACTGGAAGCCGAATTTTGGGATGTCCTCCGATTAGTGTAGCGACCTAGCCACTATGTCATGATAAGATGGGCTAACAACTATCATTCCTATATCAAGAGATAGGGATACTGGTGATAGGTCACAATGCTACTCTCCCCCCGTTGGTCCCTAGAATATCTCTATGTGATCTCTTGTGTAGGTAGAGAGTGCTTCTGGTGGTGATGGTGGTGATTACGTGACCGTAACCTACAGGGACCCCAAATTTTGGGCATCCTAGAATTACCTGTGGAGGAAAGAGAGGATCCGATGGACCTCACATTCTAGGATAACCATGCTATTGTGCCTCATCCCTACCCCGACCCTTGACTTGGATCAGAAAGGGGAGGGTTCCCTCGCAGAGTTGTATTTTGCTTTAGGGTCTGAGAATCAGACCGGTTTGATCTCCACCTGGGCTTTCCTAGAGTTCTTCTTGTGACGGGAATGGCCCGCCTTCCTTCCCCTGTGTGGATCCTCAGGATAGGGATGATTTCTGACACAGGGTCCTTCAGCCGCATTGGTGATGGGGTGGAGAAGGTTTCCACCTGAGAACACTGGGGTGCGAGGAGCACCAGGATAAATGTCACAGGGGACATGGGGAGGACCTACATGGGTAGCAATAGAGCGGGAAAAATCTCTGCTGGAACTAGGAAAAGAATGGGTGGGACATACATGCATGTTTTCCCTGGAAACCTCAGTATGAGGTGGATCCTTGTACTGGTTTAGCTAAACATGGGTAGGACCTCCATGTTGGGTGCTAGTGGGATGCGGCTGGCCTTCACCCCTTTGGTTCATGAGGTGATAAGGACTTTCACCAGCTGCTAAGGAGACATGGGGAGGATCCCCACATTGAAGAGAGACCAGATACATAACCTCCCCATACTGGTGATCAGGGGCAGGTGGAACGACTCCATACACAGTGTAATGGGAACGGGAGATACTTCCATACCTAGTGTCACTACCACCAGGAAGACCCTGATTTAGATTGAGGGTGGCATGGGATGGACCTCCATGTCGATTCTCAAAGCAGTGATGGCCTGCACTTTCCATGATATTGGTATGGGTAGGACATCTCTATTGGGTGGCATCACTGCGGGTTGGTTCGCAGCGGCCACTGTTTGTGCCAGCGGCCACAATAGATAACCCAGCCTGCTCTTGGGGCGGTTGGGGCCTCGATCCTGGTCGGTCTTATAAGTGACCCTGATCTGTGTATTCCGGGAACTAGGGATATGTATCAGTGGTGTCTTGGGCTATAGTAGCTGCTGACATCGACACCCCTTGGCGGGCTTCCTCTTTAGCCTGCGCCCGATGCTGGCATTGGGTCGGATGAACTGGGGCTGGTGGTGCAGGTATGTAGATTACATTCTCCTATTCGAGCAAGACCGGGCGGCATTGCTGATGTGGATGGGTGGGAGTTCTCGTTGGGAGCCCTAGGAAGGGGACTCTAACTGAGTTGGGCCAGACATCACCTATCTCGTCAGCGTAAGGCAGGGATTCATCAATGAATTTTGGGGAGAGGCTCCTGAAACGGTTGTATGTCAGCTTGGGGAGAAGTGGCTCCCTTTGAAGCCCCTAGGGGTGGCATTGGCAATGAGGCACAAACACCTCAAAATCCAGGTAGGTCATATCCTGCATAGAGATGATGCCCTCCACCTCATAACGGTGCATGATGTAGTTTATTACCCACCATTGAATGACCTCGGACGGGGAGAGGGGGTGTGGGTGCCCCATGGTCGTAGATGTAGAGGCCATAATGGAAGGGGTGGAGCCACATGGAATGGTCGTGTTGGTGCTTCCCCTGCCCCTACGTCAATGGGTAGGTGGTGATCGCGTCTATGAAGTGGCAATATGATTCTTGAGAAGCAGGGAGATTAAACTCATCAGTGCTGAATGAAAAAGGAATCAACGACCAATGCCCCAACACCATCCCTGCATCCGTGTCCAGTTAGAGAGATCCATGCTGACAACATCGTAGTACGGGATGCCCAACATTCTACTACCCCAACTTCTAGTGAGTTTCACACTAGACCCACTATTTTCATGGTTGCACTCGGTGCCGAATAACTAGATCTGGTGACATGACAATATATTGAAGCCCCAAGCGCTACTAATCTTCATGTTGTGGAGAAGATATTAACATTGGTTTCACCATTTCGGTTTATGATGCTTTCATTAGGGAATGCGTGTCCATCTTCTTGATTTTGAAAGCTTTGGCTTTGTTTCCCCGCATTCACTCTTTATAAAGGTAGGTGGAATCTATCTCTTGGTCAACGATGTTTTTCCTTAATCGAAACAGGATGATAAGATGTTGGTTCTTCCTTCCGTGGATTCCTCCTCGGAACTCATCAACTAGTCCGGGTCTCCATATTAGATTTAATATGTGGTTTGTGAAACTCTTCCTAGTGCCATATCTTCATGGACACTAGTTAACTACAGTAATTCTAACGAGACATTCCAAGGGGTCCGGTCAGGGCATCAACCTTCATATAGGGGAGTTGTCACATTGGGAATCATTGGAATGTCTGGACGCTGGGGGATTGGTGTGTCTATCTTCTGTCCCTTATTATACGGCTTCATGAGGGTGTGGAATCCCAAGTCATCCCACATCGAACGTGGGGAATCATAAGCCCAAGGCATGTATCATATCTTTTCCTCAACTTCCCATGTTTAACACAGGGTATGCCGCAAGTTTAACGTTCAGCAGAGATGGATCAGACAGATTAGAACACGGGCTAGAGTGGATCAAATAGAGGAACCTCCCTAGAGGGAAAATTGATGTTGGGGCCAATGCGTGGTTGACTTCTTTGTTATTATTGAGGGGAATGAGGTATGAGGTATCATAATCCCACCGAGATGTGGCGGCCCAGGTATGTATCAGGGTGGAAAATTTAAGTTTCTATGATGTGGATGGTGAATGGGAACAAACTGTCATGAGGATAATGATGGTTTTGGGATTGAACCTCAAAGAGGGTTCCTACATATCCCTGTGGTAGGGAATCAAAGTCCACATAGTTCTTCTGATGACAGCTTACCACTGATTGGGGTTTTCAACAACTTACCACTAGGTGAGATCGCAATAGCTTACCACTGAAAGGAGTGATAGTGACATACTTATGAAAGGAGTGACAATGGCTAACCACTACAAGGAATGAAAACGGCTTACCATAGAAAGGAGTGATAATGTCTTACCACCGAATGGAGTGATAATGGATTACCGCTGAATGGAGGTCCAAAGTTTAATGTCATGTGAGATGGGGGTGAACCAACGTGAAGGAGGACTTGGAGTCCAATGGTTGTTGGGCTTGAACCTCAGGGAGTCATCCTGCATACCTTGCCTTGGAAAAGATCAAAGTCCATGTAGTTCAGATGGGAAGGGTCTCGGTGCACCGACATGGGGTAGTTGGGACCAATGGTTGTGGGGCTCGAACCTCATGTAGCCTTCATACGTACCTTGTCATGACAATGATCAAATTACTCGTACTTCGAGTGGTGCGAAGGGGCTTACACTCAAGGATTCCTAGGGAGTTGGTGAACCGACATGAAGACATAAGGAACGACTGGGTATTGGTCCTGATGCTCGAGGGAGGCTTCCTACATACCTTGCCTTAGCAAGGATCAAAGTCCTTATAGTTCAAGAGGGATGGGGGTCAGTGAACCGACGTGAAGAAGGACCTGGGGTTCAACGATGGTGGGCATGAACCTCATGGTGGTTTAATACATACCTTTCCATGTCAGGGATCAATGTCCTCGTAGTTCGGGTGGTGGCAAGGGGCTTACACTCTAGGCTGCCCAGGGAGTTAGTGAACCAATGTGAAGATGTTCAAAAAGACCGGGTATTAGGCTTGAACCTCCTGGAGGCTTCCTACATACCTTACCTTAGCAAAGATCAAAGTCCTCGTAGTTCAAGAGGGATGGGGTTCGGTGAACCAACAAGAAGGGGGACCTGGGGTCCAACAATGGTGGGCTTGAACCTCATTGAGGCTTCCTACGTACCTTGTCTTAGAAATGATCAAAGTCCTCATAGTTTAGATGGGATGATACTTACACTCTAGGATGCCCAAGGTGTTTGTCATGGTCGGTGCTTGCTCTATGACCACCTAAGTCATGCTCGGTGTGAGAATTAAGAGAAAACAAAGACCTGATGATCACGTCATGAAAGGTGCGTCCACAGATGGTGGTGAATGGGGCTTACACAAGGAAGCTACCCAAAGAGGAAACAAGGGCTTATGCGTGGTTAGAAAGCTGAAGAGGTTGGGAATTACTCTAGGATGGAGGCCCAAATAATGACAAAGCCATGTAGGAGAGGGACATGGAACACTGGAAGAGAGGAGAAGCATAGGTGCTACATCATGCAAGGAAGACTAGGGGCTTAGACCAGAGTGGTTTCCCTTTCCCCACGGACAAACACCGCTCCGATAAAGAGGATCTCATTCCATGTGAGGAATGAACTCACTCCCGTGGAGGCCAGTGGGCGTGTAGAATGTCTATGGTGGGGGTACCCCAACTGTGAGGCATGGGGCAAGGACATAGTTTAAATTCATGTTTTAAGGATGATGGTGCTTGGTAGTTT
The DNA here is from genome assembly GCA_963277665.1 of Viscum album. Taxonomy (NCBI): domain Eukaryota; kingdom Viridiplantae; phylum Streptophyta; class Magnoliopsida; order Santalales; family Viscaceae; genus Viscum; species Viscum album. Next base: position 414,373,842 of record OY728139.1, read on the forward strand.
AACGTCCTGCAGCTCTGACGAGTTGGGTTTTCTCTGCACCCCTAGGACTTATATTACAGGTACCCACTTCTCCTTGTGGAAGGGAAGGCATTGACAACACTATGTCTAGGGGGTGTCTTGGAGCGAACCATCATGGGGTCCATGTTAGCATGGCTATGAAAAGAAGAAATAGCTGTTATTGTGCCTTTGTGAAGAAGCATTTAGCGAAGCAATGCAATAGGTGGTATTGTCTAGGGGACTTTGAAGTTACTTCGTGTAAACCTAGGAGGCTGTACGAGAAATGAGTATATGGAGAAGGTGCTTAGGGAGGGGGGGGGGGTGCCCGAAAATGATGCCCAAAAGTGGGAAATCATAGGTGGAAAAGGCAGGAGGCTTGCATGAGAAAGGGGATATTGTGGGAAAAAGGGGTGGACCTGCGTGCAATTAAGCAACGTGTGCGAAAAAGGCCTGGCCAGGTACGCAATTAAGCGGCGTGCGCGAAAAATTATGGTATTTCGTGCAAAAGGAATTGCATGTGCCAATAAGGTCAGGCCCGCATGCAAAAGGAATTATGTGTCGAAGAACTGATTGCACACAATTAGAAAGAATTGCACCCGAGAGAAGGGAGTTGAATGGATTTTGAAGAGGATCAAGCCCAAGGGGTCTCGATAAAATGGGGACCCCTGGGTGAGCTGGCATGAAAATTTTAGTCCCTGAGAGCTATCTCTTGAGTGCACTGAAGAGAAATTTCACACAGGGAAGATGGTTAAGATTCATTAGGGTAGAAGTCATAAGGTTGGCCTTCTATTTATTGGCACTTGGGATCGCCAGTCCACGTGAAAAACAAGCTGGCATGAAATATTGCATGCCCAGCATTAGTAGAGCGTAAATCAACTGTGTGGGGGGGGGGGGGGGGGTTGTGGCGTGAAAATTTCCGCACCTTCATGGATTTCTCTCGTGAATCCCATAGTTTTTCACACAGGACATATATTGTTTTCACACCTAGGAATTGTTTTTAGGCCACCCATCCGAGCCCCCCAGACCGGGTCCCCAGTTCCAAATATGGATTCTCTTTGTCATGCATCACCCATCTTCAGCTCTTAAGAATTTTTTGGTGTCTAAAACTATGTACCTAAGTTATACTTATCAGTGTTGGACATCCTTGGATTTCCCTTGTCTTAGAAAGATCAATAGAGATTCCATCTATAGAGACAGTATGGCCTAGAAAAGAAATCTCCTAAAGCCAGAATTCACACTTGCTAAATTTCCAATATAATTAATTTCTTTTAAGAGCCCTTAGGATAATACACATGTGATTTTTATTATCATCATAGATTTTCGATTATACCAAGATATCATAATTAAATACCACTACAATTTCCTCAAGATATTCCTTGAAAACTACATTCATTATATCCATGAAAATAAAGGGTGCGTTAGTTAGTCCAAAAGGAATTACTGTAAATTCATAATGCCCATCTCTGGTTCGAAATGGTGTTTTCATAATGTCTTCATTCTTCAGACCCAACTGATGATATCCAAATTGAAGTTTAATATTTGAAAAATATTTATCTCCATGAAGTTGGTCAAATAAATCATCAATGTGACGTAGGGGAGACTTGTTCTTTATTGATATAGCGTTGATCTCCCTATAGCCAGTGCACAGCCTCATAGATCAGTCGTTCTTCATAACAAAAAGGGAAGGGGCTCCCCATGGAGAAACACGAGGGTGAATAAATCCCTTATTACTCAATTCCTCAAGTTTTTTCTTTAGTTCCACTAATTCCATAGTGTCCATTCTATAAGGGGTCTTCGATTTGTGCCATGAACCAAAAATTAAATCAATGAAAAACTAAATTTCTTGTTCTGGAGGATGTCCAGGTAAATCCTCTAGAAACACATTAATGTATTATTTCATAATAAGTATGTCCTCTATTTGAACATTCTTTTCCTCACCCAAAATTATTTCATTCTATTCCTCCCCAATAATTGAATTTAGCAGAGCTTCTAGGGGTGGATCTAGATAACAATCTGGTGGTTATGTTTCTACTATAAAGAAAAGGTACACCATATCATCATCGAAAATTGTAACCTCCTTATTCTTACAATAAAGTTTTGTATCATGGTCTGAAATCCAATCCATTCTGTGGATTATATAAATTCAATCACGGGTATGATGATGAGATCAGCAGATAAAGAACCATTTATATTCCCTAATGGGAACTAATTCACAAAACATTGTTGTGATGATACTTCCCTTAGGTGTTTTGATAGAAAAATCCATTATTAAGTCAAATTGAAAATATCTAATTTTCTTAGGAAACTCGGAAGATATGAAACAATCCAATGATCTCGATCCAAATAAAGCATTGGTTAAACTTGAGGAAACCATTAAGTTACCTACCACTACGTCTTCCAGAGCTTCAACCTTAGAAGTAGTGATCATATAAACTTTTCCTTACTCCCTTGGACTTATCTAGGGTAAGTTATTTTGGTGCATGAGAAATTCATTTGCATAATGTCCCTTTTCTCTAAAATTTTAGCATTCAATATGGGCAGCCTCTTTCATTCCCTTGCAATCATGTGCTTAGTGGCCTCTTTCAGCACACTTGTAAAAGACTCGCATTCTCTTCATCCAAGTACTGGGGTGTTTCTTCCCACATTTACCACTGGATGGATATTCAACTTTTCTCTTATTCCATTTATTTCCATTTCCAAAGTGATCAGCAGATCTCATCTTCTCTTACTTAACTTTGAAGTAATAAGACATGGATAATTCCTTTTCTATCTTGATAGCATATAAGAAAATATATTTGTATGATGAGAAGGATTGTGAGACTAAGTCTCAATGGAGAAATGGTTTTAACCCATCAAAGAAACGATCAATATTACTCCTTGGGTTATGTATATAATCTGATTCATGCCTTACTGACCTTGTAAAGTTAGCGTCATACTTTTCGACATTCTCATACTCCTTTTCCCTCAGACTCAGAAATTTCCTTTCCATATCTGCTCGATGGTCACGAGGAAAGTATTTATCTAAGAAAATATCTTTAAACTCCCTTCATTCCATATTTGATACTTCAATCATATGTATTTGTGTTTGGTATTAATGACCACCATTGATCTGCATCTCCCGTGTGGTGATAAACTGCCAGGAAAACTTTTTCCGTTTTACTACTTCCCAAAGCATGAAATATTTTCTCTAAGGAATTTATCCATTGCTCAGATACTAATGTATTTTTAATCCCATTTAATGTTGGTGGTTGTTGACTCATGAATCGGTCTAAAATTTATCATCCACGTTGTGGATCAGGGTGCTTCATACGGGTATCCTTATTATTCATAACTTGAGTGAGTTATCCCAGTATAATGATAAGCTAATCATCACAAGTTAGGTCAACAAATCCACTATAATTATCATGAGTAGGAGGGAAATACCTGCATGGATTATGTGTGTAGATACGATTTCCATTCCTTCCACTAGACTCCATATCTAAACAATGGCATACACTAGATTAGTTTATAAATCACAATACATAATTTAAAACTTGTAAAACACTTAACATATATGGAACAATTTATGGATATAATACAAAATAATAATAAAAATGTTTTCTTGGAGGATGTATATACTCATAAATCCTTCATAATGGTTTGAAAATAAAATGTGAATTATCTTAAGCATATCCCCCGAGAGTGTCGTAACCAATAGTGCAACAAGTCACGTTATCGTGTACCAGGATACCTTGGGTCAAGCCCAAAACTCCTTGAAGTTTTCAATCCTAGGTACATATGTTCCAGAGCTACCTTTACCTGCTCATATCCATACATTTATGTATTTCATGGAAAATACACATAATCTCTACATTTCCAAAATTCTAGGACATTCTTATATTCCAATCCTCAAAGTCTATCTTAGGGTAATGTTATCTAATCAGAGTTTATCTAAATATAGTTTTCATGGATTATAATAATGTTTCTCTGATACCAACTGTAATTCCCCAAGGCTAGTTACCCAAATTCAGTGCATTAGTACATTACATTGGCATGATACAAGGAATCATGTCCCGAAAGCCAATTAGTTTAGTAGACTTGGAAGTACTAGATACATACATAAGTTTTACATTACATCATGTGATAAAAACAACAACAACATTTTTTCCCCTTTGAACACACATATATCCCTCAGCCTATCCCTACAAGTCAACCATAAAATACTTCTTCACATCCTAGAAAAAATAAAACTTAGAATGGGGTGAGCTCAGATTCTCAGTAAGGATAATAATATAGCGGAAACTTTCCTAAATTATCATAAACCTCTAAGTCAATGTTTAAGACTAAAAAGCCTTTTAAACATAAACTTCAGTATAATATGTAAATGATAAAATCAAATAATTCCATTTACTTATTCACATGTATATTCTATTAGTTTAATAATCACAAGCAATATCAATAGGCACTTTCAATATGATGGAATGCATAATACTAGACATCATAACCACAGAGTCAAGGCATTGTGCCAAGAATACAAATCTGATTTTGAAAAAGCCTTGTTCCAAGACACTATTTTTTCTTAGGAGACCTACCAATGCATCGAGAAGCTATAGATGGCTCCATCCATCACTTAATAATTCCAATTCATTCCTTATATGAAATGGTTTAACCAAAACATAAACATTCATATTAAAACTAGCATACGAAATGTCAATACATTATCCATAAACTGTGAATGGTGTTTAATAACACATCCATAGTAAAAAATATCACAAAACCTTCAATAATATATGGAATATTTTTATCATAATAAATCAACTTCATACAAGCTTAAAATCAATCAAAGGATGTTGACATAGTTGAAATCAAAACTTTTTGTAGATAAATATCTCTTTTTATTTTGAAATAATTTAACATACATATAATTATAAAATAAACCATTTATATTGAAAATATTTTTATAATCTTTTATATGAAGCTTCATTGATGTTATAATGGCAGAAAATAGCCACACCTACTGTATAAGTTAATAAAATACATTCTTACTTTAATTTTGTCGAAAATGTCATAAAGTACCATGTTTGGAAAATGACCGAAAGATTCATTTCAAACCAATTTATAAAAAGTCAAAAAAAGGTATAAATGACTTTAACCCATATTCTATTTAATTGTAAAAATATTTGGAAAACATTTTTAAGAAACATTGATGTGGATGATAAAGAGGTCTGAGTAGATACATGCATAAAAACAACCTCGGATAATAAAGAGATTGTGAAATTAACCCTTACCCTTTACTTTTCCTTAGTTGATGGTATGTTAAACACCTGTATGATAGTAAAAAAATTGTTATTAAATTATAAAATAATCATATACATAAATATGATACCATATATGATCTTATAATATTGCTCTGTTAATAATATTTTAGTAGTATCATCATTTTGGGTATTAACTGATTCATTTTCCTTTATTGTTTATTACATATGTCGTGTTTGTTATGGATAAGATATATTTGATTTATATCCAGAATGATATTAAGTTCATAACCATTATTTTTAATCCTCAAATTAAAATTATTCTTGAATTGTTATGACGGATAAATTAATATCATCACATTCATTGAGACGATAATCCTTACGTACGCACGAGCGACAATATCATTCTTTGGATATTTAAATAGTATATAATTGGATGGTATATAAAATATACAGATTAATTATCAGATTATATTTATTATTTACAACAGTTATACTCATTATTATATGCATCTAAATAATTAAGTGTTTGAATAACAAACTTCACCATGACGTGGAGACGGTAAGTCGTGCGCATGCACATATGGAGACCTTGTCATCTATAGGGTGGATAGAATAATGAATATGGTTGTACCATTTTTATAATAATTTAACAGTATATAGAAGATACTGGATTTATTATTTTATAATGGAAACAACAATGAAAGAGGAAGTGGGAGTAGAAAAGAACTTGAAAGGGGTGATGAAATATTTACCACTTCTTCCGGGTTTTCCTTTTAATTTGATAAAAAGGAGTCCCAAGGTTGGATTTATGACCAATGTAAGGCCTATAGGATGAAATGAAGGATAGTTGGGAGGATATTTGGGTTGGATTTGTCCAATCCAAATGGATTTGATGGTGTGAATTTGAGAGAATAGGAATTTCCCTTTTATAAGAGGGGTGAGGGGCATCTTAGGAAAAGCATGAAATATTATTTTATAACAAATTCATTTTCGGTTTTTAATGGATAAAAATTGATTTATGTATAGGATAATGTGGGAATGGGATGAAAAACTCTCAACTGATAGGTTTTGGACTGGTTTATTTCACCATATTAACCTTTCTTTTAGATTTAACTCTATGTTAAATAATTTGACATTTATCATATCTCTTTGTATTTTTATATTATATGGTTAATAAACTTATGATAAAATCCCAAGAGAACCCCAATAGGTTAACTAATGACATATATAATATTATTAAGGCCCTTTGTCCAAACCCTAGTTTTTTAGGAATATTATATCAACCAATAATATAGTATTTGTTTAAAAAATGAAAATATGTCGATTATGATTTTAATAAATATTTTTGTTAAAGACCTAAAAACATTATTACATCAATCTAAATTGTTATATTAAATCCTATCATGTCATATTAACCTTGAAAATTATTGGAATTCATCAAAAGTATCAATTTACATTTTTTTGGATATTTATAATATCAGTTAATTTAATATTTCACAATTAAGGTAATTATTGCATCATCATTGTGTCATAAATAAATTATATAATTTAATGTATAAAAAATATAAATAAAATATGATATTTTAATATATTATTTTATCTTTAAAATTAATATATATATTATAAGAGATGAATTATATAAACCCATATAAAAATATTTTACTAAAAGATACATGCCTTTGTTATTTTTATCTTTACATTAGATTAATTAATATAAAATGTCATTATCACTCCCAAGTGGATCCACGGGGTCAAAAAATTGACCCAATGATTACCATGGTCAGAAATGTATCAAAAAATATGAATACGACACTTGTTAGGGTAATTTAATATTATTATTATAATATTTTGTTACCCTTATTTAATGGATTTACCCTTTAACCACGGTAAATAAAATATTTACCGATGTAATTATCCTTAAGGTCTAAAAATAAAATATACCTATTATCCAATAAGAACCACCTGATTCAAAATATGGAATCCATTTTTCCAAATTCAAAACACAAAATTGGCATAAATTAATTTAAAATTAATTCCCCTTGTTATAACAACAAGCGTGTTTTTAAGAAATAATAACTATTAAAAGATTGACACTTGTTTATGTTTAGTTTAAATGTAAAATTATATAAAATGACCTAAATTATATTTAATGATAAAAATATAATCTAATTATACTTTAAAAGTACTCAAATATATAATTTATCACTACAAATATTTCGATTAAAAAAGTTGTTTTTAATTGATATTTAGTACTTTTCATCAAAAATTGAATGTTTTTAGAAAAGTACCAAAAATTCACACTAAGATAATTTCGATATTCCAAATACATAAATGAAGTCAATTTTGAAAGATAAAATTTAGAAAATTTAAAAAAAATTACTATTCATAACGGCTAGTTTGATTGGTCCCAGTGTGTTAAATCTCGAAGTTTCATTCAACGCAAGCTATTGCATTATTCAAATGGAACATACTATGGAAGATTAGGATGTTACATCTATAATCCACTTAGTGGGGAACTCTAGAATTTATTTTCATCCTTGGAGATGAAGGTTAGGTTTGATTTTGGGATTGCGCCCATAAAATGGGCTACCTACGTATTGTTGTAAAAGGAATCAGAACCCCCGTAGTTTGATGCCACTGAATGTGACACAAAATACCTTTTAATGTAATGTGATAAGGTCCTAGACATATAGTTTAATGTCATGTGATATGGAAATCAATATAGAAGGTTCTTAGTCAAAAAATAGTGTGTGAGATATACAGAAGTAGCCCAATGAACATAGGGAATAATATGGGTTTCCATGTAATATCTGACCCAATTGGTAATATTTCCCAAGGAGAATATGGTTGATTTAGGGTATTGGGTTTTAACCACAAAAATGTTTCCTACTTATCCTATATAGATGATAATAAAATCCCACGTAGTTCTATTAGTCCCATAGGATAGTATAGTCTTCTGAGAGCAATTAGTATGGGTATACATGCTGAAAAGGATTTTTTGGCGACTTAAGGATTTAATTTGGGGATTATACCTAAAAAGGATGCCCAGATTAAATGAAATAGGTTTTTATTTTTGAAGAGGATATCCAGTGATCTCGGGCCCTGAAATGGATTCCTACGTATCCTAGTTTGAACATGAATAAGAGTTCTCGATGTTCTTTCATTCATGAGTGATACTACACATGTTGTAATCATCACGAATCATTAAGAACACATGAGTCTTTCTCAGTGTGAGAAATAATAGAATGTGAAAGACTCATCAATAACACTTACACTTTAAAAATTTTCACCCTCTACTGGTGGAAGAGGGTGCTCCTTTGGCAGGGAGGGTGGAAGAGGTCAAGTAAACTATGGAAGAGGGAAAGGCGACGAGTCTTCCCCCTGTTCTATGTACATTGGACATGGGTTAAATGTAAGGGAGAAGAGATGAATGTTTGGAGCTTACACTAGGATGGCTACCCATGGTGACAAATCCAAATGTGAGAGGGTCAGGGAAATGAGATTCCTCGTGTCCATGACCCCATTGGTGTTTGTAATTGATGAATATTGGAGGAACAATAATGTTACCTCCTATAAGAAAAGATAGGGGCTTATGCTGAGCTGGTTGCCCTAAAATTGATCCTAGTAGGGGAGGGAGACTTCTCCTTTATCTTTTAAAACGAAATGTGGGACTGAACTGAATCTTCCCCAACCTGAGACCTGAGGTTCTGGGACATCTCTTTGAGAAGTGTGAGTCTAGGACCCAACCCTCCTCCACACTAGGAGCATCCCAACACTATTTATGGGACAAAGGTCCATGTGACTATGGAATAAAAACCCCCAGACACTCCATGAATCCTAACCTCATTGTGAAAAAAATGTGGGAAACCTTTATCTGTGGAAATAAAAACTCTAATAAGAGACATGCTAATGTGCCTTTCTCAAAGGATTGTTAAGTTAGGAGGTTTTGGTGGAGGTCTCATCCGAATCCATTTTAGAGAAAGAAACCAAGGTAGAAGTAGCCTTGACATGAATGGATTTGATGAAGGATTGATGTCTTGTAAACTGAAGAGAATAATTGAACTAAAGAGGGGCACCCTAGTAGGTAAGGGCGCAGAAGTATGGTCACATAGGTACACTTGGACGACCTGATGTTCACTTAAGTGACAAACAACCTATATGTTAATATATAGGCGAGACCATGATAAAGCCTTTAAGAGTATTCAAAAGTGATCCCAGAAGTGGGGCACTCAAGTTCCTATGAGAGGAATGGGTGGAACGCATGTATTTCTGATTTGGTGAGTTTGGGTACTTTAGGCACAAAAGTGTTATGTTTTACAAACACTAAAAACACATAAGTCCAATGATCCTCCCTTAAATCCTCTGCTCAAGGAGTTGGATGTCTACCTTGAATGTTTCAAAAAACTATGGTGAATTACTAGGGTGACCAACGTAGCAATTCGGCTTCATCGAAATTAGTCTGTACAAATGAGGGCCCCAAGGATCTATTTATAGGCCAATATGGGACCTTGGGGTGAAAGAAGTTTGGGCACACAAGTAGGTTGTGTGACATTTTGTGGCATGCTAGTGGACGTGCGCCGGATGGGTGGCACCCTAGAATACTTGCACACCTCTGGTGATTTGGCTAGACTTGGGAGACACCTTGAGGACATAGCCAAAATTATTACATCAATCTGCTTTATCATGGTGGCACATAAGTATTTACTTCAATTTCTATAATCACTGACCCCCATGAAAAATTAATAGTCTCACCGTGAACTTTTCGAGACAAGTTGAGGTCATTTTGAGTTGCAACACATGGAAATACATCTTCAATTATGGAGAAGTGCATGCAATACATTTAATTGTTTCTACAATGATAAAATGAATCATTATTCCACATCTCTATATCTATATTCATTAAAAATAGAGGAAAACATCCCTTCAATGTATGAGATAAGAATGGGATAAAGGGAGGAAACTAATCAGTATGATATTCTCTTACCGGTAGAGGTGTAGATCTATGATACGAGCTTCAAATCGTCAAGAACAATGGTTTTAGACCCTTGGAATCCATCTAGGAACCCTAAAAGTGAGATAATACGTTTTATGGTAAAGATATGGTATTTTTGGATATACAATTATTGTTTTTAAATTATTTTAATAATCTTTGACTGAATTAAAATACCCATGAACGGTTTCTTTCTATAGACTCACAATTTCCCCCAACCATGTGCCTTACCATGCTCCTCCTCCTATGGTGATGCATGGTTACTCAAAAACATCACAAGGTTTTGAAAATTCATACCCATCCATGAAAATACCCTTTGTTTGGGTTTACATGGTTTTCTAGGCTAGGTGTGTGGTAGGAGGAAATTGTGCGCCAACCATGTACAACCCATTTTCTATACTAAATTATCCAATTTCACCCAAAAACCACCCAATGAAAACCAAAAAAAAGATATACAAAAGAAAAGGATAAATAGTTCCTATAAAGGAGCTTGATTCATCTTTATAAAAGGGAAGGATCTTACATGATGGTAAACAAATCACATCAGCTAGTAAGGAGGTAGTATGCCTTATATATGATCGATGATTTTTTATTCCATTTGACAGAATTATGGATGGAAAAATGTTATTACCTTAACATAATAAAATATTATTATATATTAGATAATAGTTTGATTATACTATCATGGTTTAATAAAATTTGAACAAGGTGTAATGTGAAACAAAACAAATATGCATTTTTAGAGTTTTTACCCTTCTTTGGAGAACCCCTTTTGGTTTATACATAAATACATCCTATATTTGATATCAAATAACACCAATTCAACAAGGATGTTTTTATAGGATTTATTATTTCATTAATGTATAGATTAAATGAAATATATTTTTTATTAATTGTGAAGATTGTAAAGAGGGGTGGATTTTTATAAGTGGGGAGAGGTGACACTAGAAATTTTTGAAAACAAAAAGTGGTTACCATTTATTTATCTTTGAAAATTCTTAAAAAATGGTTAATTATTAACCCTTATATGTAATAAGGTCAAAATATATCCATAAAATGTTTTTTTAAACCTTTTATCTCATTTTTATCCCTTATCCCTTTATTATAACCCCTTATAAACCCATTTTACGTTTGCATACTAATTAATTTTTCTCATTCTTACAGTTCAATATGGTAAAAAATTAAGTTAAAAATTTTACAGAATATACATTATTCTAGATAAAATATTCAATGAATTTTTCAAAATTAAATTAAAAAATGTGGTAGAATTCAATTAAAAATTAAACTCACAGATGCATCAAAAAATGGGTTTTATGATGAATTTTCTTAATGATTAAGTTGTTTTTATATAAAAATTCGATATTATTTTTATTAGAATGGCCGAAATTAGTTAAATTGTAATATAATTTAACTAATTTTAATTTTAAAAAATTAAAATATTTTTTAACTTTGTAAATAATTTAAATTAATGGGTAGTTTTAAATAAAAAATTAGTATTTTTAGAATAAATCAAAAACTATTCACTTCAGAAAAATTCACATTAATTAACCCAAATAAATTAATAAATTTTGATTTCAAAAAACTAAAATTTGTTTTTCAAATAAATTTTATAATATTAGTAAAAATAAATTTTCAATTATATGTGAAAATCATGACTATACTTCATTTTTTAATCATACAGTTTTTCAGAAAACAATTCCTGCTCATTCAATTGATTATTATTTTATTTATAATCTATTGATATCCCATTAATTTATTTTATACATGTATGAACTGTATAATTTTAATAATTTTTTCATTACTATTCAAACCCTCCATCTTAACTTCTACGTCATAATAGTCATGTATAAATAATAATATTTAAATATAGTATCGTGTTTTTTTCAAAACACACTTTGTGTGCATTATAAGCTATCATAGAGATTGAATTTATTTAAAACAGGGTTTGTAATAAAGTTATTGGGTACTAAATTCATTTATAATTTTGGAGTTTCATTTCATACATCCTATAGAATATGATGTTCCTCTTTTAAAATCTTTGGGTGTTATAATTTTTCTCAATTCATTCATCCCAAATGTGTTTTCAAATTGAAAAATCATCCATTAGAATTGATAAATACATTATCAATGTCTCTTATTTTACTCTAACACTATCAAATATTTATTAATATTGATGATATAATTAAACAATTACAATAAATATATTAAAATTCCATTATATTGATTTAGCAAGGATCTAATCCTTTCCATCCCCTTAGTAAAATAAAATAATGTTAACCTTGCATTGTGATTACTTCCACCTTCACAAAGTAATGTTTATCATTCTTTATCTTATTTATTTATTTATTTATTATATCAATTAAAATATTAATCACCAACATAAAAAAATCTAAAAAATGTCATTATTCATTTTTTATATTGATGTTATACACTTCATTAACCATACTCACCCATCTGTAACACCGGAGATTTTTATGAGTAATATTTTTGTTTTATATATCATCAAACGAATCTTTCACTACATACTAGCTTGGCTTACTTTACACGCAATCGCTACCTTCCTCGATAGCTTGCATTGTACGCAATACCGAGTTTCACTAAACGACGATATGCTATTAAAATATTATTTAAAATAGCCGATATGAATAGTAATAACCACTTTTTGAAATTTTATCTTTCAAAATGGACCTCATTTTTGGATTCGGAATACCGAAATTAGATTAGGGTGAAATTTTGGTATTTTTCTGAAAACTTTCAATTTTTGATGAATAGTGAAACCACTAAGTGGTAGGTTAAAAACTGAATTTTGCATAAAACTTAATTTTACCGCTTCTATGAATGGAATTTCAAAAATCTGACAAACACGGTTGATATCAGTAAGTAAAATGTGGTTCAATGAGATAAAAATAATTTTTTGGTGAATAGTAACTTTTTACTTTTTTTACTGCGGTTAATAGTAAATAGGGTAACTAAGGGTAAATATGATATTACTATTACCCTAACTCATGTCCTAATTTAATTGGATAAGTGTAATTCGACCAAAAACAACCTTATGAATATAATATGTCCATTTAGGTCCACTTGGATTAGATTATGACATTTAATATTATTTTATTTAATGAATAGTTAAAATAGTTAAAATCAAAGTTTAATAACTAAAACATTTTTAATATGGGGTTATACATAAGATAAATTCGACTATAAATATTCATTAGAAAGATAAACATATTTCCTACATAATGATATTTTATTTATAATTTCTAGACATTAAATAAATTAATTTATTTATGACACAACGATGATGCAGTAATTACCCTTTTAAGGAAATGTTAACATAATTGATGCTCAAATAAATGTAATTTGAGACTTTTTATAAATTCCACTAATTTTCTAGGTTACTATGATATATTAGTGTTGATTTAATCAAATTGGTTATAACATATAATTCTGTTATGACTTTAAAAAAAATCATATATCAAATAGTGTCAAAATTGACTCAAAATAGTTTTTAACTCAAATATTATATTATTAGTTGTTATTTTATTCTTAAAAATCTATGGTTCAGCCAAATGACATAGATAAGGATATATATATTAATAATAAACAACTTGGGTTTCTTTTGTCATGTTATAGTAAGTGTATTAACCATATAGTGTAAGAAAACAAAAAGTCACGGTAAAAGTTAAATTATTTAACTTAGAGTTAAATCTAATTGATAAGGTTAAAATAATTACCTAAACTTGTCTAAATCCTATTTATTGATAGGATTTAGACCCATCCCCAGATTACCTTCGAAATAAGACCCTTTGGAACCATTATAAACCGATTTTGACTTTAATATAAAATAATATTTTGAGATATTCCTAAGGTGCCCCTCTCCTCCCTTATAAAAGGGCACCTACTCCCTCTCTTCCTCACACAACTTTGAGCCTTCAATCTCGGAAAAACCCTGACATTTTATCCTCTACGCTTCCCTAGAGACATTCTAGAGGTCCTGGTATTCTTCAAAGACCAATTGTAGTGCCCTAAAAGGAGGTCTCAAAGAAGCACTTTAAAGAAGAGGTAATATCCATTACCGATCCTTTCCAATTTCTTTCTTCTTCAACTTCTTCTTCTTTAGTTGTTTCATGATAAAGTAATAACATCAGTATTAATTACATACTTATATGTTATTATAAATATTAAACAACCCTAATTCACCTTATATCCATCCTACGGAAAAATGAAATCACCGCGCGTGCGTACGTACGGAATACCGTCTCCACGCCGTGGTGTAATCTATTTTACACCATCACCTTACAAGGATGGGTATAATGGTGTAATTAGTAACTATATATGATTATTATAAAGTGATATTGATACTGAAATAGTATAAATACACTTAAATACAATTCCACGATCATGGGAACAATATCATCGCTCGTGCGTACGTACGGAATACCGTCTCCACGATGTGATGCGACTCGTTCTACATGATCATCATTACATAGTAATTATATAAATGAATTGAATAAATAAATATGATATATGTTACAATAATACCATTCTGGATATAAGTTATCTATAACCTTAAAAGAAGAATAAGAATTTATTCGGCAAAACACACATAAGAACAAAAGGCAATAAAGACCCGAGTAACAAGTAACAATGAAATATTACTAATAAGAAGCTAAGAATATGACCATATATGATATCATATCAATATATATGATTTTGGAATAAGTAAATAACATTATTTAAACCATTATACAGGAGCTTCGGACACGTACAAAGCAAATCGGACCTAAGGTAAGGGAAATATCACAATCTCATTTTTATCCGAGATTGTTTATACTTTGGTATTTACTGGGGTGTATTTTATCATCCACATCCATGTTCCATCAATATGTAATATTGTTTCCATCCACTTACAATAGTTTAAATCCAATTTTACCCTTTGTTGAGTTTTTAGTAAAGAATATGAAAGGAATATTTTGTCGTTTTTTCGTACGAGGTACTGTTTTACTTTTCTGACAAAAGTACGAAGAATATTTTTTTAACTTATACGGCATGAATGAATTTTTAAAACATTATTTCCAAGAATCTTGCTTTAAGAGTTTTCAAGTTTATTTTTAATCAACTTCTTTTAGTTTATAATTTTTTGACATGTTAAGAAAAGAAATGTGTTTTTGAAGAAGAAAGGATATTTTCATCAAGAATGGAGTTCAAGTGTTTTATCAAAATTATTTTCCATATAAGATAATAAAGGGTTCTGTTTTTATCCCTATTATTACATTGATTTTATTATGTTGTGAGGGAATTATTTTTATGAAGTCATTTATCTTATATGATTTGTTTTATGATGTCTTGATGTTTCAAAAATTCCTTTTTTTTACATGTGTTATGCGATGATGTATGATTTATGATTATGTGGCACACATAAGAAAGGATTCATTATAAGATGGGTGGGACCTATATCTCCCTCCAATGCATTGGGTAAAGATTTATATCTCATGAGATAGACATGGCTGGAACGGAAGGTTATTTCGGTTCAGTGATACAGGACTGAAACGAGGAATGAACTCGGTTCAGAAATGGACTTTGTCCACTAAGATAGTCTTGGCAATGAGTCATGACTAACAAGAAATGATTTTCCATGATTATGTGTGCATGCCACAAAGTTTCAAGTTTTATGTTATGATTATGGGGATCTCATTTTCACTTCTATGATTTATTCCATGTTAAGATATTATGATCTCTTTTGCAGGTTATGATTTTCAAAAAGATATGATATGATTTTTATTTCCTTTATTTTCCCTTAATGAGAATTTGAGCTCACCCTTTTTGTATGTTTTCTTTTCCCCAGGTCAGGAAGATGGATATTAAGTAGAATATGCTAAAAGGGACCCTATATAGGATGAAATAAATGGGCGACACTGTAGAAGATTTATGAACCAGTTGTTTATGTTTCCCAATTTCTAAAGACACTATACCTATACGGTCCTTTGTGGTTTTGTCATATATTGTAATAAGTGTGCTTCAATTTTGAAGTATTAACAATGTATGTAAAGTATGGGTCATTATAGTTGGTATCAGAGGAAAGGTATAGTCAACCTTTGGAAACTAGGATGTGAAAGCCTTAGTAAGAACCCTAAGGATAAGTCTAAGAATATAACACAATCTTAGCATTTTAGAAATGGCCATGAACAACATAGGATAAGACCATAAGCGTGAAAATTTTATTCTTGAATTATGTGGTTTTAGTATTATAATTAGTGTTGTTCACACTATTATTCTTGGTTTTAGTTAATGGCTGGAACCCGAAGGAACCGTGTTAATGCGGAATGCGATGGGAAATGCAATGATTGTCCCCCTGAGCAACCAAACGATATGGGAGCTGGAATGCAAAATCTTGTAGCCATGGTCACACAACTTTCTCAAGCTATGAATCATGCAGGACTTCCAAACGAGAAAAGTAAGGAGAAACATTCTGTTGAATCCTTCATGAGGCAGCGTCCACCTTCTTTCAGCGGGTCTACTGATCCATTAGTTGCTGAACAATGGATTAGTACTACTGAAAAGATATTTTCAGTTCTTCAATGTTCTGAATATGATAAAGTCATCCTAGCAGTGTATCGTTTGGAAGGAGATACTGATCAATGGTGGAATCTTATTAAGAATACGAGGCAAAGGGATGAAATTGAGTCCATGGAATGGGATGAGTTCAAGAACTTATTTTTCAATAAGTACTTCCCTCGTATTCTCTAAACAAAGATGGAGAAAGAGTTTCTTGAACTGAAGCAAAGGGATGATGAATCTGTTGGTACCTATGAAGAAAATTTTACAAGACTTGCAAGGTACACTTCTGGTATTATTATCCAACATGAGAGTAAGATAGATCGATTCTTTAGTGGCTTAAAACCAAGTCTTCGAAGGGTGTTAGCCATAAGGGACTTCAATAGCTACGAGGAAATCATTCGATGTGCTCTCAAAGTCAAGATGGAGATTGGAGTAACCCATCAGTCATATGGGTTTGATAAGAAGAGGAAAATGGAATTCAAAGGAAAATCTAAAGAGCACATTGAAAAGAAGATGAGCTTTCCCTTATGCTCAAAGTGTGGAAAGAAACATGGAGGGAGTTGTCTTAAAGGGATAAGTAAATGTTTCAAATGTGGAAAGTAAGGTCATCGGGAATTTGAATGCCGTGATAATGGGAAGAAGATGTCTAATGATGCAAATAAAGGAAGGGATACACAGAATGAACCTACTACACATCAATGTTTCAAGTGCAAGGAGATGGGGCATTATGCCAATCAATGCCAAAATCCTAGGGTTGATGATGATGGTCGACGTCAACAAACTCTTAAGGCTAAAGACAAAGGAAATTCACATGCAATTTATATCAGCGATGTGGAGTACGATAACGATGTGGTGAAAGGTACACTTACCATCCACTCTAAAGTAGCAAATGTTTTATTTGATTCTAGATCAACCAACTCTTTTATTTCTGAAGAATTTTCTAAGTGTATCACCGTATTACCTCAACTATTAGATGTTGAGTTAGCTGTGACAACACTTAATGGCACATCAATCGCATCAAAAGTTTATAATTCTTCTCCAATTGACGTTTGTGGGAATGTGCTTCCTGAAAATCTTGTGATCCTTCCTTTAGTGGAATTCGATGTGATTATTGGCATGGATTGGCTTTCTTTATACGGAGCTCATATCAATTGCCAAAGAAGGGAAGTCACATTTCATATTCCAGATCAATATATGATCTTCTATCAATGCAAGGATGAACATAACCTTCCAGTGGAAATTTCTTCCATTTTATGGGTATTTATTCCACTAAATGAAGGTTATTTATCTCAAATGGTTGGTGAGAAACTCGCGATTAAGAATATGCCCATCGTACGGGAGTTTGATGATGTCTTTCCGGAGGAATTACCGGGTCTTCCACCAAATCGTGAAGTTGAGTTTTCAATAGAACTCATACCGGGTGCTTTGCATATTTCAAAGACACCTTATAGAATGGCCCTAATTGAGTTGCAGGAATTGAAGAAGCAACTCCAAGAGAACCTTGATAAGGGATTCATACGCCGTAGTGTGTCACCTTGGGGAGCACCTGTTCTATTTGTTAAGAAGAAAGATGGATCAATGAGACTCTGCATTGATTATCGAGAACTTAACAAGATCACTATCAAGAACAAATATCCTCTCCCACGCATTGATGACTTATTTGACCAACTACGCGGAGCTCAATACTTTTCCAAGATTGATCTTCGTTCAGGGTATCATCAATTAAGGGTCAAAAGGGAGGATATACCAAAGACGACATTCCGTACAAGGTATGGACACTATGAATTTATAGTGATGCCATTTGGTCTTACTAATTCCCCTGCTATCTTCATGGATATAATGTATAGAGTCTTTAGATACTATCTTGATCAATTTTTGGTAGTCTTTATAGACGATATTCTTGTCTATTCAAAGAGCAAGGAAGAGCATGAAGATCACTTGAGAATTATATTGAAGACCCTGAGAAAGGAGAAGATTTATGCCAAATTTACCAAGTGTGAATTTTGGCTTCAAAAAGTTGCATTTTTGGGTCACATAATCTCAAAAGAGGGGATATCTGTGGATCCAGCAAAAACAGAGGTTTTCGAAAGATGGTCGAGACCAACAACAGTAACAGAGATCCGAAGTTTTCTTGGTTTGGCTGGATATTATCGACGTTTTGTAAAAGATTTTTCACGATTATCTAATCCATTCGCCAAGTTGACTCGGAAAGGAGTTAAGTTTGTTTGGACAGAGGAATGTGAAAAGAATTTCAACGAGTTGAAAAGAAGGTTATCCAGTGCACCTGTGCCCACACTACCTTGTAGTGGAGAAAGGTTTGTGATCTACAGTGATGCATCCAAGAAGGGATTGGGGTGTGTTCTTATGAAAAATGATATGGTGATAGCTTATGCCTCACGACAGTTGAAAATCCATGAGAAAAATTACCCAACACATGATTTGGAGTTAGCTGCGGTAATCTTTGCATTAATGATTTGGAGACATTACCTTTATGGTGAAAGGTGTGATATTTATACTGATCATAAAAGTTTAAAGTATATTTTCACACAAAAGGAGCTGAATATGCGTCAAAGAAGATGGTTAGAGCTGATCAAGGATTATGACTGCTCAATCTATTACCACCCTGGGAAAGCAAACAAGGTGGCAAATGCCTTAAGTCGACAAGACCATGCTAGTTTATCCATGATGAGGATCACAAAAGATCCAATATTTATGGATTTACAAAGGATGGATCTTGGAATTATAATGGAAGGGGAAAAATCTTATCTTTCTCCAATGAATGTTCAACCATCTATACATGTGATGATTAAAGAGGCAAAAAAAGAAGATGTCGAGTTACAAAAGAAGGTGAGAAATGTTCCTGAATTCAACCTTGATTGTGATGGGATAATAAAGTTCAGGAATCAGGTTTGTGTTCCTCCCATCCCCGAATTAAAGAAGGAGCTGCTGGATGAGGCTCATAGTTCTTCATTCTCTATTCATCCTGGAAGCACGAAGATGTATAGGGACCTGAAAGAGTACTTCTGGTGGGATGGCATGAAAAGAGATGTTGCTGAATATGTCTCTCGATGCTTGGTTTGTCAACAAGTTAAAGCTGAGAGACAGAAGTCTAAGGGGATGTTACAACCATTACCCATACCCGAATGGAAATGGGAAAACATCACTATGGACTTTGTCACAGGACTTCCTAAAACATCCAAAGGCAATAATGCTATCTGGGTCATAGTTGATCGTCTTACAAAGTCTGGACACTTCATTGATATTAGAGAGGATTTCTCTCTAGATCAGCTTGCCAGGATATATGTAAAGGAAGTGGTAAGATTGCATGGATTACCACTTTCTATTATATCTGACCGGGATCCGAGATTTACCTCGATGTTCTGGCGAATTCTTCAGCATACTCTGGATACAGAGTTGAGTTTCAGCACTGTTTATCATCCTCAGACAGACAGTCAGTCTGAGAGAACAATTCAAACCCTAGAATATATGTTGAGAGCTTGTTCTATGGATTTCAAAGGAGTTTGGGATCAACACCTACCTTTGGTGGAATTTTCTTATAATAATAGCTTTCACTCCAGTATTCAGATGGCTCTTTATGAAGCTCTCTATGGAAAGAAATGTAGGACTCCAACTTGCTGGGATGAAGTTGGGGAAAGAAAGCTATTAGGACCTGATCTCGTTGATGAAATGGCAGAAAAGGTCAGATCTATTCAACAACACATAAGATCAGCTCAGAGTCGACAGAAAAGTTATGCCGACAACCGAAGAAAAGACCTAGAGTTTGAAGTGGGTGATAAAGTGTTCTTACGAATATCTCCCTGGAACAGGGTTATGTGATTTGGAAAGAAGGGGAAGTTGAGCCCTAGATATATCGGTCCTTTAGAAATACTGGATCGTGTTGGAAAGGTAGCTTACCGATTGGCGCTTCCACCGAATCTCTCTCAAGTTCACGATGTGTTCCATGTATCTCCCCTGAGAAAGTACATACCTGATCCTTCACATGTACTCAGCTCAGAAGTTGTACCGCTGGAGAAAGATCTTTCTTATGAAGAACAACCGATAGAGATTCTGGATCGTAGTGAAAAAGTCCTACGAAACAAGACCACTCGATTGGTGAAAGTTTTATGGAGGAACCACCAACATGAAGAAGCTACATGGGAGCTTGAGGATATGATGAGGGAGAAGTATCCTCATCTGTTTGTTACAAAGTGACGAATTTCGAGGGAGAAATTCTTTTTAAGGGGGGTAGAATGTAACACCCATGATTTTTATGAGTAATATTTTTGTTTTATATATCATCAAAGGAATCTTTCACTACACACTAGCTTGGCATACTTTACACGCAATCGCGACCTTCCTCGATAGCTTGCGTTGTACGCAATATCGAGTTTCACTAAAGGACGATATGCTATTAAAATATTATTTAAAATAGCCGTTATGAATAGTAATAACCACTTTTTGAAATTTTATCTTTCAAAATGGTCCTCATTTTTGGATTTGGAATACAGAAATTAGCCTTGGGTGAAATTTTGGTATTTTTCTGAAAACTTTCAATTTTTGATGAATAGTGAAACCACTAAGTGGTAGGTTAAAAACTGAATTTTGCATAAAACTTAATTTTACCGCTTCTGTGAATGGAATTTCGAAAATCCGACAGACACGGTTGATATCAGTAAGTAAAATGTGGTTCAATGAGATAAAAATAATTTTTTGGTGAATAGTAACTTTTTACTTTTTTTACCGTGGTTAATAGTAAACAGGGTAACTAAGGGTAAATATGATATTACTATTACCCTAACACATGTCCTAATTCCATTGGATAAGTGTAATTAGACAAAAAACAACCTTATGAATATAATATGACCATTTAGGTCCACTAGGATTAGATTATGACATTTAATATTATTTTATTTAATGAATAGTTAAAATAGTTAAAATCAATGTTTAATAACTAAAACATTTTTAATATGGGGTTATACATAAGATAAATTCCACTATAAATATTCATTAGAAAGATAAAAAGATTTCATACATAATGATATTTTATTCATAATTTTTATACATTGAATAAATTAATTTATTTATGACACAACGATGATGCAGTAATTACCCTTTTAAGGAAATGTTAACATAATTGATGCTCAAATAAATGAAATTTGAGACTTTTTATGAATTCTACTAATTTTATAGGTTACTATGATATATTAGTGTTAATTTAATCAACTTTTTTTGAACATAAAATTATGTTATGACTTTCACAAAAATCATATATCAAATAGTGTCAAAATTGACACAAAATAGTTTTTAAATCAAATATTATATTATTAATTGTTATTTTATTCCTAAAAATCTACGGTTCGGCAAAATGACTTAGATAAGGATATATATATTAATAATAAACCACTTGGGGTTAGTTTGGCATGTTATAGTAAGTGTATTAACCATATAGTGTAAGAAAACAAAAAGTCACGGTAAAAGTTAAATTATTTAACTTAGAGTTAAATCTAATTGATAAGGTTAAAATAATTACCTAAACTTGTCTAAATCCTATTGGATGATAGGATTTAGACCCATCCCCACTTTACCTTCGAAATAAGACCCTTTGGAACCATTATAAACCGATTTTGACTTTAATATAAAATAATATTTTGAGATATTCCTAAGGTACCCCTCTCCTCCCTTATAAAAGGGCACCTCCTCCCTCTATTCCTCACACAACTTTGAGCCTTCAAGCTCGGCCAAACCCTGACATTTTCTCCTCTCCACTTCCCTAGAGACATCCTAGTGGTCCTGGTCTTCTTCAAAGACCAATTTTAGTGCCCTAAAAGGAGGTCTCAAAGAATCACTTCAAAGAAGAGGTAATATCCATTACCGATCCTTTC
This sequence comes from Viscum album, assembly GCA_963277665.1. Classification (NCBI taxonomy): domain Eukaryota; kingdom Viridiplantae; phylum Streptophyta; class Magnoliopsida; order Santalales; family Viscaceae; genus Viscum; species Viscum album. The sequence continues at coordinate 414,396,506 of OY728139.1, forward strand.
CAATTTCTTTCTTCTTCAACTTCTTCTTCTTTAGTTGTTTCATGATAACGTAATAAAATCAGTATTACTTACATACTGGTATGTTATTATAAATATGAAACAACCCTAATTCACCTTCTATCCATCCTATGGAAAAATGAAATCACCGTGTGTGCGTACGTACGGAATACTGTCTCCACGCCGTGGTGTAATCTATTTTCCACCATCACCATACAAGGACGGGTATAATGGTGTAATGAGTAACTATATATGATTATTATAAAGTGATATTGATACTGAAATAGTATAAATACACTTAAATACAATTCCACGATCATGGGAACAATATCATCGCTCGTGCGTACGTACAGAATACCGTCTCCATGATGTGATGCGACTCATTCTACATGATCATCATTACATAGTAATTATATAAATGAATTGAATAAATAAATATGATATATGTTACACTAATACAATTCTGGATATAATGTATCTATAACCTTAAAAGAAGAATAAGAATTTGTTCGGCAAAACACGCATAAGAACAAAAGGCAATAAAGACCCGAGTAACAAGTAACAATGAAATATTAATAATAAGAAGCTAAGAATATGACCATATATGATGTCATATCAATATGTATTATTCTGTAATAGGTCAATAACATTATTTAAACCATTATACTGGAGCTTCAGACACGTACAAAGCAAATCAGACCTAAGGTAGGGGAAATATCAAAATCTCATTTTTATCGGAGATTGCTTATACTTTGGTATTTACTGGGGTGTATTTTATCATCCACATGCATGTTCCCTCAATATGTAATATTGTTTCCATCCACTTACAATAGTTTAGATCCAATTTTACCCTTCGGTGAGTTTTTAGTAAAGAATATGAAAAGAATCTTTTGTCATTTTTTCGTACGAGGTACTTTTTGACTTTTCTGACAAAAGTACGAAGAATGTTTTTTTAACTTATACGACATGAATGGATTTTTGAAACATTATTTCCAAGAAGCTTCCTTTACAAGTTTTCAAGTTTATTTTTAATCAACTTCTTTTAGTTTATAATTGTATGACATGTTAAGAAAAGAAAAGTGTTTTTGAAGAAGAAAGGATATTTTCTTCAAGAATGGAGTTCAAGTGTTTTATCAAAATTATTTTCCATATAAGATAATAAAGGGTTCTGTTTTTATCCCTATTATTACATTGATTTGATTATGTTGTGAGGTAATTATTTTTATGAAGTCATTTACCTTATATGATTTGTTTTATGATGTCATGATGTTTCAAAAATCCCATTTTTGTTACATGTGTCATGCGATGATGTATGATTTATGATTATGTGGCCCAATAAGAAAGGATTCATTATAAGATGGGTTGGACCTATATCTCCCTCCAATTAATTGGGTAAAGATTTATATCTCATGAGATAGACATGGCTGGAACGGAAGGTTATTTTGGTTCAGTGATACAGGACTGAAATGAGGAATGAACTCAGTTCAGAAATGGACTTTGTCCGCTAAGATAGTCTTGGCAATGAGTCATGACTAAAAAGAGATGATTTTCCATGATTATGTGTTCATGACACAAAGTTTCAAGTTTTATGTTATGATTATGGGGATCTCATTTTCACTTATATGATTTATTTTATGTTAAGATATTATGATCTATTTTGCTGGTTATGATTTTCAAAAAGATATGATATGATTTTTATTTCCTTTATTTTCCCTTGCTGAGCATTTGAGCTCACCCTTTTTGTATGTTTTCTTTTCCCCAGGTCAGGAAGATGGATATTAAGTAGAATATGCTAAAAGGGACCCTAGATATGATGAAATAAATGGGAGACACTGTAGAAGATTTATGAACCAGTTGTTTATGTTTCCCAGTTTCTAAAGACACTATACCTATATAGTCCTTTGTGGTTTTGTCATATGTTGTAATAAGTGTGCTTAAATTTTGAAGTATTAACAATGTATGTAAAGTATGGGTCGTTATACCATCAAGTTATAATATGTTAATTTTTGGGTTGGTCAAACCACCTACATGAATATCTGATATAAAAATATACCATATATGACTGTGGTGTAACATATTTTTTATTTCAATAATAATAAATATCTTTTTGGATAATTTATTGTTACGTTATGTGGAAAAAATGATTAATCTGCCAAAAATATTGAAATATGTTAAACACGTCACAAAAGGGTAAAAAATCTAAGTTAATAGTATATAATATTGAATAAAACATTATCAAAGTCAGAAACTGCATAAGTTAATGTTTATCAGGCCCTCAAAGCCTCATCTTGGATAGAATAAAAATATTAAATATATTATTTTAAACATGGAAAATGTATTCAAAATAATTCCATAACTCTAAATTAGGGTATCATAAGATAAAATTGAGACCATTGTTGGGTCTAGAATGTAGTGTTTACCCAAGGAATTGTATACCATTCAAACAGAATAGGTATTTTGGTCCCCCGCTCACAAGTTATAGTTTTTAAATAATTTTTTTAATATATTAAATTATTGAAAATTATTTCACATCTCACAAATGGGGGATCACACTACAATTATAACATCACTATTGTTTCCGAAATACAGATTTTACCCTAAGAGGTATATTATTTATTCATAACTGACCCCTTTAATAACCTTTTAAAATTTGTTAAATTGTGTGGATGAAGATAAATAATTAAAATTTTAAATTAATAAAATGATGAAAAGGAGGTGTGCATTGTTTATGCTCCTTCTCTCCTCCCCTAATTCAGTGCATGCCTTTCCTCCATGGGAGGAGTGAGAAGCTTCTCAAGGATTCATTTTGGTCTATTTCAACCATATTAAAAAATTAAATTTCATTAATGGGTGACAGTAAATGTCTCCTCAATCATCAATTTGGCGTTTAGTGGTTGGAAATGTGTGATTAATTTTCAATATAGAGATTGAATTTATGGTTAATTTCTGAACCATCAAATATCTAGTTACGCCTATATAAACCCAACATAAGAACCGATATAATCACCACAACTCTTTGTATGATTTCCTAGGAAAAAACATCCAAAACAAAATTGGATTCCACCAAGCGACATCCTCCCCCTTAAAGCCCCCTTACACAACACACCCCACATGGTGATTTCAATTCATTTTTCTTTTAATTTTAATTATTTACATAAAATATCAATTTCTTCTCATTACATGAATTTTATAAAAAAAAATGGGGTTAAATAAATTCGAACAAAATTCAATTAACTCGAAAAAAAATCAAATGATAATTATTTATAAATTATCAAAGGTTATGTTTTTTTTTTGTTTTATCGAAAGATAATTTTGGAATAAATTATCAAAACAAATTTACACATATTTATCAAAGGATAATTATAAAATCATTAAATGATAATTTCAAGGTATTAAATATGATTAATTTATCAAATTTTTTAAGGTGTTTTGTTTTATTTTCCGGCCACCACAACCTTGCTCTGACCTCACATCTCATCGCTCCTCTCTAGGTCAGATCTAGAGCGACAAATAGTTAGAGGTTTTGGACTTAATTGTTTCTCGGTCATGGTTCATCTCAAAATATTCATTTCTTTTATTTTAGGCTTTCATCCCACTGGTTTCCCCTTTGTTTCTTATTGTTTATTATTTAACAGCGGTTTATTCATTGATAGCATTTTCTTTTATGGTAGTTTCTAGGTTCGGTAGCGTGGATTTGGTCTCTTGGCGATGAAGGTTTTCAGTGAGTCTCGCCAACATTATGACCAATCTATGTCCACTCATTTCTCTGCTCTTTGCTCCAAAACTCAACCTCTCAATCCAAGGCAGTTCTGCGGGGTAGTCTTGATGGTGCCTTGGTTCGTGAGTTCGAGAGTATCGGCGTCATGGTGATCTCTTCGGCATTTTTTCTCAAGTGATGGTCTTATCTGGTGCTTCTTGTGTTTATTGAACGATGATGATGAAGGCAGTGTCTTTCCAGTGACGTGATGATGTAGTTATGGGGTAGGTTTTGGTTCCGCAATGGATGTTCGAAAGTGTTGATGCGTTGATGCAAGCCTCGGGTAGACTTCAGTGATGTTTTGTTGTTACTGGCATGGTGCAACGATTTTGGTGACAATGGTGTCAACATTCACCGCAGCGGTGATGATGATGTCCTAGGGTGTGTTTGGCCTCGTTTCATGCTACGTTCATGGCTCAAGGTGTGATACTACTTTGAATATTGAATTTTGAATGTGGATTTTTTTGGTATATTTTGAATTTAAAATGTGGAATTTGGGATGGCTTCGACTTCTGACTGGTAATTTGTAATGGATCCCAATTATCTTTAAAGTAGATATTTTGAAATTGAAAAAAATGGATTTGGAAGAAATTATTTCATGGAAATTATTTAATATAATTCTGTGAAATTATTAATGATAATTTAAATGAAATCATCAAACAATAATTACATCTATTTATCAAGTATAATTTATAATTTATAATGGGAATTAAATTTATCAATATAATAGTTAAATTAAAATATTGGGATTAATTAATTTCATCACATTTTAATTATCCAATTAAGATAATTATAAGCTAATGTATTTTAAAAAAAATGAGAAAATGATAATTTAAATTACCAAATAATATGAAATTTTTTTATCTTTTTATGTGATGTTTTAAAAGGGTAATGTGATAATTAAAATTTATTAGGTAATGAAATAAATTTAATGATAATTTCATAATTAATCAAGAGAAAGAATTAATTATCACATGTGTTGTTTTATTTATTTAAAATAAAAATAAATGTTATGATTCTAGGAAAACATTTGACATACCTCATGTACCGAAATTCCAACATCTTGAGACTTTGATGTATCACCTTGACATAAAAAAACTATGAGGGGTCTTCCAACTGTTAAGGTAGTAAGTTCATTATCTTTTTGGCATGTTTATAAATGATTTCCATTAATATGATTATGTGTATACATGTTTAATGAATATTCTATAGAGTGAATGCATGTGGGTATGTGTGTATCCCTAGAAACTCTATATTACACTTGATGTCATGAGTACTTGTAGTTATTTATTCACAATACTGTGGGATTACATGTACATTGTGTTTTACATTACTCCTGACGATGTTTTATTTCTTAATATATATATCTTTCCATTACATGTATAGATTTTGGTTTTGTTCTTAGTGCCCGGATAGGTGGACTATGAACTTGTGGTATGCTTTGGAGGAGGTATGAATATGACTGACAATGAGGGTCCAATGCATGGGGTATGCACATGACGATGCCTATGGGATGCCATGTAGTGGACCATTGTGAATTTTGTTATCCTCTGTAGTATGGATGCACATGACTAGCGGTGAGAGTCTAATATATGAGGAAGGAACATCATTATTCCATGGGATGCACTAAATGACGAGGGGACACATATTAGCCCTTGGTCCCTTGTATGTCCCTCAGTGGTGTGCTTCAATGACTAAAGGACGTAGATTATCACATAATCCTCAATATGTCCACTCGAAAAATATGTTAAGCTGAATTGATCTACTTTCCCATTCACAAATAGAAAACATATATTCTTTAAGAATTTTTATTTTCTATCACATGATGATACTAATAAACATGATTCATTAGACTAATGTATAATCATTTATTCAGTTTACACCTTGGTGATCCATATAGCATAGAGCTGAAGTAGGTACGTCTAGGGGTTGTGGTATCTTGGTTATTACACAACCTCTCTATTTTGGATTGTGTGTTTACTAAAAACAATATTTATTATGGAATTCATATTTATGTTGAGCACAATAGTTTTAGGACGCATTGGTGGTGTCCTACTGAGTATTGTACTCGTAATATTCTTGGGAAATTTGGTGTTCTTATTGATTTCATGACAAGATATCGGATAAAGGGAAAGGATCATATGGAGGACAGTTTACTGGTGTAACATATAGTGGGAGAAGATTGGGACAAGCACCCTAGTACTCTGTATATGATTTTTTATTTACATTATTGTTTTCCTTTTACTAATTACTTTTTTTCATGCCTCATTGGGAGCCCTTACATTATATGTATTCCATAATACTTTCCAAATAATTATTATGATTTATTATTTTATGAATATCTGATCCTATGACATGGATAAAACAGTATAGAGTCCCCAAGGTTCCACTTGAGACCCTCACTATTAGTTTTAAACCTCTTACATACGGGGAGGCACACATGAGGCAATGTTTCATTCTGGATCGAACATTATGATTTGGTTCAAGAAGCTTCAAAATAGTTTCAAAGTTTCATATTTTTACAAACTTGCCTCTTCTTTGTTCTTTGGGTTGGGATTGGTTATATAGCAGCTTGGATGGTTGGGACTTGGGCGGGGGAAACTATGTAAGTGTCGGACCGAATACTACATAGTGGACCTCTTAGATACCATTAAATTGGGAAATTTTTATTTATTGAATATTGACTAAATTCACTATGGGTGATTCACATGATTTTATCGATGATTTATAATATTTCATGCATAATCATGCATTATTAACAGTCATTTAAATTAATATGCCAAAAATATACTTGTTGTTATGTTTTATATAATAATATAAATTAAATGAATTGATTTTCCTAGATGTTCTGGATAGTTGTTATGTATTTCATTTTTGAATTAATTATTTAAACCGAGCATTTTTTTTTGTTAGTATATATATATGACTATGACTTACATGTCGAGATAGATATAAGGGTTAGTGTTAGAGGGGTATACATTGGGTTAAATCCCATAGACTATTTTAGAGAACCTTGTGTTATCCCTTAGACTAGTTGGGATATATTTATATCCCTAATGTTCTTTATTTTTTAGGTATTCAACTTTGGAGATATGTAATGTGATTGAAAGATATAGCAGCCTAGGATACTATCATACCACCACCAGTGGAATAAGGGGATGTGCCAAAAATCACCTATGTTAGCATAAGAGATTCAGGCTATAAGGCTTGTTCATTTTGGAATTTTTTGTATAGTTATTTTCTAGGGGGACCCACATATATTACCAGGACCAAAAATGCTCGAGATTTTCATATTAAGCACCATAAACAGTTTCCGGGAACTAGTTGGCTACAAGATGTGGAGGACTGGCTGGACTTTATAGAAAGCATCTTTGTGCTGGTCCAGATTATTAAGAAAGGGAGTGTGATCCAAATGGCCTATATGTTATAGAGAACCTCTTGGAGATGGTGGAATGTTATCAACCAGTCTGGGAGAAGTGAGGTACTTAAATGGATGACCTTCAATGAAGATATTTCTCATACAGTATTTTCCAAACATGATTAAGCGGGATAATGCACAGGAAATTCATGGAGTTACAATAGGATTCCATGAATGTCTCTTATTATTCTTCATGATATATGGAATTACTTATCATTTCCCTATTTTATCTATAAATGAGGCACAAAAGGCCTGGAATTTCGAGATAGTCCTTCGATGGGAGCTATGTTGTCAGGTTCTGGGTTTTCACATGACGACAAATAAACTGGTCATCTGAATATCCATGAACATTGAAAAGGGAAATAGAGGAAGATATATTACTAGCATAACACACATCTTAGGATGGTCTAGTGACTAATTTAACTCTCACCTATATGATATTTTCTTCTAGTAATAAGAATTGGAAGACCAGAGACATGTACCTGAGTACCATCATGGAGGTGGAGAAGAGTGTGGTTCAATCAGAACCTTTGGCAGATATTTCATGGTATTCCAACTATGGAAAGGCTGGACACATTCATATGATTTTTAGAGAACCTAAATGTGTGTGTCTACATTGTAAAAAGATGGCATCTCTAATAGTTTATCTACACAGAAGAGGATATAGATTTACACAAGGGAAAAGGTAAAAAAGGGGGAACTGGTTGAGGTTTCCAGCAATAGACATAGACTAGTCATTCACCTCATGGACAAAGAAGAAGAGATGTGGTAGTTCGTATGTATGTAGTGGACCATAATCCAACAAATGGTGTAGAGTGACCATCCACAACTAGAGGTGTCGTTCTGTTCACCTATAATTTTTTACTACAATATTTGACATTGGTTCTTCCAATTCTTTTTTATTTGCACAATTATTTTTTGGAATTGACATACCTATCAAATTATCATCTGAGTTAGTCTCCCATAATACACCTTTGGGTAAAAATGTGGAATGTCTTCATCGATGCTAAGAGTTTCCACTAGTTTTATCTAGCTATTAATATTTATAGGGAATTTATGATTCAATAAATGAAAACCTTTAATGTGATTTTCAGTATGAACTAGATACCCTTTTTCCAAGATCACATTGACTACTATCAATGTCGGGTATATATTTATTCACCAAAGGGATAGAATTTCCTGATGACTGGGGAGTGGGAGTTGGGATGAAGGATAGTTGGATTGGACTTGTGCCAACATGGGTCAATAAAAGCACAAATGGAAGTCTTTTCTATTTCCCAAGAATTAGTGGAAACCTCCTCATCTTATCCACTAGTTTTAGATCTCAATCTGGGAGCCCTTCCAATTGACATCTCTAGTCTAACTATTGATAAAGTAGTTGAATTATAGATGAATCGCATATCAGGTGCATATATAATTTTGATACATTTGTATTATATGTATGCAACCAAACTAAAGGATCTGAAACATCAAGTAGTTGACTTGGAGAGAAAATGGTCTATTAGACATTATACTTCACCCTGTGGGATGCCTGTTTTGTTCTCTAAAAAGTAAAATGGTGGTATTTGACTATGAGTTGATTATCGGAAGCTAAAAAATTTGATAGTGAATTTCTGACATCCATTACCAAGGATTGATTATCTTTTTGATCAGTTGTGAGGATCCCATTGTTTCCCAAATATTGATCATCAAACAGGCACCCACCATTTATGTGTTATAGAGGTGGATATTCTGAAGACAACATTTCAGAGAAGATATCAGTTGTATGAGTATTTTTTAATTCTGTTTGGACTAATGAATGCACCAGTTATGTTTATGTTCATCATGAAAATAAACGTTTATCCATATTTGGACACATTTATAACAGTTTTTTATGATATTTTCATCTATTCTCCAACATCATAACAATATGTTTGGCACCTTGAGATAGTCATGAGTATGCTCTGATATCAAATACATTATGATAAGATATAAAAATGTGACTTCTAAATTATAGTGTTGTATGAAATTGAAATATCAATAAACCCAGATAAGGTTGAAGTAGTATGTCATGGACACGTCCCCAGAAAGTGTTTGAGATCAGGAGATTCTTGGGTTTAGCTGGATATTACTAATGTTTTTTCCAGGACTTCTCCAAGCTATCGGCACCCATGAAATCTTTGATGAAGAAGTGAGTAAGGTTGTAGCGGTCATACTAGTGTAAAGTGGTCTCCCTTGAGTTAATGAAAAGGATGAAAACTGCTTCAGTGCTAAAACTTCTAGATCCTAGGATAGGTTATGCGGTGTATTTTTATGCATTATGAGTTGGACTAGGTGTAGTATTGATGTATGGAAAAATGTTAGTCATTTATGGGCCTTGTCAGCTATGAACCCTTGAGAAGAACTACCCTATGCATGGCTTTATCTAGAATTAGTGGTCCACACATGAAAATGTTGAAGACATTGTCTTTTTGGTGAGATATTTATTTATTACATACATCACAGTAACATTTGTCATATTGTCACTTAGAGGGATATAAATATGAGGTAGAGGTTTTGGGTTCTATATACAAATACATTCAACTTTGAGAAGAAATATTCCCTTGAAAATGGAAATGTCTTAGTATATGCCCTTATCCATTGGACCCACTATGAGTAGGAACATAGTGAGAAGTCCTCATAGGTTTAGTGGCATTTTATGTTCTTATTGATTGACTAGAGGGTTGAGGTATTTGAGGATAAAGGGTATTTAATTTTATATCTCTTCATGATTACATCTTACCTTATGGAAAGAATGATGACTGAATAACATTCATACTCACAATATACTATGATGATGGAACGACTTTCTGAAATTAACCCAATAGTCAAATGCTCGATGGAAAATAATGACATGATATTATACCATAGAAGATTAGTATTTAATACTTCAAATAGAGAGGAACTGATGAGTTATTACCATAAGTCTTGGTGGATGGTACATTCTAGTGTGAAAAATATGTACCATGACTTCAGATGATAGTTTAGTTGTCCAGGGATGAAGAGGGACATTTCAATTTTTGTCTCTCGATGCATTACATGTTAGAGGGTTAAATCTGAGAACTAACATGTTGGAGGATTGATTCAGCCACTTTGGATACATATGTGGAAGTTTTAGGACATTACTATGGACTTCATGATAATATTACCCATAAACCCAACGATTCATGACGTAGTTTGGGAGATTGTTGATCAGTTAACAAATTCTTCCCACTTCTTGTTGATCAGAGAGACTCACTTTGTGGAGGAGTTGGGAAATTTTTTGAATGGGATTTTTTTCTCCTACATGGAGTTCCCTTGAAATTTTTTTCTTATATATATTCATGTTTCCTGCCACGGTTATTAGAAGTGATTGAAAAATCCATAAGAAATATTCTACGATTGAGCACTGAATAGCACCGTTTGACTGACGGGCAGCCTAAGGAGATAATACACATACTAAAGGATATGCTACGAGATTGAGTGCTAGACCTTGGGAAAATATGGGATGATCAACTTTCCTTGATTGGGTTTTTATATTAAAACAGCTATCATGCTTCAATTCAGATGGATCCTTTTGAGGATCTTTATGAGATGTTTTGTCACTCACCTCTTTATTAGAATGAAGTTGGATAGGTGGTAGTTGTTGGACCAAACATTTTTTGGGAGACCATTGAGAGAGTGTTGTTGAAACAGAAGAGATTTATCAATGATCATAGTAGATAGAGAGTGTATGCTGACTATCAGAGGACGCCATTGTAGTTTTCTGTAGTAGATCATGTTGTCTTAAGAGTGACTCCATGGTTAGGGAACAAACGGATGAGGGATAAAATAAATATAGAACTACATTTTATTAGACCCTTTGATGTCACCGAATTGATAAGGGAATTGTTATATCATCTAGACCCCTCTTCACACTATTATAGTATAAATAATGTCTTCCATGTGTCACATCTCCAGAGGTATATACCCGATCCTACACATTTTATTGATTGTAATTTATATTTACATTGATATTGACGTATCTAACTAGGAGCATCCGATATTTATCATGGAACAATGATAGAAGGAGTTAATAGTAAAGACAATACCACTAGTGCAGGTTCAATGGAAGCATGGATGGATCGTCAAAGAGACAAGAGAATGTGAGTCTGATGCTTTAGCTCAACGGCCTAAGTTGTTTGAGTACGACCACTAGATATTCTTCTCGAGTTTGAGAAACTGATAAAGTGGGAGAATTGTAACATCCTATTTTTCTTACAATAAAAATAAATCCATTTTCAGAAAAAGTTTTTATACCATAAGGGGAAAAAAATGATTCAGCAGCCAAAAATTTTGAAATATGATTAACACCTCAAGGAAGGGTAAAAAAGACCAGTTAACACACTGGAATATTAAATAAAATATTTTTACAGTTAGACAGTGAGATATTGTGAGTTTCTGAGGACCATAAATCCTTAGTGAAGACCGAATAAAAATAATTAATATATTATTTTAATTACAAAAAATTTATTCAAAATAATTGACTAAATAAAAAACAATGCATCGTATGATAAAATTGAGACCCCTTTTGAGATTGGAATGTATTTTTTCCCTAATATTGGTATAAATTAGAAGGCAATGGGTATTTTGATTCCTCACTCACAGGTAAATGTTTTTACATAAACTTTTCAATATATTAAATTATTTAAAAATATTATAACTCACAAATGGTGCATCACATTGAAATTCCATCACCACTATTGTTTTAGAAATCAAGTTTTTACCATAGGGGGTATAATTTTTATGTACAATTTTCCAATTTAATGACCTTTTAAAATTGATTAAATTGTGTGAAAATGATAAACAATTAAAAATAATAATTAATTAAATGATAAAAAATGGTGGTCTGGATTATTCATGTTCCCCCCTTGCCCCCACATAGTGCACAACTTTCCTCCATGGGAGGTGTGAGAAGCTTACCAATGCTTAATTTTGGTATGTTTCATCCACATTAAAAAATTCAAACGCATTAATGGGTTATATTAAATGAATCCGCAATCACCAATTTGGCATTTATTGGTTCTAAAATGGTGATTAATTTTCAACATTGAGATGGAATTTAGGGTTAGTCTTCTAACCATTATGATTTTGGTTACCACTATATAAACCCAACACCCCAACTGGTATAATCAACACAATTAGTTGTCTGATTTTAGGAGAAAGAACAACCAAAAAATTAGATTCCACAGGGTGGCATCCTCCCCCCTTTTGGCCTCCTTACGCTGCACACCCCACATAGAGAGTTCTATTATTTTTTTCATTTTAGTTATTTTATTAAACTCTACCTTTCTTCTCATTCGATGCATTTTATAAAAATTGGATAAAATTTGAAAATGTTTATTTTATTTAACTCAAACAAAAATAAAATAATAATTATTTATAAATTTTAATAGGGTATTTGTTTATGTTTTATCGAAAAAATTTTTTTAAATAAATTATCAAAATTTATTTAATAATAAATTATCAAAGTGTAATGATAAAATCATTAAATGATAATTGAAATGTTTTATCGAAGAAGAATTAATCAACACTGTTAATGGTATAAGACATTAAATTATTTATAGTAATTTATAAATAATTTTCCAATGATAATTTTTACAAAATTAGGAAATGAAAAGTAATGAAGATAATTCTGTGAATTGTCAACAATAATTAAAAATAAAAAATCTATAATTACATATATTTTTCAAGTATAATTTAAAAGATTTAATGTGAATTAAATTTTTCAATATAAGTGATAAATTTAAATATTAGAAGACATTATTTTGATCACATTTTAATTTTCCAATGAGGATAATTATCATAGCATCTCTATTAAAGAATGATAACATGATAATTTAAATTATCAATGCTTATGAAAATTGGTTATCATTTTAAATTTTGTTTTTAAAGAGAAAAGTGATAATTATAATTTATCAGCATGTGTGATAAATTAAATTATAATTTTAGAATTATTCAAGAGAGAGAAAAAATTATCACATGTGATGTTTTCTTTCTTTGAAATAAAAATTAATTTTATGATTCTATGAAAAACTTTGGTATAACTCGATCATAGATCTTCCAATAGCTTGGGACATCGATGTATCTCCCTGATGTCAAAAAAACTATGAGAGGTTTTCCAACTATTAAGTTAGGAAGTTCCTTTACATTTCGGGAATGTTTACAATTTATTTGCATTTATATGATTATGCACAGACATGTTTAATGATTGTACTAGATAGTGAATACTTGTGGGTATGTGTATATCCCTATAAAATCTATATTACACTCGATTTAATTTGTACTTGTAGAGATTTATTCAATTTTCAATGTGATTATGTGTACAATTTGTTCTACTTTACCCATGTTGAAGTCTTATTCTTTCATATATATATATATATATTTGATTTCATTCCATTTATACCATGTGGTTTTGTTACTAGATCTAATATAGGTGGTCTATCAACTTGTGTTATCCTTTGGAGGAGGGATATGCATGAATGAAGATGAGGATCCGATACATGGGGTAGGAACATGGTGATGCCTAGGGGATGTCATGTAGTAGAATATCATGAATTGTGTTATCCATTTAAAGAGTGATGTGCATGACTGAAGATGAGGATCTAACACATATGGATGACACGAGATGATACCTTGGGATGCACTCAATGAAGATAGTAAACTAATTATCTCTTGATCCATAATATTTTAATCGATGGCATGCTTCTATGAGTAAAAGACATTGATTAGATATCATTCTTCATTAGGTCAACTTGATGATTAAGGAAAGCTGATTAGATCTCGATTACCTTCCACACACAAAGTATATCTCTTCTTACAGAGAATTGATATTGTGTTTCCCAACAATGCTGAGAAACATGATTCATTATCCTAGTGCCTAATTGTTGATTCATTTGAACCCTTGGTTATACATCTATAATAGATCTGATGTGGGTACGGATGGGGTTGTGGAAGCTTGGTTATCCCACAAACTCTCAGTTTTTTATTTTTTTACTAAGTATTATTTATTATGGAATACACTAGTATTTAGAGAACATTAGGTTTAAGATACATTGGGGGTGTACTATTGAGTCTGGTACTCACATCGTACTTGGGAATTTCTATATGCTAGTTGATTTTTTTGACTAGATATCTAATTAAAGGAATGGGCCCTATGGTGTAAGGTTGGGTGCCGCATCATAGAGTGGGAGTGGCTTGGGACAAGTTCCAGGGCATTCCATGGAAGATTGGCTATTTAATTTCTATTTTTCCTTCTACAAATTACTTTATTTTCTACCAACTTTGGGATATGTTACATTATATTTATTACATATTTACTTTAAAAATATTTATTCTAATTAATTATATTTTGATTATATCATCCTATGACATGGTATGTAGGGTATATTCTCCCCACTGTTCCTCTTGAAGCCCTCGCAGCTGGTCGGTAACCTCTTGTGTACAGGGATACATGCACGATGGCATGTTGCATTCCTACTTGAACCGAGTTATTCAGTTCAGAATGTTACATATGGGAACTTAAATAATAATATAATTATATGTAAATATGATTAAAATAGTTTTTTTGGATTTCCATATTCCTATATTAAGCATCTATGACAATATTAAAATATCTTTTTTGATCACTATAATTAAAAAAATAACATGAAACCAAATTATATTTCAAAAAAAATGAAAGTGAAAATAGCATAACAAGTAAATAACATATGATAGTAAACAATTAATATTTAATTAAATATAAAATAATAAGTTTTTATAGAAGGTATAAAATTAACTTGATTTTATTATTTATGATGTTAAATTTATTCATTGAATGAATATAGAACATGGTAACTGATTTATGTATCTATTTCTATTTATTGAAACATTTTTTAATGTCAAAAACCCATTTTTTAAATGGTGTTTATACCTAACAAGGACATATTTTGGATTACTCAATAACTTAATTTTTAGGATTCTTATAAACATTTTATTTTTAAGATTCCAATGACTTTTGATTCATAAATTAATAAATCTAAAGGGGTTTGATAACTCAATTAACTTTCATTGAGTTGTACTTCTTTTTATTAAACCTTTATATTAATATTGTTTCTATTCGTCGAAAACATCAAAATATTTTATAAAATCATTACCAATTTGGGTTAATTATGTTTCATTTCCATGTCTTCATTTCTATTCATTTCATTTATAAAATTTGAGATTGAAAAACATAATTTCATTATTTTATAATAAAAATTTATTTTTAAATTATATATTTTCCATTACATCTAATATGTAATTAAAAAACGAATGATATTATTTTTTATATCTTGTGGCTCACATATTTCTCACTATAACGCCCCAACCCCAGAAGCCTGATTCTGGTTCATTATTTTAATACATTGGCATGATTACTAGGAATCAAGTCTTGAAGTACTTATCAGTTTAACAGTCTTGTAAAATAGATTACATATATAACTATTACATAACACATTCTAAGATACAATATAGAATAAATAATACTTTGAGAATTCTATTATTCCCTTATCTTAACCCTATATATCAAATATAAAAAAAAGTTTTGGAATCCTAGGAAAATAAAACACAAGAATGTGGTGAGCTCAGATGCTCATTATTGGTCAATAATTCAGAAGAATCTATACATATTTAAAGAAAGATTTATAATAAAAACAAGAGAATTTTGAATATAAAACATGAACAGAATATGATATAAATAAGTCCAAAATTTACATATAAACATGGAAATGGATATTCTACTAGTTGAATAATCACATGTAAAAACAAATTTTATAATGAGGAAATGCTTAATGTCGGACATCATAACCACATAGTCAGGGCCTTTTGCTGAGTCTAAAAATAAATATTTTGTTAATTACTTGATCCAAACCACTAGATTGTCTCATGAGACCTACTGATCCATCGAGGATCTACAGTGAACTCCTCCCATCACATACTAATTCCAATTTAGTCCTCTTATAAAAAATGCCGAAACATAACATAGACATTTATTTTAAAACTAGCATGTGAATAGTAAATACATTAATAATAAACCATGAATGGTATAAAAATAGCACAAACATAGTCAAACATATCATAACACATTCAATAAAATATTTAATATTGTATTATAATAAATCAACCTCAATCAAAAATCATATCCAGTAAAGGATGTTGACACAGTTGAAAATGGTCAGCAAAACTCTTTGAGAGAAATGTGCTTTTCTGTGAAATCATTTAAAAGTCACACATTTATAATGGAATTCATTTAAAATACATTTTTTAATAAAATTGTCCAATAAAACTTTAAAACTTAAGAAATGAATTAAAATTTTATAACATTCATGTCCATATAAATAAATCCATAAAATCATTTTTAAAACATGGACTTTAATTAAAATAATTTAGAAAAATAAATAATCAAAATATTTAAAATGATGATATTGATGAAGAGTCCCTTCCACAATACCTTTAAATATTAATTTTGAAAACATTTTTATGAAACATGTAAATGGATGAAAAAAATGTGTCAGAAAATACTTACACATAAAAAATCTCGGATAATAATGAGATTGAGGAATTAACCCTTAACTTGTACTTTCCTTTAGTCGAGGGTACTTTTAACCTAATGTATAATGACCATAGTATGTTATTAAAATATACCAGAAACATATTAATATTTATGATATAATAAATGATTCATTTATGGCTTTATACTACCCATTTAATAATAATTACCATGTTAAATTAACATTTTAGGTAATAATCGCTTTCTGTATCGTTTGTGTTTTAACTTGTCATTCATGACCGTATCACTTTGAAAATAATTTAAATACTTAAAGAATATAAAAAATTATTTATATATCATATATATTTATATTATAAACATGTATAATATATAGATATATGAAATGGATAACACCATTTATGGATACGGAAGGTCGTACGTACGCATAAACACTGTTTCCATTTTCATATCATATTGAACGAAAGTAAGTGAATAAGATATTTGTAAATACAAACACAAACACACACAAATATATATATATATATTTATAGTAGAATTATTATTCCATATATTACATACTTATTAATAATATATATTTTTATTATCATTGTTGAATGTTGAATGTGGAAATGAATCTCATCACGTCGTGGAAACTGTAATTTGTACGTATGCACAATCAACAATATCATTCTACTAATGGTGAAATAGAATTTAATTGGATGTTATATCTTATATAAAAAATAACTGATATGTTATATTTATTATTTACATCAATTATTCTCATTATTATACCCATCCAAATAATGAAGTGTTGAATAACAAACTATACAACGGTGTGGAGATGGTAAGACGTACATACAGACGTATGGTGACTTTGTCATTCATTGGCTGGATAGAATAATTAATATGGTTGTACCATATTTATAATTACATCACATTATATATAAGTTACTAGATTTATTATTTTTGTATGGAAACGACAAAGAAATAGGTAGTGAAAGAAGATGATAACTTTAAAAGAGGTGATGAAATTATAACCTCTTCTTCGGGTGCTTCCTTTTTATTTGACCCAAATGGATCCATATGTTGGATTTATTATCAATGTTAGGACTATAGGAATATTTTAAGGTTGTTTGGAGGATATTTGATTAGGTTTTTTCTGAGACAAATGGCTTTGGAGGTGTGAAATTAACAGAATAGGAAGTACCCTTTTATAAAATAGGTGAGGGTCACTTTAGGAAAAGCTAGAAATATAAATATATTATAAAATCATTCTCAGCTTATAATGGATAAAAATGAATTTATTTAGAGGATAAGGTGGGGAGGGTTGGAACTCATCTCAAACAATGGGTTTTAGACTAGTTTAGGTCACCATATAAACCTTATCTTTTTTATTTAACTCTTAGTTAAATAGTTTAACTTTTAACATGTCTTCTTGTACAATTATAATAAATTTTTAATAAACATACTATAAAAAATCTAATAGAACCCCAAGGGGTTCATTATTGATATATATTACCTTATCTAAGTCCTTTTTATGATATTTAGATTTTTAGGATTGTTATATCATTTAATAATATGGGATTTGTTTTAAAAATTCATTTTTGTCAATTTTAACACTATTTAGTATTTGGTTTTTGTGAAAGTCATAAAAGGTTTATTAATTAAAAAAATACATTACATATACCATAACAAGTCATATTCACCTATAAAATTCTTGAATGGAATCAAAAGTATCAATTTACATTTATTTGGATATTTATAATATCAATTATTTTATTCTTTCATTGATAAAGTAATTATTTCATCATCATTGTGTCATAATAAAATTTAATTATATAATATATAAAATTTTTAAATAAAATACCATGATATATGAAATCATTTTATCTTTATAAATAATATTTATAGTCGAAAATATCTTATGTATGACCCTATATTAAAAAACATTTAGTTATTTTACTCTGAATTCACCACTTTTAACTCTCCATTAAATAAAATAATAATAAATTCCCTAATCTAATAAATGTCAACCAAAAGGATACTATTTTATTCCTAAGGTATATTTTGTTCTAAATACACTTATACAATAGAATAAGTCCATGTTTTATGGTGATTATTCTATAATTTATACCTTTAATTACCCTATTTACTTTTAATCGTGGTAAATAATGTTCAAAAGTAACCATTAACCATCATTTATATTCATCATATTGAACCCAAATTTACATAATAATGTCATCCGTGTCTATTGGATTTTTTAAATTCAATTCTTTGAAGTGGTAAAATTATATTTTATGCAAATTTGCAAATGTGCCTAGAAGGTGGGTAAAATACGTTAAAATTTTCAATAAGATTTTATACATATAATATTTTTATGTAATGACTCCAATGAATTAAATTGAACTAATATAAGTATTATATATCTATTTTTACATTAAAATAATTTTAAATAAAAATAATTATTATTTATATAAAAGATAGTTTTAAACAATAACGCAATATTTTTCACTATTCGTTAAAAACTGAATGTTTTCAGAAAAATACAGAAATTTCATCCAAAGATAATTTTGTTATTCTTTACCAAAAAATGATGTCTTTTTAACAAAATTATAAACATATAATTTTCATTAATTAATTTAAAATTAATTCCCAATGTCAAAACTAGAAATAAGGTTTTTGATAAGTGAAAACTATCAAAAGATAGATATGTGTTTATGTTCAATTGTAATGTAAAATTACTTCCAATGACAAAAAATGGATTAAATAATTAAATAATTATCTAATTATACTTCAATACCATTCAAATTTATAATTTATTAAGGTAAATTGTTTGATTAAAAATTTCAATTAAAATTTATTATTTTTCACTAATCATCAAAATATGAATGTTATCAAAAAGACACCAAATATTTATCTAAACTAATTTTTTTTCTAATTCTAAAGAAAATTATTTTGTCAAAATTAATATATAAAAGTGTAAAATATTGGATTTAAAAAGGGTTCTCCATTAAAAGTAGGTAAAATTTTATTTTTTTTAAAAAATACTTCTCTTATCTGAGAAATTTGATTTGGTCATATATTGTGTCTAAAAACACAAAATATTTATGTTAAAATTATATGGAGTATATAAAATTTAAAATGAATTTAATATTATTCATAACAACTTTTTAAACCGTTAGTTTGGTAATTCGTGGTGCACTCAAACTCAGTGTTTCATGTGGAACAATCTATTGAATTACATTAAAGAGATAACGTATTATGAAATCCTAGGGTGTTATACTCACTTAAACATATTATAAGGTTTTTTATTGTGTATTAAACTGATTTGGGTTTCCCAAAAATTTTAATTATTTAATACAAATGATTTTAATTTTGAGATCTTATATTTTATCTTTTTTACCACATTCTGTTGTAAAATAAAAGTATTCCTTCATTGTTATTTATTTTAAAAAAAATAAATGTTAATATTTATCCTTGAAAACTATTGAAACCTATTTAGGAAATTTTTTAAAACAATTTTTTACAAACAATTTAAATGGGTTTTAGTGAAATAACTTTTAGAAAAATTCAACTAGTTTATTATGGGTCTCTAAAACATTTTCTTATAATCTGGTTGTGTTTAAGGATTCAAAATTTCGATTCTTCTTTAATATGTTTCATTTGGTTGAATGTGTTTTTGTTTCATTTGATTAAATTTTTTAATATATTTTATGTGATACTATTTGATAATGTCCTAAAACTCATTTTTAATTCTATAGGTTATTTTATGATGTGATAATCCTTATTTAAGAAAATAAAAATGAATATTTCTTGAGAAGGTGGTATCTATTTATTGATGAAATTAATTTGGTAAAGATTTATATTTCATGAGATAGAAATGTTAAGTGATTAGGTAAGTGATTTTATTGGTTCAAAAAGGGTGAGTGTAATTTCATTTAGCTCAACTCAAAAATTTACAACTCAAATTTTTAGTTATTTTCATGGTTCCCAAAGGGACCATGTGATGGTGTTCAAATATACATTCAATTTTATTTTTGACCATTTTTATAGGTAAAAGGCTTACAATTATAAGAAACATGTGTTTATGTTTGTGTCACATTCTTTCCTACGTTTTGGGGATCATGTTTTTTGATACATTTTTCATCATTTCTTGTTAAAAGATTTATCATTTGGGATAATATGTCTATCATTCATAATTACGATTATAAATTATTTATTTTTTGGTATTTTTTTAATTATATTTTTTCTTTATTATCACTTTCCCATACTATTATGATTTAAACATTACAGAATTTTCTATATTACATCTTACATAGTGTTTGAGCTCACACCTTCTTATGTTTTACCTTACCCATGATTTAATGGTGACTAAGTCTCATGAAATATATATGGGGTGGTTAGATTTATATAAAAATATTAATTAAAGATAAAATAATTATTTTTATGTTTTTAGTCTCTATGACACTAAACCATAAATCACATGGATTGTGGGACTATTTTTGATATGTATTAAATAAAATATTGTACCAATTATTTATTTATGTATGTTTAGACTATATCTCCTAGGAATAAATCTATTGTGACCTAACTGACCAAACCATTCTAAGTCAATGGTAAGCTGAGAGTGAATCTCTAATCCCACCTCTAATAGGCTAGTGGTAAGAGGCTAAGTCTAAGAGGGAATGATAAACTCATTGGAGGCCTTAGCCTAAATTGACTATTTACATACACACATATTAAACCACCATTATAATACATAATTCTAAATAAATAAGACTATAAATGAATTAATAACATATTATCCCACATTATATATTGAAAAAAAGTAGAAAATGAAATAGAGGGAAAAATGTGAGCTCATAAAAATTGAAAGGTAGTTCAACATACTAAAAAAGGGAAACTGCATCAAAACTATATCATCAATTTCCTTCTATGGCCAATCTAGCCCAACTAAACTCCAACATCTCTTGATCATCCTACAGACCAGTTCTAAGGCACTCTGTATACATAAAACATGATACACGATGATAGATCCCTTTAATTGGTGAGTATAAACATATCCAGTATAAAACCCGAAAATCCCAAACAAATATAATCAATGATGGTGTTATATATAAATCATTAAATAATGGGGAAAATAATATCACCAAGATATTATAAATGGGATTCCAAAATTCACAAGGCATGGTCTTCCCACAACTACAATCCTAGTAATACTTCTTTAGGATGAAAGGTGATGATATGTCTAAGAGAAATCACTACTCATGTATTTACAATACTGATAGAAATGATAAAGAATACATGTCATGGTAAGGGATCACACCTTGAACTGTGTCGGACACATATCCTTATCCATAATAACCTACTATAAAGGGGATCACACCCACTATAAGTTAGTCATGGGATACATGGACCAATATATATGGAAAATGAGATAGAAGATCACACCCCAAGACATGCAGAGGGACACCAGAATTTATCATAAACTAGACCACATAGGTAATCACTCTTCATATACATGGGATGAGAATCCTAAAAATACACTAATGTAGGTATAGTCAATAGAATAAACCTAACAGTATTTTAAGGGCCAAACCAGTGAAAATAATTAATTTGACCTAGGAGTCACATAGATTGTAATTAAAGTACATTTCATTTGAAATTTTTTTAGATAAAAAATATAGTCATTATAAAGAGTAGTTAACGCAATATTTTTCTTTTAAAACATAACATGGTTTAGGTCAGAATATACTAGGAAGTCAAGATACGTCACACGTATTCACCCCCAATGTTGTATCCTCTTCTTCCCTAAAGGGTCTCATTTAAAATGTTGTGGACTATATAGACATTTCTAGATTCAACATTAGTGGCCAAATACAAGACAATGTTTCTTAATAATTTCTTATTGCCTCACTTTTTAAAAAAATTATCTACATGACCTGACTCATAAAAAAATCTTTACCCACACCACTATTAGTTTTCTATCATCATTGTAATGCCTCCATCATGACTCCAATTTCTTCATCAAACACATATAAAAAATCTAATGAAATTCAATTTAGTCAATCCATTGAAAAGGTTTCTGAATAGATTCAAATCACCATCCAGTAGAACAATAATGATGAATAAAGAATAGATGGAGAATTGAATGAAACAAAAAGGTGGTTATACAATAGGGTCATGTTTGGATGGATATCATTGATAAAATCTGATGAACAAGGAGAATAATCAAATAACTAAAATCAAATAAAATCTATAATCTTCAATATTTAATGTAAAAAATATTGTTTTTTTGAAAATTTATTAAATAGGAGTAGTTTATCCATGATAAATCTAGAATTAATTGAAATTGGTAATTTTCTAATGGAAACAATGTCCTACTTCAGTCATGATCAATCATTAGAGGATAAAACATATGTATTTAAGGAATAGTAATAACTTCATAAACTCAAAATGATCTCTATATATACATAAATCCATACATAATCAACTAGAGTGAATAATAAAATATATCCTAATAATTAATATTTTGGATAGTTTGGATGAATATCTCTTGGCTAAATCCAAAATAGAGAATATCGTTATCACATAGGTTTATTCATATTGTCCTTAAATTGAAAAAATCATATACATTTACAAGATGAATTGATAACATCGATTAATAGCAGATAGAAATAATCATAAATTAATTAGATTTTTTAAAATTATGATCTCCCACATTTCCATTTTTGATTCATTACTCTATTAATGACCAGTAGTTGAATTGGATGTTGCAAATTCTAGAACAACTATGCCCATGATCAACACCACAACCTTTACCAAGATTGTAGTGAAATTGAACACACCAATCTAGTGAACCTATCATAGTGAGATGGAAAATTCATTGGAAAAATGTTTTTATGTTTTCCTTTACCACATCATCCACCTTGGGCATGGTGAGGCCACCTTGTCCATTTTCAAGAGAATCCCCACTTATGATCCATGAAAGATACTAGGCCCTAGCCCTATTGTGTTTACATTCTTATTTAATAAATAATATCAACAGGGATTGAAATATAATTAACTATGTAAATTTTTTTAACCAATATTTCACAAAACATGTCTTAAGCCACCAAAACCCATCATGGTTCATGAAATTCCACATTGACTTCAAACCATATTTTGAAAATATTATTCAATATTTTCCAAAGTATAAAACCAAAAACATAATGGTCGTTATCTAAAAGAAGGTTAAATTTCAATAATACAAGTGAACCCCATAGTTAAATAAATTATAATAAATAATATATGGTTTTTAATAGAGAAATATGAAATCTCTATCAAAAAATAGAAGTTTAAATAAAAATATTCTAGATTAAAAAGTCACACTATAAAAAAGGATTACGACATAGGAAAATATTCAATCAATATCCCATGAAAAATATAACCAAATATGTATTTTAAAATCCTTTTGATTTCATAAAAATTACTACAAATTTTATAATGTAGAAGAATATACACCACCAAAAAAAGAGAGGTGGTGAATATGAAACATATATAGAAAAATGAAAAAATAAAATGATAAAACCCTTAGCATGGATTTCTATATTCTTTTACAAAATATATCATTATGTGTAATTTTAATATACTAATAATTAAAATATTTTGGAACTTTATTCAATTTTTTTCACTCTTATAGATATTTTTTATCAACTCACTGAATAGATAATACTTATTTTTAGATAATATTGATCATTGGTTGTTAATAGTTTTGGATAAACTTTTTTCTATTTAGGAATAACTTTTTATATAAACAATTCATAGTCATTGGGATTTGCATCAATATAATATTAAATGAAAAATAGTTTATATTCTCTAATGGTATATTTTTTTGGTTCATTCCATGGGTGTTTTTGGTGTCAATTATCATAATTAAATCTATAAAACAATTGATTAGAAAATCTTAATGATCGAGAGGTGTTTCATAAGAGATAAATTAAATATTTATGTTACAATTATTAAAGAATAAATAATTATTATTTTCAATATAATATTATATATTTCCTAAAATCGTATTTTATTGACCATCAATGAAAACATTTATATCATCATTCATATTTGTTGTAATACTGACCCAAACAAGAACATGATATCTTTCATGGATGGGTATTATGATACAGTAATTTTGACCTAATATCAATATTACTGATGTATAATGATTCTATTTATATTTTATTAAATTATAAGACAATTTTTTTAAATAGTTATGACTATATTCTAAATGAAAATGAATGATTATGAGTCATCTCTTACAAATAAGAGATTGTATCTTTTCTTGGAAGATATCATAGTTTTGAATGAATTAGCAAATTATAGTGTGACCAAAAGTAAAAAATCCATGTATAAGATTATTATATAATTAAATATGGTAGATTATATTTATGGGTTATAATTTTTGTGTGGTAGGGTTTGATTGGGTGTGTCTTTTATTAAATGTGGTGTTTCATTTTTTTTAAAACTAAAACATTATTTGTGTGTCAGTTAACTAGGATAGTTAAGAAGGCCATAGATCCATTGTAAATAAATTTGATATGTCAATAAAAATCTTATCTAAAACAATTTATAATTTTTTATATATATTATTCCATTATCATTAATTTAAACCCTTTACCTCATTAACCTTTAGGGTGGTAACACCTTTTTTACCTCAAAACCTATTTTTATGCAAAATAAATAAATATTTCATATTACTAAATTTTGAAATGATGATTAAAAATTCAAAATACATTATATTATATTATATTTCAATATGTTATAATATTTTTTCTTAATATAAGTACACATAACATATATATATATATTATTTTTGAGAAAAAAAAGTATTTTAATCACCAAATGAATATATTCATATTCATTTCCAAAAGAACATAACATGAGTAATAATATATCTAATTTTTTTATTATGAAAATTTTAAATATTTGACTAGTTAATTACTTAATTTATTGAGATAAAATTATGTTACACATAAAAAATTCTTTGAAAAAATTTTCAATTTAATATTAAAAACTTTTACACCCATAACCAATAAATAAATGATTAATCATTTTTAAAAATTTATAAAACTTTCATTTATTTATATTTAATAATCCATTTATGATAAAATTTCTCTAAATATTAACATATAATATGAAAGAGAATTATTTTATTGGTAAAATAATTTTATTTAGAAATGATTAATCAAATTAGTTCTCCTCATAGTTACATAATTATATGTTTTTAATTATTTTATTTTATTATTAATTTATAAATATTAATAAAATAATTTATTTAATTATATAAATATATAAAATCATATAAAATATTTGAAAAAAATGATTTTTAATAAATAAACCATTTTTTATTCCAATGAGCGATTATATTTCACTTTTCCTTTTCAATTAAATGAATGGTATATAATTATGTAAATATATAAAAAATTATCAAAAAATGGCATATTTATTTTTATCAAACTATACTTAATAAACAGTTTTATAAAGACTGTATATAAAATCATTTAAACAAATGATAATTGAAGTCATTATTTTTATATGACATTTTAATTTTTTTATAATAGTTCCCACATTCTATTTTTTGATATTCATCCAAATATTTAATATATTTTTCATTTCAACTTTTATGGACAATATTTATCTTATTTATTGATTATAATTATATTTCCTGGTTGATAGTTTTCCTTATTACAACACTTATAATAATTGTACTTTTTAAGATGTTGATATTAAACTAAATTATTATTTTATCATGGTATGGGTATATTGATTGTATATCATTTAAATTTATTTATCTTTGATAAAAATAATGAAACCATGTTTATATTTTCACATTTCTTATTATTTGTATTAATTAATATCATATAATAAATTCTTTTGCATGAAATAGTAAATTAAAGCAATATTAGTCTTTTCATTCATGAATACAAATGAAATATTTAAATTCTGTTCTGAAATCCATATCTAGGTCTGTTGTGATTAGTAATAGGATCGGGTCACCACGTGACCTCAGGGGTGCCTCCCCAAATACTAGAGGTAATAATAAGAAGGGGGTCTAGGGTGTTACCATTGTAACATTATTCTCTGTTATTTGATTTAATAATAAAATAAATATTACTGATATCAAAATCGAAAAAAAATTATAATAGTATATAGAATCTTATAATAAAATCATTCTATAATAAAATTCATTCAATAGAAAGTGGTCATATAGACTAATGGTTATGGAATCATTTAAGGACTGGTCCTCCACTAGGTGGATTAGAATACTCTAATTAAAAAATTGAATTTATGCAGGCTCCATTATTATCCCTGATCCATGCCCCAATCCTGTTTTCTAATCCATCTGATCAATCACACATTATCTTGCAACTCAAAGACTCTACCCAACCAAAACCTATATTTAGTGAATTCTTCTATGGTAACAAAGTTTCGTGACTGATTTGGAAATG
Organism: Viscum album; assembly: GCA_963277665.1. NCBI lineage: Eukaryota > Viridiplantae > Streptophyta > Magnoliopsida > Santalales > Viscaceae > Viscum > Viscum album. The sequence continues at coordinate 414,423,706 of OY728139.1, forward strand.
TGTGAGTATAAATCAATAGGTCCCCACCATCAAATTCAGTTACAAAACATGTTATGAAGTGTATTCACATGTGATGTGATATTTAGAAAAAATAAATAATGTAGATAATAATAAATAAACAAATTCCATCAATTCGTAAGTTCTATTATGATAATGAAACCCTAATCGATTAGTGATGGAGTCACGTTGAGCATGCCATAAATCAATTCCAACCAATATTTATTTGACACTTGACTATAAGAGTCAATTTCTAGGTGATTTAGAAACATTATGACTATTATCTATATACTATAAGATGGTTTTAGGCATTAAATAGAATATTGATCACCTAGTGTGTATTGAATCCCACCTATATTAACTCACAAATACCAATCATTATGTGGGGTTAATGATTCTCCCCTACACATCTCATATACCACATAGAGGGGGAATATATTCCATGTGTATATCTTATATACAAAATTGGTAGGTAGTGTATCCCACCACACCATCTCATAAAATAGAACATATGATGTATGTCATTCTGGTTCATCGCATATATATAAACATTAATTCATGATACACAAATCATTTTCATGGAATCCCATGTAAATAAATATATCTCAGTAGGTAGTGTTTCCCAAAAAAACACATCTAATCCATAGTGGTCATTAAATATTAATTTAATGGGAACATGTACGACCATACATATATCACAATACATCATAGTGGGAAGTTCACTGCATCGGAATAATATCATATAACACATCTCACTAGGATTATCCATCCATCAAATCCTATTTCACCTAACACAAGTAGGCCTCTCATTTCTATGACCTAACATCATGACTTACACGATATTAATATCACAGAATTTATTCTTGTTCTAATGTGACACCTACAAACATCTCTACCCATTCAAACATGTACCATCATTGGGGGTGTCATATTAGTGGGGTACCCACTGGGGTCATATAGATTATATCCTTACCCGTAGAAACTACATGGGTTCATAATCAATAATATCACTTCTTGGGTCATAACCCATCACTTAGAGGTAATAATGTTTGTAAAAAACATTATAACCATCAAATTTCCCCACCTACCACATTATATAATCCAAATATGGATGATTTCTCAAATCCCTTCCCATTTCAATTTTATACTAGTTTAATCCTCAGACCAAAACTACAAAATAATATCCACATGGTTTACCCACTCTCCAATCGTATTTTAGGAGATATAGAAGACTATCCCCATTGTTTTCTCAACTGTACCAATGCATCAAATGGTTATAAAGTTCTATATATTGAAACTATCGCTAATTATTACAATTCACCACATATACCTCTATAGGTGTCTATTTAATTCAACTATATTCTCTTAATTCATTTAAATAACACCCATATTTCATTGTATATCACAATTAATGCATTTAGATTAAAGTCATCAATTACTGATGACCTAGGAATCTAATGGGAGCCCAGTGGTCCATCACAACCCTTAACACATTTTCTATTTTTGGGAATTTAATTTTAAATTGACCATTTTCAATAAATCACTGATTTCTATTAGTGAAAATGAAACATGTCACATGAATATATATATATAAAGTGTATTTAATGTAATATTGTTAACATGGGACTAGAAACCTCAAATCGAAGTAAATCGCTTTTATAGTTGTTCTATCATTCACACATACAGTCATCCAAGTTCATATCACATCACAAGCACTTATTTTTGAAATAGATTAGGGAATTAATTAATTATAATAAATTATAATTAATTATTCATTTACATTTTAACAATTTAAAATCAATAATAAAACATAATTTAAATAAAAAAATTTGAAAATCTCATAGGTTTCCCTCATCATGATGAATCCAAAACCAACCACCCATTGATGCTCCATGGAAATCCCATGATGAAATCACGGTAATAAAATCATAAAATGGTATACTTATTCAATCTATAAAAATTATCTAATTTAAAAAAAATTCAAATTATTTATATGGGTGACATACATTTAATGAAATATTTTGTTGAAATGTATCATCATAATCCTAATACATCTATGACCAATCACATAGAAAAGATCCATCGTAGTGGGATTATTTTATTATGATTTTGTTAAATCATCTAAAAACCCAATATCTAGTAACTCATATTAAAAGAAACATAGGGGAACCAAATACATGATTAACTAGAGGATGAACTCACCATGAATCTCTAAAAAACACTACAATACCCCAAACTAATGGGGAATCAATCAAGTAGATGGAGGAGGTCACTAGACCCATGAGTCCCTGAGGAATAATAAAATGAAGGTGATATATTTTTAAAATAATGATGTAAAATGGGTTTTTCATAAAAAAATTATTAAATAGTGGGTGAGTGGAGATGTACTACATTGTAGCTCCTCTTTTATCAATGTTGTAAAATATGACATAGCTCTAAATCCTATAGGCTAAAACAACAAATTTAATGGCATGGTCCACATAAATATTTTTTTCCCTTTCCTAGGTTACAAACTCTATCATGAAAAAATGACCTCCACCACACTAAGTCATCCCCCTTTCCACTATCTACTATCCACTACACCATATGAGGACACCAAGAGGAGATCTATGACGTATCTTCACTTTGAATCTCACTCAACCCCAAAAATCAATCCAACCATCCATCCACTACTAATATAATCTCCTCTGGAATTCAAAACTCTTGGAATTACAATATAAAATTTGGTTTTCAAAAGGAATGTCTCGCCAACATTAAAAAATTAAATTAATCCTAAATTTCACATCCTATAAATTTGGGGTCTTTATAATCTTACCTCCATAAGACTTTAATAACCCTAAACATTATTTCTACAATTATACATAATCCATCATATACATTAATTCTAAACCAGCTAATTTCATTCTACTCTAGAATAACAATTTACTGTTTTCTATAGAACTCCAAAACTTGTCTATTTATTCATAAAAATTAAATATATCACTGACTAAAAACATTGAGTTAACATGTAATAACCTACAAAATCTATCTTTGTTAATAAATAATAGATTCATCATTCATTTCATCTCTAGGAGTTTTTATCTCCCTGCTACAAGACACTTATAGTTAACATATATTTCAAGTAATAACACTCCCCAACATAATAATCACTTACCAAAAACATTTATAATTTTTTAATGTCTCACATTTTTTGGTTTCTATGTCACTATACTTTGACAACCCTAATTATAGTGATCGAACATCATCTACCTAATCATTCAAAGTGGAACTCAACCATAATATATTAAGAGCCATCACATCACTCAATTTTGATGCCTTTACACCTAAATTAATCTAAATTTCATCTAATTATCTGTACTGATGTATGTATATACAACTTATTGTATGTCTCTGGTTAGATCCTTGAACATCTAGATTTTTTATCACACTCCACTCTCAAGAACTAAAGTATTCCTAATCTAAGTCTCACATAGATCATAAAAAATTCATCTTGATCCTGGTGCCAATGAATAAACTCTATCAAACATTGTATATACATCATGAATGACATATATCCCTAGGAATTGAATATTAGCAGTTAATAACACACAATAATGTTAGTATCCACCTCAAATTTCAATTTACTGGTCTTGTTACACCAATGTCCCCACCAACATGGGGTCATGAATCCTAAACACATGCTCTATTCAATACCACACATAATGACCAAACAAGGTTGTCCATATTATACCTGAAAAATAATAATATAAATAAAATTCCACTTGTTATTAGATCACAAGTAAATCACCCTTAACATTCTCCATTATTCAATCTATAATAAAGTTCATTCCCTCGATTTGTTATGGGTGTACTTCCCACTATATAGATTCTCTTTTATCATTACTTGATCTTAATTTTATTAAATTCCAATATCATACAAATGATTATCCAACCATGATACCCTCATCTAATAGAAAAAATCCTTAAATTGAATGTGGTGTCACTATAAAAATTAAGGTAAATTACCCCCCTCTACATAAAAACCCTAAGAGACTATGCTCGCAAGATTTTCACCAAACCCATCAATACTTGGACTTGACTAAACCACTCAATGATCCAAAATTTTAATTTCACCAGGAATACTAACATTCAATACCTTGAAATGATTTAAAATCTAATGTTTTTCGATATCATACCACATAATAGAAGAACTGACAGATGATCCAGTGAGTTTCATGTCATCAAATATATTATCTATGTTCTAAATAACATACCATTTCATACTACATTTTAGTTGATTCCACTCTAAAACATAGATATCACTCCTATTTAAAAATTAATTAATTCATTTATTCTTTTTTAAATCATTTAAACTACAAAAATTGGATTCATTATGAAAAAAAAATCTTATACCATGCTCTTTATGTATCATATTCAATAATATAAAACCATGATATTAATTATAGTCATTAAGAACATAGGAAATCACCAAGATTGTTTATCCTACCAATACTATCATTTGAGACCCACCATGATAGAAAAAGAACCTCAAGTGAATTATATTATAAAAAATGCCAGAAAACCCACATTCCTGCATCAAAAACCCAATCACACCTCTAATTCATCTATCATAATACACTATGAATAGACCAATGCTTCATGTATCTAAGTCACTAACATTACTTGGATAACCCCTCTCTTGGGTTACCCTTGAACATCTATGATATTCTCAAATATTTTAACTGATTTACTAGTATACTAATCTATATCTCTACGAAATGGGGTAACCCACCTAGACCATAAGTTATATATTAAAATATTCATATGTCATAAAAAATAACTCTCCAATACCATCATCAAATTAATAATAAATATCATTTTTTAAACACAAAATTAATAGTCCCTATATAGATATAACTCACTCATCACATGCCAATCCATCAACCTACTCATTGTAAATAATTCTAACTAGGAATATTTAAAAGAGACTACCCCCATAAGGACCATGAACTCATACAAGTTTATATATAACAACATTTCTTCACGATGATCTGAGTTGAGAAAAATATGGGCATACAGTATAGTTATATAGAATTCCACAATTGATCTATATAGAAAAAAATATATGATTTTTGGAAATAATAAATAATTAAACCTAATTTTATTTATCATCCTTGGGTTTATCACTATGTCATAAAATGCCTATATCAACAAACTAAGGGTAAATATACATCCCAAATGCTGTGTAAATGAACATTCATAAATATTGAGCACACTCTATAGAATCCAAATAATTGTTATCCACAAATATAATATAGTGGTCTGATTGAGTAGAATATAACCAATATATTTCTTAGAGAAACAAAATACAGGATAATGTCAAAATACACAATAGTTTAACCTCCTATTATCAGTGAAATAAATAACTAAAAATAGGATTTTCGTGTGAGTACTAATTATTGACATAGATGAATCCCATTTCCCCATTCCAATAGACTTGGATCCAAAAAAAACCCATTAATGATAAATCTAAAAAAAACCAGCGCACCATGCTTGGTTAAGTCATAAAATTAGTAAAATAGAAAACAATTAACATATATCTTGGTTAACCTTGAAATTAAATGAGAAATTTTTTTGTGAAACACAAATTAATGTTTTCTATCAATCCCTGACGCATTCTATTTTTAACTATATATAATATAACTAAATTGAAAGATTTAATAAAAAGAAAAAAATGAATTAATCTATGATATAAATCACATAAACTCACTAAAAACATTGTGATGTCCCTATCCCTGTAAACTCTAATATTTAATTGGATCGGGTTTCCACTTGACCTTGACATACCTCTCCATTTACTAGGAGCTAATGACCATCAAAGAGATTATTTGAGTTTACCATAAGAAGACTATACCCCCTATTAGAGTTTTTAATAATAGAAAAATATCTATCATCGTGTTCCCAATAAATAATTATATTAAAAATAATATAATAATTTAATAATTATGTCATAATACATATCATGTGGAACCTTACAATTATGTAAACTCATATTCATTACATAATACAATAAATGTTCACCCATTTTGAAAACAACATTAAACTAATTAACTATATAAAGAAATATATGTAAGATCTACTATCTTCCCCAATCCATACCTCTATCACATCATCAATTCCATTCAAGATATCTTACTCAGTTATGAAACATAAGGCCTCATCCTGACTATAACCCATGATCAGTTAGGTCTTCTATGGTATATAATTGGCATGGAAATAAATTTAGGTTGTGATAATAACTCATCATGGAAATACTAACATGTGAATGTACATAACTACAAATACAGTGTATATGCAAGTTATATACAAATATGAATAAATGAATATAGTTTTAATAAATAAATTTATAGTAAATTTTCATCCTTTGTTACTAAAGTGGTACATGTGACTGCCCAAAAACTAATTTAGATAATTCTATAGTATCATCAAGAATCACACAAAATAATCCCAGCCAATATCAAGCCCAAAACTGAATCCAAAAAGTGTTTCATATGAACTATTGTAATATATGGCTCAATGGATGGATAATTAGTGTACTTACTAGGAATTTATTAATATTCTAATAAATAATTTTGATATACAAACCACCTAGATCAGATATCACATTTACCTATCATCAGGGTGTTATTTTGTAGTGCCACAACCCGTTTTCTACCCAAACAGTTCTCGGGTATGGTTTATCACTTGGCCTTAAGCATGACCCCCCATACAACAAAGGTTTCCAAATAGCAATGTGGGTGTAAATAGGTGATAATGGGGACACTATAACATTTTTTGATGGTAATAGTAATGGTCTATAGATAAATATAAACCATCAGAATAATTACCATTAGACAACTAGGCTAGTAACCCATCATAGAAGAATCACATTTAAGTAAAAATAAATAAACAGAAATCTCAAAATAACCATTTTCAAAATAAATCATTAAAAGATACCATTTTTAGACCATGTATCCAAAATAGTTAATAGAAAAATTGGAAAATCATCCTCCTGGGGACAAATATAGTATGTATATATGAATAATCATGCTGATATAGAAAATAAGGACACAAAAGTAACTATAGATGATGTTGGAACATACAAGTTCCCTTTCTTTCCATCCCATGAAAAATGTTTGAAACTATGGTCAATCTCTTAATCCTTAACTATTACCTGATCGCCAAGACATAATGTCTACATGCATTCTAAAGGGTCTGTGTAGGGTGTGAGAAAGAATCTATGCATACCACCACCAACATGTTCCTATACTACATCTATTAGAAAGCAGGTGTGTGTAAATATAAATGAAATAGTTTATGCACATCATGTATGAAAACATGATTCCCTTGTGGTAAAAATTTAAAAGGAATGATTCGCATTATTTGTCCATTTTTAGTACAACAGTAGTGGAAGGATCATTGTTATATATCCCAATTAATCCTCAATCAGAAATCAATATTGGAAAATACTCAGGTTCCACCTTCAAAACATCACTCGACACCCCATGCCTTAATCAATTATTTGACATCCCAACAGAACCCCCAACAAAATACATCATCCCTCAGACATAATCTCATATTTCCCATCATCTCAATGATTGAAATTCAAGGAATTGAAAAATTAGTCCTCTTAAATAAACTGGGCCCATCGGCATCAGTATATAACAAGCCTCATCCCAAACCAATGATCATAACATTGTCAACCGATATCTCCTCATTATCCACATGTATTTCTATGGAAAACACTTCCAAACATCCCTGATAGTCAACTAAATCATGTGAGTCCTCTAAATGAGTTCTTTACCCTATATGAGTTGTCAACACGAGATCAAAATCTCTACCATATCTATGTGCACATGACTCAAAATGATGCATTTTCCAGTCATGTAGAGAAGAAATAAAAAGAAAATTACCCATGACACACCAATCAAGCAGCTCATTCCCCTATGACCATGTCACTCAATGTGATTTCCATCACCATCCAATAGCACACAATCCATTCCCTTAATCGAAAGATCACATAAACTTATACCAATGACCATGTCATACAACTAGTGATCACCATCACCAAAAAAGTATCCATCTATCCAAGCCTATCCTAGAAAACAATGACACCTAGAGCCAGGTGGTTATCATAACCAAACATCAAATTGGGCCTTTCCCATTTTTTTCATGGAACTATTGCATGAAATAATTATATATATATATATATACAATTTTATTAAATAATTTAAACCATTAACCAAAACATTCCATGGTTAGTAGCCTCTATATTGGGCTCTAAAATAACAACATGTATAGGGTAAGCATAGAAGAATCCCAGAGAATATGTTTAACAATTAAATATAAACACATTGATTAATTTGCGTGTCAATCAGACTAACCAATATAATTCCAATTAAAACTCCCTCTAAATACTCATGAAATAATGGAGGAAGATAAAAACCACCAACCTCATGTTGTTATATGTTTTCTTGCCTGATCATAGCCTCTAAATCAAGATTATTTGGAAAAAATCAACATTTTATAGGAACACAAAAAAATTAGGTCAATTATCTCAAATTGATTTAGTGCTCCGTATGGATAGAGAAATTGAAGATATAATTACGTGGACTTGAATTATCACTACTTTGGTACCAACGTAGAGAGTTTTAACTGGTTTTAAATTTATATGAGGGAGATCTCTCAACACCTAGGTAGTAGAAATTTGGGAGGAGGACCTTGTGTGTGTTTTGGTGAATGGGGACAAAAGTTGGAAACATTAAACAAGATATGTTAATTTTTTCATTTAAACAAATTTTAATGACCCACATGGTTTGGCCTCATGGTTTTTCTAACCATACACTAATTGTGTGGTTCCAACTGCATATGAACCACTCCTACATAGGGTAGGAGCACAGTTTTCCAATCTTTGCGTGATCTGCGTGCTAAAAGTTATAGACTCGGTAACACAGTCGTGCAACCCCTATAGCATGTTTGAAAATCAGTTATAGTAGATCATTAGGGTAGAATAATTAAACATATGAGGTCATTTGTGTTTTTAAAACTTTGTACCCTCAGTTTTCACAAACTGGAGAGTTCGGTTCTCGACCTCTAATGCAGTGAAAACATAAAAAAATCCATGTGGAACATACCAAAACACTAAAACCATCAAAAAAAAGTTATATGTTCAAAAAAACACTGTGAATTTGGTAATGATAATAAAATAAAGAGTTGGTCTACCCACCAAACACCAAAAAACCAAAACAGATGATGAATTCAACCCGATCCAAAAACCCAAGACGTAACAAGTTTATGTACCATATATAAATCCCATATATCATGGGATTGGTAGGGGTATTTCATCACTACTTTCCATATCACATATCAGGTTGGTTTTGTAATACCCCAACACTGGATTCACCAAAATTGTTCCCATGATGGACAATCAAATTGCCGGAAGCACACCTCCCTGTATGACTGAGACTTTTGACAAGAAAAAAGGGTATAAATGTGGTCATATGGAGAGAATATACCCATAGCATAAAAATAACATATAGAGGAATCATATATCAATGAATGTTTCATAATATAATAATAATAATTAATAATCAATAATAATAAATAAATAATCATGCATGAACATGCTACAATGTACAAATAGGAAACAGAAGACACAATACAAGGATATAGTCAAACAATACCATTAAAGTACAATAAAATGAATGAAAAATCATTAGATGTACCCATGAAAATCATAAGAACATGATCAGTCTTGTTCTTCAAATTCTCCCTTGAACATTCATAATTACATATAGCATGGTCTATGGTTCAAAACTTGTGACCAGATGATATTCATTTGGGAACTAAATGGTGTCCTGTATAGGGTGTGAGAAATACTTAGTAGACCACCACCAATGTATTGTAATTCCATCCAGTCCTTGAATATAAAATAAATTTGTTTACAGTTATATCAAAATTAATTTGGTATTGAAATCTATAAATTTAAAATTGTCAGGTTCCAGTTCCTTAGGGACACCTGGCCCACTATAGATGCTTCATCCTAAGTCATAATGTCTTTGATTGTAAGTACTTGTGTATAAATATAAATATTTATATATATATATCAGTATTTATATATATATTCACTATGTTCATCAATAAATATACATACATGTATATTAATACAAAATACAATTCAAGACCCAAGGTATTACTCATGTGTTTTTGTATAGTCAAAAAATCAAAGGCACTAATAAGGAATATCATGCTGATTATTCTCTATGAATATCAAAGTGGTCAAAACACACGTATCATGATAAATATATGACACCATTCAATAGGTCTCTTGTAATATAGGATTCCATTCCAAGAATCATAATTAATATAATACACCATACCAACCATTATAAATAAAAATGAGAAGGTCCATACCCAATCTCAAAATCGAGGGTGGGTGAAACAACCTTTCCAACAACCCATGTGATGACAAAGGGTAAGTCCAATATCGTCAACCAACATGGATTGAAATAACATTTCCACAAACCAATTATAGATCCTTCTATAATAATCTTATGAAAGGTGGTCTCACATTCATGATGATCCCTGAGACATGGCATTCCATAAAGTAGAAATCGACATCACTTCTAGACCAGTGTAACCTTATTATTATAATCCTTTTAACTATTATTTTCATGATAGGATTTTAAACATGAAAAATATATTTCATCAAGATCTCACAATTCATGTTTAATCATAACTAGTAAAATAGTCTATGCACATAATCATTCTATAATATAAAATATCGATAGGAATTACATTTCATTTATAAGCAAGGATGCCATGGTAAACATCCATTCCATTTCCCAAAAAATCATCAATAATTTAATCATTCATTTTCATTTTAATAGAGTGTACCTCAAACAAATAATTTTTATAAAATAGAAAATTATAATCATAATAAACTAATTATTTCATGTATCCTTTAATTGAACTCAACTTCAGGGTGGTTCAAGATGGGTTCATCAACTGACCACCATGTTAAGGATCTATGGATTAACACTATCCTGTTCTAATAATTTAATTAAATATATTTTTTATTTTATAAACAACATGTGGAAGGAATGTCTTTCGGCACACAAAAAATTTCCAATTGATGAGTGAGACATTTAGGAAAAGAAAATAGGCCTCCTAACTCACTCTTATGAAGGTACACTCATCCAAAATCAGGCATTGATTCAAGCTATGATAAATAAAATGAAATAATTGGACAAAATACCTTAAAATAAATAGAATTATATATTATGAATATATCATTAGTGATAATATAATAAACAAATATTGTAAGAATGATTAGTTGAATAATAATGAATGGATAACCAACAAAATGAATGTTGCTTGATTCTTATATAAAATAGGGGAGAACCAACCATGTAGAGGGAGGGAGGATAAGTTAACATCAGATGTTCTCTTGGTAAAATGAAGAATGAAATGAAGAAACCTTTTAATGGTTCAAATGGTAAAATCAACATTTTATCTCTTTAATGTAGCCCATAGTTTAGACACCTAGTTTGGATAAATATTACCCAACTATGTTGCTCACACATCCCAAGATCTATTCCCCAAAAAGGTTTGGAAACAGGGTTTGGGATAACCATGTTTCAATTGTAGTGCTACTGGTTAATTGGCATAGACCATTTAGGCTAGGTACATAGTTTGGAAAACAATGCAGATCTTGCATTCCAACCTCTGTACTTTTTTGTAAACATTATTCACATCAATACACCCCACCATACATAGTTTAAAAAACCATGAGACACCCATTACATAGAACTATATATTCTCCTTGGGGATGTGTGGCTTCACCAAACCATTTTCCAAATGAAAATATTCTACTGTGTTTGGGGTGAACATTTAGCACTAACAATACCCCAAATGTTCATATCAATATGATTCTCCCATAACATATTGTTTTATGCTCGATGTCCTAGAAAATCTTTTTAACTCTTGAGACACCTCGCATGCATTAATAGAAAAATAAAAAACAATTAATGTTTTCTAAAACATGTATTTACATTCTTAATATCAAACAATGTTTTGGGCCATCCACTAAATGGGAAAACTAAAATTCAATTAAATATTTTACAGCCATCCAAAACATGAGGCATTGAAATCTCATTACCTTACAAAATCTTGTCCTCAAGAAGCCTAGGAAAACAACTAAACATCACCAAACCTATATGAATTTTGTAATATTTCCAAAATATAAACGTTGATTTTCCATTTTCCCAACACACATACAAGTATCAATTTTATCTTATAATTCTTAAACCCCCAAAATATTAGAAGATTCTCATATTTCAATCTAAAAAATAAAGATAGAGCTTACTTGATCCCATTTAACCCGAGAAAAGATCTTTTCACACTATATTTTATAAACTTTAATGAGTGGTGGAATCCCAATTGATCTAAATTACCCTGGTTTTTCTATAATTTCCTTGAAAAAACATATTATGACAATAAAATTCCCTAGTCTCAACCAAACAACATTCTAAAAGAGGTCACCTACTGGACTCAAACAAATTTTGTAGGAACTCAAAGTCAAGCTTCTATAAGTCATTTAAATCATAAAATTCTCATCTTAAAATACTAATGAATCATATAAAACTGAACACAAAATCATGTATCCCAAGTCATATCAATATTGCTTCAATCACACTCATTGATACCTACACATGACATATGGAGATGTCGCCTAAATAAACCATCTCCTAATAAAAATATATTGGTCTTCTATAACACCAAAAATTATATTAATCTAATCCAGAATCCATGGATCATTATAAGTTACTGTATACTTTACACCCAAATACGGATTTCACCCAAATCTATAATATAACATATACAATGAATTTACTAATGATTATAGCAGTATAATTATTTATTTATTTAATAGTATACTAGTGTAAAAATTACTGTTCCAAAAATGGTCTCATGGTTACACAACCCCTTTCACCTAATTGTAGTCAACTACTTATATAAATTTTTATCCTCGCATTAGGAATATCATTATCACCAATCTAACAAAGCAATAAATCTTACTACCATATCCCATGTACAAATATAATTGAAGTAATGTGTAATATAATAACCCACTCATCCAGAGTGCTAATTTAAATAGAAATTTTCAACATTTTCCAACTTCCCAAAAATGGTTCCCACAGTAATCACTAAAATTGAATTAAAACAAGGTTCCCCACACTCAATATTGAAATGTGTTCTATGCACTATTTGGATGATCATAAAATCAATCATTGAGTATAACCCCAAATCTATCTATTGTCCACCCAAAAAAGATATCTATGTAGCATGGTGTATAGTTTAGGCTCTCACAATGCACTCATGGGGATGTCTAGATAAGGGGCATGATCAACTCTATACTAGGAATACAACGAAATTTTATCATAGGCAAGTATAGCTCCATCTGATCCATGACCATGTCAGATAAGGATATATTTACCAAACCAACACCTGACACCACATCCCACGAAGAGATATGTCATGGTCCTCCCATAGGTAAATCACCTCGAGTAACCCTGTTTGTTTTGAATTAACCCTTCTCATAAAGAGCTTCATTTTATTTACCAAAATGCACTGGGTCACTTTTTTTCAACCATTAATCATTGGATTCCACCTAGTCATTGCTTGATATTTAATTTTAAATAGTTACCACATGTGAGTGATGTTATCTATCTTATCATTAGTTGTGGGTTTAGTTTTCTCAAACACATAGTTCATGGCCCAACACATGCACCCATTGTTTATCCATCAATAAGGTCAAGTGGACCATGTTGCAAGGCTTATCAATTAACAACATGATAGTGAATGATCTTCAAAATTGGGGAACATACTAGTTCTATAATTTATTGAATGAAGACTACCTGAATGAATCATTTCCTAAATATAAATCTCTTACAATAAAATCACTTCTCGTGTGGAAAATGTTGAAAAATCATACTACCCATTGACTCAAGTTAATGATAAAATCATGGAACTGTTTCAGTGGCTCTATGTCTCGGATGTTATAGAGGGAAATTCATTATTATAGAATTTATCAAATATATATATATATATATGATTGATGGATGGATCCAAGGATCATGTTCATGGAATTACAAATATATAAATAAATAATGATATTAAATGTGTTACACAAAACGATATCATCAATTGAAAACACTAAGGATGGATCTAAGGAGAACATAAATGGTATCAAATATATATCAGCATATTTTATTGGGTGATGTGTATTACCAAATATTATCCCATATAGCACATCCCATATGGGTTAGCCATCACCCTAAACCATTCATACCTAATAGAGGCTGGCATACCATGATCATGAAAAAACATCATCATCGTAACTCTATTAGGATCACATAGTTGAATAGAGTTATCATTTTATACCCACAATCATCTTCACCCATTCTCACACACACCATTTTTTTCATTATATATTTAAGGGGCCAAATAGGGTCCTTAGGTATAAATATTATTTGGACAACCCACACTGGATCACGTACTATAAAATCATTTCATCACCCGTCACTCAATGTCAGCCAAACCTCCCACCATCATCATAGTCATATTATGAATTCGTTGACTTCAAGTTATAAGTCACTCAAGCATGAAATATTGAAGATCATACCATTTCCATTTATCCCAATTTTAGTCCTTACACACAACAAATACATTAATATTCATACATGCTATCAACCTATAAATTATATCATAATGGGGATGGAACACTCTCCACCGGTTTTCTCATGTATCTTAATGTATTGAAGTAATATAACAGATCAATAAGGTGCTACAATGGCCAATCACTACAATTCATCAGTTATCCCCAAATAATGGATATAAGGACACCTATCTCAGACAAATATGATATCTTAGTGAATAAAAATATCTCCCCTCTCAGATCTTATATCACAAGGAATGAATTTATAATCAGACCATCTTCGATCTGTGGAAGGTGAATCAAACTAGTTCATAATTTTATATCATGGTCCTTAACACATTGTACATTTAGGAGTATGTAATTATAATAGGGAAATTCATTTTAAAGAAGAGTTTGTTTACCTCTGTGAAAAAAATCGATATCACACATATAAAAAATAAATAAATTTAACATAGCAGTAAACTCAAAGGACCACCTACCTCAAATCAGAGTCAGTCCCTTAAAATGTAGGCCATCGACACTTTACAAAGCTCATTAAAGATCATATCATGATTAGAGAACCAATTTCAAGAGAAATATACAACCATTGATTATAAAATAGATAAAATTAATTATTTAAACACATTTTAACAATTTATATTTCATTACATCATTTAATAAAATTTTGAAAAATTCCAAAAAATGCATCAGACACTATCATCACAGTTATACGGTGACTAACAACCCATGGATGTTCAGAAAAATACACTTAAAACAATCCTAATAAAAATAAAATAACATGTGACACAAATTCTATAAATAGAATAATTTGATTTAATAAACAATATAAAATTAATTCACTATGATATATAGCATTAATGAGACGATGTTTTATTTTATTTCATCGTCATCACAAAATATCTTCGCTCCATTTCCTACAAAATCCAAATCCTAATGGGTGATTACACCAATATTTTTAGGAATTATTTCAGTATACTTAAGATAGATTTATCAAATCAAATAAAAGGGGGGGGGGAATCGAAAACAAGACACAATAAGGGATAACAGTACCTAATTTTCATGGAAAACACTATAAAAATACAACAAATGAAGGGGGTATAATAGGATGAGGGAGGAGGTCATTGGGATCATTCATCTGTGAGTGAGATGAAAAAATAAATAGGGTTTTTATAAATCACTAAGGAAAATAAGTATTTAAACAATTAAATCTCTATGTGTGGGAGGGAGTGAGAGAATGAACTTGAGCTAAGAAATGGTGCCGACCTTCTCATATTATTGGGGATTAACACCACCCCTAACCCATGAGCTGAAAATAAAAAAATGACTTGGTATAGGGTATTTAGACATGGTTCCCTGTATAGGTTCTATGCTCATCTTGGATAAAGAACCCACCACCAAACTAAGTTGTTCTCCCCCATACCACTCCTTGTTTTCTAACCCACTATTTCTTACACTAATGACAACTCTATGGCATGATTATAACCATTGAAATATAAAGATTTCATACTAGGAATTGTTTATCTTTTTTCATGGTGATGTTCGACGAACTGTGTTCTATCAAAGACTAACCTATAATCTATTCTAAGCCCCCAAAAATCATTATGAGACTTCTTACATTACAAAAATCATGTACTTACGATACCTAAACTCATAAAAGTATTCCATAAATCATTATTCATTGAATATTTCTTTTGTAATAACACATTACATGATTCATATGAGTTTAGAAACATTATCAAACAATAACAATAAGATAACATTAGTTAAATATTGTTTAATATACATAATAGTAATATATCATAACATTTTGAACATTGAGGACAATGATATTTCCCCCACATAAATTTATAAACATAAAAACACATATTCACATCATTTTAGAAACAAATCTTCCAAACATCTATGATCATATCCATACACAAACCTATAAACATAGCCTCCCACAATCATTCCCACAAATTTTCATCTAATGTTATATTCCCACAATAATGTATACATAAACATAATAAAAACAATCCCCAAAATCATATACTCACACAGAATTTTGAATATATATATGTATAATCATGTCCTTTCAAATAAAATTTCAAATATCGATATTAAATGTTTTCTATTTAAAATCATGTGTGCATAGCTACCCATAATCATGTCCACACACACACTCTTTTAAAAATATCTAATTCTGGTAGTGTCCATGTAAAAACATGTGATCAATGATAAATCATGCACAAATATATGAACATAACTACCTAAAATCATATACATACACAAAAATGGGAAAATAGATGCCTACAATCATGTATACATACAAACTAGTGAAACAATATACCAATAACCATATAAATATATGAACTTTTGAGTAAATATTTCTATAATTATTCAATGAAAAAACATGTGAACATAGATTCCCAGAATCATTTATGATAAAAAATTACTTATATCTTGAGAAGAAAAACATTACATAATGTATCACAGGGATATATCAAGCTCACTTTTCCAATAATGATAAACCATAAATATAAAACCATTTAAAACACTATGATGAATTTATTAACCCTAATGAAATAAATTGGTTTCATCAAAACATAAAAAAGACATTATGATAGTCTATTATGAGTAATAATGTTGATGATATTATTATAACATATCTCCAGTGATGCAAAAAAATATTAATGTATGTTGATCTATATAAAAGAACATTTATAAGATAAATACAATTTCATAGAAAAAAATTATAAAATATCCCAAACATTTGAAACTTTCTTTAAAAATTAAATAATATTCAAAATAATAGGAAAATATTTATGTGGAAAGCCATGAAATCAAGAGGTGTTATATTCATTAATAAGAATTGTTATAATATTATAAAAAGTAGTCCATGTGAAATTTTTTAAAAATAAAGATTCTTTTCACACTTTTGTAAAGAGTGTAAAAGATGGGGGATGATGACCTACCGAAAACATTAAATAATTATTACTTATATAATGAAATTAATTTCTATTGAAAAATAACTTATTTGATCATATAAATAAAAAAGGGATAGCTATAATAAAAAATTGATGAATATGTAAATTACTGATAAAAATTACAGATAAAAAATGGGAAACAACAATGACTCTTGTTTAAAAAAACATTACTATTGAATTTCATACTAAAGGTTGATAAAATGCAAATAAGACATATAAAACCCAAAAAAATTATATATAAAGAAAATAAAGGGTTTTTGAGAGAAATATCAAAAAAATAGAGATTCAGATATATGAAATATCCTTTTAGATATGTGATTAAAATTTAGTCGTTATGTAATGTGTATCATTTGAATTAAAATCCAATGAAAATAATAGAGATATATTAGAAAAATCGTGAATTTCAAAAAAAACTATTATAATAAATTACATCCATGGGGAGGTATAATGTCAAAAAAGGATATATGTTTCAAATATGATATATAACATTGATTAGAAAATTTATTGAAAACTTTTATGTTGTATTATTTATTACAAAGATACACACAATAATCTAGAATAATAATTAAAAACTCATAAAAATCAATTTAAAAACAATATTTCTATTCAATACCATTTATAATAATCATACAATTCTCTTTTTTGAATAGTTATTACATTTTTTTAATATTTTTCCTTAGTAATTAATAGTTTCAATCATATTATTGCCTTATTCAGCTTAAAAATTTTCATCATAAATCCATGTTGTTGAGTTTATCATCCAATGAATATTTTTTATACTTGACAATAGGTTATATAAATTAATCTTATGTTCCATTTTTTTTACATGGGATTTTTTAGTAATATTCTTTGACATTAAATTCATAACACTATTTGGCCATAAAAATTTAAAGAATATGGATTAGTATATTAAAAAAATTTAAAATATTATCATTACCATTCATGTTTCAAAGAATAATATAATGTTATTAATGAATTATATTACAATTAATTATGTTTTCATAACTTTTTATGATAAAAATTTATAGCATCCTCCATGTAGGTGGTAAACCCAACCAAATAAGAACATGATATGCTTAATAGATGAGTATAATCATATAGTGATTTTGTTTTAAAATACTTATTTCCTAAGTATAATGATATGATATATATGTTTAAAATAGGTAAATAAGTATCTATATGTGACATATATAAATGATAAATTGAAAACTTTTTAATAAATCATTACTAAAATTGATGCGATTGAATCTTCTCATAATATCCATTTGGATGTAAATGATTAAGGACTAATAATGAAAATATAAGCTATAAGAAACGTCATAATAATGTTAGGGAAGGAAATATGGAGAAATTTATATAATATATGTATATTGGTGGGGGTTGTGTGAATGTTATTTTATAAGTTTGGAATGAAATTTTGGTAAAAAATGAATATATTCTTTTGTAATCCAACATAGTGTAGAATATATAAAAAAGAGGACAATGTAATGATTACAGGTTTATAAAAATCTAAGACACATAAATATAGAATAATTAGTTAGGTATTGTTGTCATTTTCCATTAATTTTAATGCTTTGAATCAGTTACAAGTATCATTGTAAATAATTTTTTTAAATCGACTACTTATTTTTATACCACAATATAAATTGATCATATTATATAATTGGAAAAAATTTATTAAATATGTGAAATACATTTTATTTAAATGAGTTGTTAAATTTGAGATAAATTAATTTTATTAGAATTATATATCACTCATATAAATCTTTTTTTAATATATATATATATATATATATATATATTTAAGTGTAAAATAATATTATTCTTATCCATTAAAAATAAAACTTAGATGAATATTAAAATGCTGTATTTTATTTTATTTTTTATATTAAAATATAAATTATAAGTTATAAAATACATTAACTATGATAAAAATACATTACACAATGAAAAGAATTATTTAAAAAATTATCATTTCAACATGACATAATTTTTTCTTAATTACTAACATAATTTTAATCTATGTGTGAATTATTTTTAATTTTTTTATATTAATGAATGGTAAATTTTATTGTGATTAAAACTGCAAATATGGGACAATATTTTCTAATTAATAATATATAATAAAAAAATAAAAAAAAAAATTAAACCAAAAAATTTTAATTTTAAGATAAATAATTAAATTCTTTTTCCTTATAGAAAATTCTTTTTTTGGATGTTATTATGTTATTTTAATAACCATTAATATAATTTAACAAACATATTTTTATGTATAAATTATTTAAATTTTATAAACAAATTTAATTCATATAATAAAATTGAAATGTTTTAAAAACAACATATTTATAATAAAGAGTTCAATTTTCTTTTCAATGAGTGGTTATATGCCAACACTATTTTACTATTAAATTAATGATTGATAAATATTTATTCATATCAGATATACATTTTAATTATACATAAAATAATATTTATTATAAAAATATTAGTAAAAATATTTTCATAATGAATTTATATAAAATCATAGACACTATTAATAATTTGAATCATAATTCTGAAAAAACAACTTTATTAATTTAATTATACAATTTTCCACAATTTATAGGTTTTATTTGTATCCAAATAATTTATTCATTTCATATTTGTCACTTTTATGGAAAATAATTTTCTTATTTGAGGATTATATGTGTGTTCCATGATTAGTTGTTTTCATCAATACAATAATAATTTTCACCTTCATTGTTTTCGATGATTTTATTAGACAAATTTCTCATTTTATCCATGATTAAATTTCTATAGTGTATATCATTTACATTTATCTTTCTTTGAGAAATGTGGTTTATAATTTAATATTCATATATATATATAATCATTGTATTTTTATCACAATGATACGTAAAATAATATTATTCACATCAGACATTAATAATAACGGAATATAACTCAGAAAAACATGGTCATTTATGCTAGACCCACGTTAATGAATGAGGATCATGCAATGGATTGTTTTATTGGGAATAAGGAATTCCTGATCTAAATTATCATATGTGATACATAATTAAGTATCAATTTTACAATTTATGAGGCCACTCTAGGATAAAATTGTTAAATTTATCATAGTAGGGGATCATAAAAAAATCTAATGAAGGTTTTTTTTATTTCATGGTGTTCTATTTACTCATGGGATGATCCATTACGAATTTGTGAGGGTTTTATGTAATTGATAATAATTTATTAATAATAATTGATAATTTCTCAGAAACACGTGGATATTTTATATGATTTTCTTGGATTTACTAAACGGGGTATTAGAATAGAAAAATGTTACCACATTCATGTTTGGAATAAGTTACTTATACTGTGAGTGGTATGACTATCAATCACAGTAATATTCCTGAGGTTTTTCAATTGTGAGATAATTAATAAATTAACATAAATAAAAATTTTAAATAAAATAATTAATTAATTTTTGGGTAATATAATCCATTGACCTAGATTTACTACCTAATTGAACATCATATTCTCTAAAACCTATAACAATATTTATAAACCATTAGATATAGGAGTTTTTAAATAGAGAGTGAATAAGAGAACTTTATAACCTTTGTATGTAATAACATTACTTCTCTTCAAGATTTAAGATGATGACATATGTGAATGAAATGTTCTCCATCGATCGATGGAAACTCGAGGCAGGGCTTGGTGTTCATTAACATTTATTCCCATCTCAATTATTACATTGAGTGGAGTAATGGATTAATCAATTTTATTCTCTAAAACCTATTTATGGACCTTATGGCCTTATAAAATTAATTAATTATTATTTATAATACTATTTAAACCATAAAATTAGTTTGTATGATAATTTATTTTTTTAGTGGTTTAGAGAATATTGAAGGCCGAAACATTGTATATTATTATCCTGTATTCTCTCTTGTATCGATTATTTATCAAATCGTCTCACACAGATCATGGAAAAAAGGTGGTGATGTTGGTGTATTGGGTGATAAGGGATAGTGAAAGGGAATCATGGTGAGTTGAATGGGACCACACAATGGGGTTGATATTGACTATATGATGGTCGAGGTGGTAGGAGGGGAAGTGGCCACCTATCCACTATGGATTGAAGGAATGGATGACTACTATTATAAAATTCACATAAGAAAAAATGCTAACCACCATTGCAAATAATTCTCTACGGTGGGGTAGAACCACGTGGGCCCCCACGAGACAAGGCACTATTGTGATTTCCTTGAATGTGGATCCCATCCCACTAGAGTGAGTGGGGATATCCTAGCCATTATTCCAGTCAAACACATGGGAATTCCCCAATTCAAACCATTTGGACTAACTCATATACCCAATTCTGGGGTCAAAGTGTCACACTCAGGCTAGTGGACATAAAATTTCAGTTAGTTGGGTCTACACACATAACCAAGATAACTTGTAGTGAATGTGAGAGTATTCACCTATAAATAAACACATTTTTATCCATGCCACATGCTTTTTTTATTCAAAATCATGACACATTGAACACTATAGGGTCCAATTAATGGCCTAATACTTTCCTATATAGACTCTATTCTTTATTTCCTCATTGGATGTATATTTTTTAAAGTAAAGGTTTATATCATTGGTACTGCTTCTAAAATATCACAATAGAATGGTCTATTAAAGCATTCAAGGAAATGTTCAAATAAAGATTAGTAGTTTTTTAACATGGCTCTTTAGGTCTACCGGTGGTGTTTGGGAGTCAACATCTCAGTGATCTCATCCTATAGAAATGGTAGGAAAAACTCATATTTACATAGGCAACGAGATCCTCTATTTATGAGATAATTTATAGAATGGATCTGTATCCCCATGTATAAACCTCATAAGGTATCCTCTATATAATCCTATGTTTTATGTAGGTGTCCCCCATGTGTAACTAGGGTGTAGGATCCATTATTTGTTGGGTATTTTAATGGTTTGGATGATTCCCCCTGAACAAACATAATGTGTGAGATCATTTTTCTATAGAGTTGACATCCCAACATATAAGATCATAAGAAAGGAATAAGATCATCCATTGGAGTGTGTACCCCATCATTTGTGGTGTCTTTTATCAAGGTATAGGCTCCCCATTATGGGTTTTATGAGGTTCTATTGATTGAAATATTGGCTGGTAGGAATCATTAGGCTACATGATGATTCACTTATTATTGGATTTGAGTAATGGGGTTTTACCATATGTCTAAGTTTATCCCCATTATATGATATCTTAATTATGGAAATTTTATGGTTCTGTTCCCCAACAACAACATGGTCAATTATCTAGTTAATAGGGGTTCCTACATTTCAATCTAGTATAATTACAAAAAAACATTATATTTATTAGTTCTATACTTCTTTCAAGGATGCGTTCATGATTCCATGATGTGGGTATCCTCTATTATGGTTTTTAGAGATTATATGGTAGAATGGATGAGAATAAAAAACACATTAATGATTAAAGATCATATTTTGGTCCTCAGTTTTTTTATTTGACATGAGCTATGTTGACTAGATATCAAATTTAGTGTTTGTGAACTTTTCAGTATTATCATTATACCTAGTATCACATGTGTTTTAAAGAATTATAGGCTATAGGTACGATGATTTGGATTTCTCTCTGTTCCCAAGGATTACATATATGGATAATATCTAAATTATTTTTCCCAAAATCTTAAATTTAATTTCTAAAAAAGAAATATGAGATGAAATCATATTCCACATTTTCTTTTTAAATTTCACTATTTCTTATTGGGTAATTTTAAACTCACTCATGAATAGGATTTTCACAGGACATGTTTTTATCTATGAGGATGATTAAAATTTCAAAATATTTCTATGGTATATAAGGATATATTGTTTCTTTCTTCGATCTGATACCAATATATTCTTAGAGGTTTATAATAGAACATGTTCATTTGTGTTTTTTTAGTGGATGTTGGGGGTAGAGATCATTAAAAAAGTACACACATCAAAGAGGTATTGCCTAATGTCAAATCTCTACAAAATGGTGGATTATAATATGTATAATACTTATATATTATCTTATATTGATACATACATGTATTTTTTATCATGGATTTGATTTATACTATTCAATTTTTTATATATATTCTAATGGTTCATTTATACATTATTGGTATTCATGTATTATATGTTTTTGAAGGCCAAGACCTTAAATTTTTGTAAAATATTTATATTAGGTGTATGTAGGAAACCCTAACCCTATTTGAGGTGGGATTGTAGTGAAACACTCATCATACTACTAAATAGAGTAGGGTGTGTGTGGGTTAGGTCATGTCATTCAACTTTAGTGACACACCAACTCTATAAGAACTCAAATTATAAAATTTTAATCATTACTAAAATAAATTATTATTACTTCCAAATCAAATTTTAGTTCATAATCCCATTCTAAAGGTAATTTCAATAATAATAGTTATAATTCATTATAAACATGTTCACCCCTATTTCCATAATTGGGGGATATTTCAAACCAGTTTTCATAATATATATATATATATATATATTATTGTATATCAATATAAATTATCAAAATCAGTATTACTCCCTAGAATAAAATGAGATCTAATGATAATGATGACATTTCAATTCTAGAATAAAATTAAATTCAGCTCCTCTAATAAACATCATGAAAATCATTATAATATCATGTCATGCAAATATTATACTACTTCAGAAGTATAAAATAATGTATTTAAACTACACAATGTAAGATAATATAAAATTAATATATAACTACTCTATAAAAATGAGTAAGAAGATTCATATAGCATCGCATTCCCCCAAATAAAAAACTAAAACATCTATCCCCTGAGAAGGGTGTAGAAAATTAAGAGAAGTCATACAATAATCCCTACCCCCATATCAACAAACAATATTTACACTGATTGAAGAATTTAAAACCAAAAAATAATAGAAACCCCAACTCTTGAACCAAAATACATGCACCAAGCTTGGGGTAAGAATACAAAAATAGCATAATTGATAGAACCTATGGTGCATAGAAAAAATGGTAGAGTTCTAAATGTTAGTGTAGTGACTAGAGTCTGACATTTTAATGTTCAATTATGGAGTTGTATTTATATAGATTTGTTTTAGTTCCCATCAGTAAATTGAAATGTTTTATCAAACAAAGGGATTATTGGTATCTTAATTCAAAGGGTTCAGAATATAATGGTTTAATAATCATCTAGGGTAATTCTGAAGGTTCCATAGAATATCAAAAAACATAATATTAGAGAAGATATATTAAATTATGATAAATCTCATACTGTAATGATTATTTGAAATTATACATCAAGAGAATCAAATTTTACTAAATAAGAATCCTTGAGAAGGTTCATTGAATATGTAACTTCACATAAATCACATATTATTTTATAATATTCCACTATATCAAAGAAAAACAATGCATAAACCATTCTATGAAGAAAAAATTCTATGAATATAGGAATAGATATATGAAATATACCTCAAGATGCATGATAAAAAATATTCAATATTTCTATTTGGAGAATGTTGACAACTAAATACTATAACAGTAATTTAATCTACTATTTAATTAATATATTGAGATAAATATGGTATATTTAATTAAAATGGCATGGAACTATAAATTTATTATCTTAATATTGATGCTCATAATCAGGTAATAGTGAAAATATTCAATTCATGATAGGTTAGATTCCAAACCATTTCCATGTATTTTTTTCATGATACACTCAAAAGATCCCACCATTGAAATTTGGTCAAACCATTTTAATTTATATTACATAATATTTTCATAGTGTGATAAATATTAAAACATTATAACATTAATACCCATAAATTTAAAATCATTAATAAAAAAACCATGGTGTAATTAAACCCCAATGAATCAATGCTCTGGTGCATTGATATATAAATTTTACTTACGTAATAGTAACTATGAACATCACTAGATGAATTCATAAAAACATAATTTTTTTAAAAAAAATCTCTCACACATCATGTAAAATATTTTTCACACTATATCCCAAAAAATAATGGTCTAATAATTATTGTACAAAGAATTTAGGAAAAATATTACCTCTCCTTATATACACACCATGTTATTGGAAAACTTATTAAAAAACATCACAAATGAATAACAAAAATTCTACACTTACCATCATTCTACAATGCTCTTTTTTAGGATGGAATATCAATATAAACTATAACCTTACCCCTCTAATATATAGCTAAAAGCACTGGTTTCCTATGTTCATTGAAAACTGAAAATATTTTATTTTATAAAATGATATTCTATTAAAATTTAACAATCGTGATATTGGTGATGAAGATGATAATGAAATGTACAATGATAATAAGAGAATCATGTCTCTTACATCTATAAATTTCATATAATGTAAGGGAAACTATTGTTGGAAACTTCCTCTAAAGTGATTCAAATATGGTGTCATCGGAAAAAATTCTGTCAGCTATGAAAATATGAATAAAAATTATTTTATGGAAATGATCAATAATTATATCCTCAAAATAAAAAATATTTAAAAATATTAAAATTTATTTATAACATGTGTTAATGTTCTTAATTATTTCTACAAACAAATAGAAAACGCATGGAATGGAAAAAAGGGTAGTAATATCATCCACTCGAAAATAATATTTATATGAATAACCTAAAATGGATAATTTTATTTTAGATCTTATGGATAACTTCAAAACATCCTTAAATAGTGATAGATATGGTTATGAAGAGATTTACAGGCCCCATTTGATCAGATATTTGTTATATTGTTGTTTTAAATAAATAAAATGTTGAAAAATGAAATTAAAAACTTGATGAAATAAAATGAGAATCAAGTTGTAGAAAATGAATACTCTATCAAAATAATGACTAAAAACATTGAATATCTCCAAAAAATCAATCTGAAGTCTACTATGTTTGAAAATATAAAGAAGGATTCAATGGGAAAATAATATATAATAAATAATAATTGATATTGATGGAAAATATACTCTTATAGGTTAATAGATGTTCAACAAATTTAATACAACTAATTTTATAAATATAATTAATTCAATGATCAACTATCTACTATGACTGGTAATATTGTCACATCAATTCTAGATAATCATATAATAAAACTACTAAAAATTGAATTTATTTTTTTATAACTGTATAAGACCTATACTAAATTATTTACATGTGTGGGGAAGAGCTGTTGATGAGAAACTTTCAACTACTTCTAATTAAATAAGAAGATTTCTAGAATAATAAAACCCATTTTATAACAAAAATGACCATGGAATATTTAAACTATACATAAATAAATTTAATGTATAATTTTTATAAAATTAAATTTTACATTAATATATGGATCAGATTTAGTGTTTTCTATTAGTGAAGTGGTATTTGTTTCCCTAAAATCCTAGAAAAGTCAGTAGAACATGTCTCTACCAGTCTGAAGGAATGAATAATGATACAGACTATGTAATGTGAAAATGAAACAACATCCTATGGGGATAGTTTTAAAAAAATCATGTCCTTTCATACTCACATTGGGTTAGAATGTTAAATGGAAGTGTGTGATAGATTTTAGATACTTCGGAACTACTAATATAATATTAGTCAAACTATCCTAAGATTCATATCCTAAAAATATAATTGGAAAGAATTTCAAAATAAAATAGGTGAATATAAATCATTTTTAAAGTATATAAAATTTATGGAATGTTAGATAGTATGGTGATGGATTTTTTTCCCATATGATTAAAAAATATTCAATTGAATTGAAAAACAAGATGGACATAAAATTAAATTTGTATATTATAGTTCCATTAGTATTAAATGTGTACGTACTATGGAGTTTGATCCTAAAAGACTCATATTATAAGATTTTTAGTTTTTTTAATGCTTAATATATAACTTTATTAGTGTAATATAACAATGTTATGGGGGAAATGTAGTGATTTTCTATATGAAATATTATATCACATAAAAATAAAACAAAGGAAGCATCATTACTAAATAAGAAAAATCAAGTGGAAAAATAATTAAAAATGATCACTATTCAAATTTATGCTACATGATTTTCATGAATAATAATGATATATGACATATAAGGATGACCATATTCTCATGAATACCCAAAAAGGGATTTTGAATAATGGGTTTGTGATAGAGCATCCCAAGATAAAAATAGAGAGTTAATTATCTTTTGGTGCATTTCAAAAGGTAAATATAGTTAAATAAACACATAAGAAAGAATATATTAAATGCACTATGCCATTAGAACTAACATATTAAGATTTTTGTGGTATTATGTGACATATTTAAAAAATGGATTATCTTTATATCCATTAATTAATTTATAACTAAATCAATGTGATTAACTTTATCTTTCTGAAACAAAAACTAGTGGCGCATTAGATGTTTATGATTTTAAAAAGTCTTATTGAGAAAAAAAGGTGTATATGACATGAAATTGATGAAAAATAATGGAATAGTGTATAGATATATTTATTTTTGGAGTTATTCTAGAATAATATAATTATGAATTAATATAACATTTCATATACTCTAAAAAATTATAATGTGGCTGGTTAGAAAAATATATGTATTATGGACATGGAAAGAACTATGATCATTTAAAATAAGGGATCACATTTCTTTTTCAGAGAGTCATTAAGAAATGATTTTTATTATTAAAATTGATGTATATTATAACCGGAGATAAAAAATCATATTAAAGGTTCTATAACAAAATTTCCACTATCACATAATTCAATGTATATATAATCTCATGTTACATGAATATAGAAAATATAATTCAAGTATTATTTGAATAAAGATATAATGAAGGAAATTTTTGGGAATTTTTTTAAATAATAATATATACAAATTCTATAGAAAATATTAATACAACATGGTAGAGTGTTTAGATGTTAAAATAATATGAAATCAACATAGAATAATTGAATTTATTGAATATAAATTTAATTATTACATATATAGACATGTACACTCTCTATGAAAATAGTACGTGGAAAATTTTGAAATGTTTATGTTATGGTTGATATTGACTAAAATGTGATCAGTGATAAAGAATTTGTGGATAATCCGGGTAAACTGTATAAAAGGATGAAGAAAAATATTGATTCTGATATGTTTATTTACCAATATGATTCACCTATCTAGAAAAGATTAATGTTGATGTTTTGGGACCAAACCTCTCTTATCTCTCAACTTTAACCTGAAATAGGTATAGAAGAAACTAAACATTAAAAATGTCTTTTTCTATGATGGAGGACCTTGATAAAATATAAAAAAATATGTATTGGAACTAGTATCAACATTATATGACAAAAAATAATCATGATAACAAAATAATTATTTAAAAATAATCGAAATGAGAAAGGATACATCATAAGGAATAATAAAAGTACAGTTTTTAAAAGATTCTCTAAAAATAGTTGGTTTAACATAAAAAAACTAAACCAATGAAACATCTTGAGACCATTAATATGGTCCTTGTATTTTTTACTTACAAACATTATAATTTTTTCAAAAGGATCTTATATTTTCCTTCCTAAATGGGGATCTCGAAGAAGTGGTTTCCAATAAACCACCACAAGGTACTTTTATAGAAATGGGAGTTGTATATTGATAAAAAAAATATATATTATAAAAGTTATCAAGTTAATGGTACATCAAAATGGAATTAATCATGAGAATCGTGAATTTTTGAAAAACAAATGATGATATTAATCTCAATATAGGGAGTGGAAAACTTGGACACTTATGGTAATAATTTTTATAGATGGCGTAATTTTCCTATTATTCCATCAAAATCTTCATATAGAGTTTACTAAATAAATTAAGTTATATTAAGAAATTTTTATATTGGTTAAGATCTAAGATTTTCTAGGTTTTGAAATAATTCCAAAGGAAGATCATATTTTTCTTACCAAATATATATTCAATAGGAAAATATTTAAGAGTTTTGGTATAGAGGAATATAAAAGTAATTTGTACTAATATTTTGTAGGAAAAATATTTATTGATGATGCTTCTGAAAATTGGTTGAATCAATGTGAATATATAAAATTTAGTTGTATCCCCTCTACCTGATATCTTCTAGAAAAGATATTTTTTTTATTAGGACATTGTGTTCCACAATTCAATGTTATTCTAATGAGACTCAAATGTTTTCTTTCAATATAACTCTGACATATTATAGGAATATAAATAACTACATCATACTACATATAACATGTTTATATTTAACATTATAGGGAATTAAAAAACACTATAATTTTTGGGATTTCATGTTGATTCGATGTCAAATTCAGGTGGCACATTCTATCATGGTCAATGTTATGTGAAATGGATGAATATGAAGAAATAATCAGTGGAATTAAAGAAATTTGAAGTTAACTAAATTTAATTTATAGATTCTTTCACTCAAATTATTATACTCCTCCCATCCTCATTAGATTTATTCAAGGTGGAATTTCAAATTTCCCTTAGGTTAAATCCCTAAGACACCAAAGGATGAGAATACATTGCAGGGGATTCAATACAGTTGGAGGATAATTTTATATCTGAAAATAAATCAACCATAACCATGTTTTATTTAAACTAATAACAAATATATGATGCATGATAATAATATAATACTACTAAATTTTTAACCAAAAAACTGAACTATATCAGAGTTCAAAGTGGAAACCAAGACCAATATCAAAATACAAAGTGGATGACAAAACTAAGAAAGCTCAAGGAATAGAAAGACACAAACTCAAAAACACCAAATAATCTCCAAGATCTAAACCAAAAAACCATTCCCATGTATCATGAATCACCACTAAAGAAATTGGATACTTTCCTTTTACTTATGTCCTGTTAAATGATTTCTACAAAAATAACAAGGTGATAAACAAGGGGGTGAGTAATGTAACTCAGAAGGGTTTTTCCAAATGACATCCCTAATCATGACAATAGGGTAGAACATGTTAGAACATATTTATAAAATACATTAAATAACTTTATTAGTTTATATAAAATCCAAATAGTTCACACCAAAACTATTTTACTTCAAAAATAGTTTTCTTATAAAGAAACTAAACAAGTTATTCAAACAAATTCTCAAATTCCATTTTTTCATAATTTATTCCATTATATATATTCACACACCCAACTATGAAAGGAACCATGGAACTATTTATAATCATGAGTGATTGATTCACTAATTTCACACTTAGTGAACCATTTTTATAGAGTTACTTCATGGATTTATCTCTTCCATTCATTTGATGGGGGAACTTCACACCATAATCTATCCCAAGTGCACATGAACAAACACCAACCAATTTTTTCCAAAACTATACCCAAAAAACCAACTAAAAAAAATTCAAATATTACTTTTCTTTTATTAACAAATATTTTAATTAACCATTTTCATAAATTTGACAAATCCATTTTTTAAAATTAAAATTTTAAAATCCATAAATCAATGAATTTTCACAACCAATTTCCTCATTTTCCCAAAGCATCACTAAATTGAGTTTCTACTAAGATTTGTGCATTAATTTCTCAATAAATTTAAATAATTTTAAATAATTTTAAAAAATCCTTCAAATTACTATAATATGAGTCTATATTAAATCAACTTACCATGGACATTATGGTGAATATGAATAACAACATGAGTTCTTGAACAAAACCGGGTTGAATCTCTAAAAACCTACCTTAGATATTGTTCCCTAACATCAACACAACCATATATCTTAAATTTTGGATTAAAATATCATATATCTATCCCCAACAGAATACATTTATGAATATAAGAAATAGAAGAAGAATTGATCTATGGAAAACCTCCATGAGTGGAGACATATCATGTAGTATAGATATCAATACATAAATTTTTTTTAATAGATCGATCCTCAATCAAATAGGAACGCCTCAATAACCTTTGGGAGGAGGGAAAACTATGTTAGGGTAAAAAAGTGAAAAAAATATTTTTAGGGGTAAAATAGAGTGATATTCACATTTTAGAATCTAAAAATTAATTTTGCATGGTTGGATTACACAATTTGGAAACTTATGCCCAAACTGAGTTCCACCCAATTTCTCCCAAAATGCTTTGAATGGTTGTCTAGACTAATGTTTTTACCTCTATTAAACTATTCATGGTTACTCTTATGTGGTAGCATATTTTGGTCAAACCATGTGCCTAATAGTGCACCTACACATAGCCCACTATCTGTCATTGTATGGTTTGCTGAAGTTGTTTAAAGAATTCTACTAACCACTATCAAATAGTGAATCTCTATAAAATCCACAAAAACATTCCACAATTTCTCTAACAAATCCCAAACATTAGCCATACATTTTAAGTACCAAAAAGTCAAAAATAAAGGGTTTCTTACTTTAAACTAGGGGTGATACATACTCCCCATCATTGTACTTTCCTCCAATTAAAGGTATAAAACCATTTTAATCTTGAAAGAGTTTCATCCATTACTCAACCATTTTATTCTAAAAATCCCATGTTTCTTTCAAAATCAACCCATATTTCAAAAAAACATACACTAGACTGATTTTTTCCCACACCGGTACTTCTCTTAATTACCCACAATCTGTACCAGCATATGAACCAATGAAGTATCTAGATCTAGTTCATTATGGTCCCATAGAATCAAATTGTCTGAATCAAAATGATAAAATTTTAATTATGATACATGAAACACATTATGCACTATACTAAACTATTGTGTAAATTCTAATTGATATTTCACCTCACTAACCCATTCATGTATCTCGAAAGGGCATATGTATCAAGGAGATAATTTTCCCGGCTTTCCAAAATGATGATGTCCTATCCTTATAAAGGTTATAAAGAATAAATAATTATTCTCATCCAAAGCCTAATTATCTGGTAAAAAACTAACTTCTTACATAACATTAAGTTTTATATCCCATTCCTGATGGAGGTGCTGGAAAAGATCCTCTGCTTCTGGATGTAGATGGAAAAGAATGGAATAAATGTTAAAGGTGCTCCATATTTACTCAAGATTGGCAGTCCATTGGGTTCCTTTTCCATTAGGTTTTCTTGTGGTTGATCCTTCTACATAGATGACATATGATACTATAGTCAGTATTTGTCATTTGTCCATAATTTCCCCCACATACACCCTCTAAATGATGTTTCTTACTACTTGAAGAACCATTACCCTGCCTTGGAAATGAACCACCCTGTATCATAAGATCAACTTCTATGAGATTTCATTATATAATTTGGGTATGATTATGGATATTTATAATGGTCATAAAATTAAAGATGTTAAACTATGAGAGGATTTAATATCCATGTCTGTCCTCAAAGCACCTAACAGTCATTTGTGTGTCACCGGTCTGGGATGAAGATAAACACTGGAGCTTAGTAAAATGACTAGAATACTATAACACTATCTTAAATCCTTTCTTAAGATTTAATAAATCCTTAGAACTATTTTTAATCAAATTATATGGAATGTAGTGATCATGAACATTCATGTGGAAGGTTGTCCAAACCATGTATCAGGGTTTCTCTTCCTGAGAAATGGCATCCCACCTATGCTTGGAAGAGTCACGAAGCATAAATACAGTATGTTTTAGCATATACTCTAGAATAATCTCAATATGGAAAATGTTTTATATGATATCTTATACCCATGACTATACAACATATAGACCACCATACCATAAGAATGTGAGAGGATCCTTCCATATAGATCCCCACCAAAACCCTTCCATGGTTATGGCAGGCCTGGGAACACTCTAAAATGACTATATAAACCTGTATAGACTAGTTATAAACTGGGTTTCAGTTCACAATGTGATATATGGAGGAGGTACCATGGGAGACACTATAGAAGGCACTATAAGTGGCATTGTGGGAGGTTCTATAAGATGTTTCAGACCCACAAACTCTGTATTGTGCTCATCGCTACTCTCCTAGCATATGTCATAAAGAAGTTATGGTGGAACTTAACTAGAATTTACAAATATAGACATTAGACCATGTTCTATAGAAGCTGAGTTAAAAAATAAAGGATTAATAAGAAAGCGGTAGGTTTAAGGCCTTCTTAAACATGGAATATATTGTAATTAAATCATGTAAATATGGTTGGTATATGGTCTGCCTTTAAGTTATACGTGATGGGTAGCCCAATCCAAGATACAGGTCTACATAGAAAGAGAAGAGGTCATAGAAGGATCACTAAGACAGATACACCCCTTATATTTATAACAAACATGTACAAAAATATATTACAGCTAAACACAACCACACTCACACAAAAATAGGCATATGCATGTTGAAATTATAATTTCTATAGAACAATGATTTTAATTTTAATCCCTATAAT
The DNA here is from genome assembly GCA_963277665.1 of Viscum album. NCBI lineage: Eukaryota > Viridiplantae > Streptophyta > Magnoliopsida > Santalales > Viscaceae > Viscum > Viscum album. The sequence continues at coordinate 414,457,861 of OY728139.1, forward strand.
GTGTAATATGATTCATGTAAATGAAATTGCCTCATGTCATTTGGCTGATGTTGTCAAAATAATCACCTCAAAAACACCAATACCAGTAATAGCGTAAAACCAGTGTGTCACCCAATAGTGAATTAGTATCAATAATAAATGTTATAATCAATAACGAGAATCTCCCACCTAGAAATTATGGGTTTCATCTATACATGGGTTAGTTATGTCCCAGCACTAGGTAAATTTAAAATATTTTTGTCATAGTAACCAATATAACCCATAAACAAAGAAAAAATCAAAATAAACCCCTCTAGTACCACTTTATAGCATCCCACCTCGAGTACCACTGAACCAGGCCCCCGGTCAGTAGTCCACATGACCTCGAGCACATCTCCCCAAATGTTATATGATGATGACAAGAAGAGAGAGAATTTTTTATGTCTTTGGGTAGACTATTATCTCATAGGATAAGGTATAAGATAGTGGTAAACAATATCTATAATAACTAGAGGAAGCATATAGAAAAAAAAACGATGAAAAAAGAAAATAATTTACCCAACAGAATAAAAAATAACTACAGAGGGTGAATAGTCATATCAGATACCATGATGATGTCACTTTATGATGCTAAATGTAAATAATTCAACGTTCATTGGTACATGGTACAAGCATTGTAAACATTATACTAAAACTATCAAAATACCAAAAACTGCCACACGACATCACGAGCATGTATCAATCCTCTTCCCCCAAAGCTCCATCGAAGATAGAAAATAAATTAATCATCAAAAGAAACATGCTACCCATTATCCGTACATGTAAAAAAGTATACTCAGGTACCAAGAAGCAAATGAGTAGGGTGTGAGATATAATCTCAGTAGTCCGGAACCCATTGTGTCTAAATATTTCATATTCATTTTGTAGACAAATAACAGTGTGGAACATATAATAAATGTAATCAATTTGAATAAAAAATAATAATTTTAACTGAGTCTAGGTTCCTAAAAAATAAATATATTTTGTAGACAAAACCATTCCTTTTCATTTTTTCTCACCAATGATATAATCTCATTAGGCAGGAACACATAGTGTCAATAAAGTGGTTTTCATTAAACTAGGGTCATAAAGATCATGGAAAAACAATTTAATTAAATTAATATGCATTATTTAGGATTCTATGGTAAGCACCGATGATAAGCACAAAGGTGAGAATTGAAAAAAACGAAGGTACAAATATAGACACCCTACCTCATAGTCATAGTATTCCATGTATTCTAGGTCAACCATTGAGTTGACATCAAATAGATGAAATCAGAGGATTTAACAAAAACCCCAATTTTGGGAAAAAATATTCCATTGTATATTGAATAAAAAAGTGGTTATTAAACACAAAACTAATTGGTTTGGATAATAATCCTTACTGACAGCTTCACAGTTCTTTTGAAGGTGTTGAAAATGAAGAAGAATCATAGGTTCATCAGGCTCCCGGAGCAGAGATGTGGGAGAGACGCTCCACCTAGAGAGGGGGGTGACGAACAAGGGGAAGGTGATATGAGAGGAGGAATGAAAAAAATAAAGGATTGAAAAAGAGAATAGGCAAAAAATATAAAAATAAATAACAAAAAATAAAATGAAATTTCAAAAAAGGGAAGGAGTAAAGAAATGAAAAAACTATTAAAAATGGGTTTGGGCCATTTTAATTATATTCACTTTTCATCTAACAAAATTTTGTTTTATTATTTATTTTTACCTTTTTCATTTATATTGATTTATTTAAATTGATTTATTTTTAATCCTTATAATTAATTTTATCCCGAAATATTATGCCAGAGCACAGTGTATTATTTTTCATAATCCGGTGCAACCACGGAAATAAGTTTAATTTCTACTCAGGACCTACTACAGACTATGTGGGTGTGGGTATTAGGTTGTATTAAGTAATTGGACTAAAATTTAAACAGCCCAAGCCATGGTTAAATCCGTGATATTTCATATATACCATAAATTTTCATTTTCCCTAGCCCATCATAAGTTTCCATTAAACAGTGAGTACCATTGTTACATGGTTTATAGTCCCAAAAACCATCTTACCCAAATATGACGAACACCTGCAATGTTTTATATGAACCATACACTATTTATATGGGTATTCTCAAATACATATCCCTCAAAATGATTTGAAATTATCATTTCTCTACGATTAATATTGTAGCAACCCCCTATGGGACCCTAGCAACTTAAACAAGAATTTTAAATTTAAAAACACATATACTAAGAGGAATTATGGTAGAAACACAAAATATCATGATCTCCTAGTTGAAATCACAAAAGATTCACAATGAATCTGCATAATTAACATGTCGACACCTAATCTACCTATAAAAAAAATCAACAGATAATACATCATCCTCCCTCTCCATCTTCACTCCCTCTACCTCTCTCAGCTGAAGACCATAAATGAGAGATCATATATGGTAATACTCATGAATATAAAGGGAATAGAGGGGAAATAAATGTAATAGAAAAAAAAGTGAATGGAAAAAGAAAAAATAGAAGAAAAGGGGAACTAGATTTTCCCTAGTGTACGATGCATGGTAATTACAGCCTATGAAAAAATCATCGATCTAGACTTAATTGCATAGATGGAATCCCAATCCCAAAATCCCTATGAAATTTATGACTGAAAGAACATTCAGAAATAAAATATTATTAAATTAATTAAATAATAAATTTTTCATAAAATTTTAATGGTTTATATTTAAACTAAAATCATTTTCCAGGGTAAACAAGTTATTCTTGGACCAAAATAGTTGATCGAAACGTATATGGGATCAAATTATTGGAGTATTTTTTTCATTTAACACTAATTATAACTAAAGGTTCATATTTTACATGATTTTCAAAACTTGTGATGCTGAAGATCATTACGAAATATCCACCACAAATGATTATCACCCCCAAGAAGATTTGATTGTTATCCAAAATCTATTCTCGCATCCATGTTCTGGTATAAACAACACAATATTGACCATCCAATGACTAGTATTACAGTGTCCAAAAATCTCTCACAATATGAGAAATATTAAATTTTAACTAATATAATTATCCCCATTACAGGTGTATCCTTTTTTTTCTATAGGAGTATTCTTATAATCCCCCTAATTCCCAAAAAAACCTTTTTTCTCCACTCTGTTTTAATCCCCAAATGCAATGTATAAATGTAAAAAAACAACTCACACATGAGTCACATCACGAAAACCAACATCCTTTATAGTTATAAAACCACTAAAAGTAGGTTCATGAAGTCCAATAGAGTAAGGTGAACTCCCAAAAATGATTATTTTCTTACTCCAATCCTTGAGCTCATATTGTTAATCAAACTAATGTGGTCCATTTCCTATGAAATATAAAATAAGACACATAATACTACTGATCATGTTCCACATTTAGGTAATTTCAAACAAAATGAAGTATCCTCAACACTTATCTTAAATTTATTGTTATTTCTATCATGCTGAGATAGACCACACATCCCCCCTTTACATAGGGATTGATCCAAAGACATATGAATCTAACCACATGTGAACCATTAAATAAGGAGGTCAAGGGGTCCAACCAAACCTATTATCTAAAAATAGTAATGAGATAGGGTTCACTCCCATCACATTACTTTTCAAACCCTAGGCCTCCACATACCTAACCAAAAAATGGTGAAAGTTGACCTCAACAATCCCATCACGTAAAAACAACCACACCCACCTATTCTATCTATGATAAAAAAACACAAATGCCCCATTGTAAGACTCAAAAAACAAAATAACGAAAACAACTCCCTAGGAGGTTCTTTAGTGACACCACCACCTCATGGAAACTCAATCTTAATTCAATGATATTTCTTGGATATTTTCCCACTTCAATCCAATAACAGGACACTCAACACCCATTACTAACCCACAAGTGTATCCAAGCATCATTCAATGAATGGAATATATCTCTATCACTGTAGAACATATGCCCACAATATCTACATGGCACGTCATCATCATGAAATATATATATATATATATACAGTTTACATGAGTATATTTTCAATAAGTATTTATACCTAAAAACACAATATTAGTGGTTGTAGACACTTTAAAAAATTGAACCTCTATCATAATTGAAACCAAGCACAAAGAGGAATATTCCATGTGAATCCTCCATACCTAGAATTATGCATGACCGCTTTACTCATTCCTCTATGCCAAGTCCCAAAAACCAAGATAAACCATAAATCCAAAAAATCATGTACATCACACTATGTGAAATCGGTAAACCATAAAAAATAAATCCTCAATCACAAGCCATGGGATTATACACTTCTAATATATAGTGTTGTTCAGGAAACACTAATGTGATATTAATCACAAGTTTTGAAACATTCTAGGAACACCTATATATGATCTTTATAAATAATAAAACAAAAAACACTAATATTGTTTTATAATGAAGTTGATTAGATCGACTAAATATATAACTCAGTCTGGATCACCATAAGGCCTCAAGTGTGCATCCCTGAATGTCATTGTTTTCTAACCAGCAGTGAGGGTCAAAAAGATACATTGGGGATACAATATCCTCTAGTCATAGGTAAATAAAATCAAATATCACCAAAAAATCCACATAAATAAACATTTTAGTACAATACCACCCATCTTTACCTCCTCTACTCAAACCTATCAAGCCTTGTTCCAAGTTCAAATTCTATTCCAATATCTCCCTAATCTTCTATCCCACATCCAATATCTCTTGGTCTCATAAAAATTCAAAAAACTCTCCTCCACTATAAATACCACCCCTCTTTACCTCCTCTACTCAAACCTATCAAGCCTTCTTCCAAGTTCAAATTATATTCCAATATCTCCCTAATCTTCTATCCCACGTCCAATATCTCTTGGTCTCATAAAAATTCCAAAAACTCTCCCCTAAATAGGCTCTCAAGGAAGATATATTCAATAGGTAAATTCCACTTTTCATTTCTTTTATTTTCTTTCAAGTCACATTCTTTCTTTTTCATTACACGCATCCTTTCATCCAAATTTTATGATAACACCATTACCTTACATGTTATATAATTTTTTTATTGTAATGGAATAATTAATCAACATCACTCATTTCCCCTCATTTTATACTATAAATGAAAACACCATCCTGGATTTGTTAATTCATCACATTAATGGACAACGGGTTTTCCATTTCTTTTACCATATTTAATTATGGTCATGAAACCATTTTTATAGTGGAAACAAACTATAATATAGGTCATATGTATAATATAATGTTCTTTAATCATTTGTATATGTGATATTAATTTATTAATCAAAATGGGTTTGTTGTGATCAAAAAACACCAAATAACAAAAAACAGTTTTCATTAAAATTTTATATAATGATTCATCTTCACTACAAATAAAAGAAAATAAATTATATAATAATGTAATATTATATATGTTCACTAATACCATATAAATCAAATTCTGGACAACCCTTCTCAACATAAATTTTTTTCCTTACATATATATAAGTAAACCAATCATTAAAACCATGCAACCAAACATTCCCAAAATAATGAAATTGAACCTCTTAAGCCATCAAAAAGGTAATGAATGAACTTTATAAGGATATAATCAATCAACCACATGAATAATATGTTCCTAACATACTAATTAATTAATTTAATTTGATTATCCTGGACATCAAGATCATGTGAGGGACACCATCGGACTTAAGGTAAGGGATTCAACCTGAACATCCATTATTCCTTCATGTTTCTCTATATTTCCTTTTTCCTAGATGATGATATATGTTAGTTTTATGTACATATTATAAATGATTTTTAAAGGATATAAACTAATTTTTAGGGTATATTCATCATTATATTTTGGGGATATACTTGTTTTTATGTGGTTCCATCTTCAATACTTCCCAATAAGCAAACCTGTTTAAGGGAACTTCCCGAATTCTTACCCATTTTCAAGTACAATATATAATATATTTTTAAGCCACAATTATTTTTATAAAACCACTCCTTTTACTATGAAAACCTTCACTATTGGAAAGTTGTTCTATCCCCACACATCTATACCAACAGTTTAGAGAAACCGTGGGTATAAGTGATATATTTGCATTTATTCCCAGGGTTTTGTTACAACAGTCAGAACTCATTGCCCTGATTACAAAATTTTATCGGGAATCTCTACATGATTTAGAATTTCCATTGAGTTCCAACCACAAAAACCCTCTCCCCCTCCCTGTCCTCTCCCTCCTAGCCCTCCCCTCCCCTCCCCAACCTCAACCTCCCAACCTCTGCCTCCCTACCCCCACCCCCTCTCAACTCCCTCCCCCCCAGTGACGTCCCCCTTCCCCTCTCTACTACATATCCTCCAATGATGTCCCCTACCCCTCTTATCTCCCTCTCATACAGAAAATTCCCCTAGCCCTCGAGTCCTCTCCAGTCGTACATGACACCCCTACTGCCGAACACCCCACGCAATTCTCCCCTCTCTCATCACCATATCTTTCCACTGTCTCTCTCGAATTTCTATATGGTTATTTTTTAGTATATAAAGGTATTCATTCATCTTATTTAATTATTTATTTTCTTAGAGTTTTACTATATCATTTTGATTGGTTTCATTTGGATGAACCCTAGCCTTTTGAGGTTCTGATATTTTAACTTTGATCCTTATATCTTGGGCATATCATGGTTCTCTTAGGTCTGTTGCATGTTTTGGAATATGAAAAAGTGGTTGGGATCATCTTGGTTTATTTTTTGCCATTTCAGGTTGGTTTATTCTTACATCTTTGTTAGGTACAATTTAATATGGGGATTTTGGTGATTTATGTGCCTATGATTATGAATATATATCTCATATTTTTATGAGTAATTTTCATTGGTGAAGGGATCAATCAATTGGATAGAATCGAAAAATCTTCACATTGAATCCTCATTATATAAAGTTACATTTGTTTTGGTAGTGATTATTCTTCAAGTGATGGATGTAATAAGACCAAATAGATTATACTAGCTTGATTTCCCATATATTCTCTTCTTTCAATGCCTTTTTTCTGATATTTGTTTCATAGAATATTATAATATTGAGATAAATATGTTTTCACCATTAACTTCAATGAGGGAATTAGGGTCAAAACTATATAATTTAGTTATTCCCTATGTAAATCATGAATTTTAATGAAATGTTTCATAGTAATATATTAATTGAATTAACAATGGTAACTATTGATAATCTACTTCCACTAACCTTCATCCTCTGATGGAGTAGTAGTGACACAACTCACCAATATTGGGGGTTTACCCAAATTCACATTCCCATAATCAATCTCCTACCAGAGTATAACCTTAAAGATGAAGTATTCATATATGTTATTCCATAACATTCATTGGTAGGATTAAAAATATAGGAGATTATTCAAACTGGTAAAATTCGGTCTATCAATATCTATAAAGTTTTCCAATTCCTTCACTAGAAAAACTATGAAGAAATCTAATACTTGTTATTTTTTTAAAAGGAATTTCCCTTGTTACATTTTATTTTCCAAATTTGACAAACATTTCTCTTACTTTCACTCTAGTAGTGGGTTTTATTGTTGTTCTTATGTTTTAGGATGAGGCACCACATGATAGTTTTAAGTCTTCAAAATTGGATCTGATATCAGCACTAGCTTAGGCATGATAGTCATAGTCTCTACTCTACCAGGTTTCTTGACTTTTATTGTAAGAGTTAGTTGAGATTTGTGTTTATAAAAAAATATATTTTAGGATTTGAGATATGACTTGAAACTCCAAGAAATCAATAGTGTATATCAAGAGAAAAAACTATGTATGGATCTCATCAAAGATATTTTATATAAAAATATACAATATATTATCTAAGGGAAGATTCATATTTAGTGAATAAAATAATCCTTTCTACATAGATATAAACTCCAAAAACCTCTTTTTTGAACTATTTGAAATTTGAGTGGTTAAGGACAACCTTCTTCTTTTTCATGGAGATAAATTGTTAATGTAATTATCATCTAAGATCTTACCAACGATTTAAAGTTATAGTTTGTTAAAACCAATATATATTAAATACTAGTCATTCCATGTTTTTCTTGAAGCTTATAATCTTCATTACTACATTTTATCTAGTGTTCCCATATTAGGGGAGCATCAAACCATGAATTCCATGAGATATTTATATAGATCATCCATTAAGGTTAATATTAGGAAATTGGGATTCAAAATGTTAGGTTGAGGAGTTATGTCCATCCAAACAGGGTATAATTTAATTTTTTAATATATTGATGTCCATCACCCATCCATGGATCCAATCCATGTTACAAGAGACTTAATGAATTCAATGATTTTTAGTGGAGATATCTCCTAGGTCCAATCCCAATTAGAGTTAGTGGTTATAAATTGATAGGTATGAATGTACTTTAACTATTGTTGATATCCATATTGAGTCATCTAAGGGTAAATTTCTACAAATATTGTTAATTATTTCATTCGGAGATGAAAGTTTTCATAATCTATGACTGGAAGTGTTACGTAGACTTGTTTTTTGGGTTCCAAGATGTCAAAATAACTAGATTCCAACAAAATTGATAGATAAGTTCCCACATTCAATGGGGGATTTAATAGAGATATATTTACCTATGTGTGTGAGTTTCCTTTAGTGAGAATATTTTCCTTAAATAATTCAACATTGATTCTCCCCAATTTATCAAACTAAACATCATGTTGATAAAATTTCCACTAATTTTAAATGGCCAAAAATAATTTGTGTTTCATATAGTCTATAGATATATCCACACCTTTACCTTCATATTTAACTGAAACCCATCTAGTGGGTGGTAGAACTTTCAGAGAAACTCACAGATCTTAAGATAATGTTTTTTCGGTTCACATTCCTTCATGAAATATTTCAATTAAAGCCATTTTTGGATGGATTCCATCGAATCATGTTTGTATGAATTACTACCATGACCCTTATTATATAGGGGGATAACACCAACAATATTTAATAATGAAAATCATGTAGTGGAAATCAAATCCCAACTAATGTTTTAGGAAAATTTATTATCCTTTGAATATCATTCTAGAAAAAAATCATAATCCTCATTATTTTATATCATAGTGGTCTATTTAAAATTGCATACTCTTTGAGAATACAACTTTTCCTATTAATATATTTTGGTAAAAGGTTCATGGATGGTGATATTAAGGAATTCTCCATAATATTTCCCTAATAATAGTCCCAATGATGGATTAAAATCATGATGTAAAGAAACATTGAATATGATTCTTATAAATGGAATCCTAACAAAGAGAAGAAAAATTTTCAATGGTAAAGGGTGTAACAATTCCTCATAATTGTGGTATATGGTGTATCATATAATGCTGATAATTTTTCTATATTCATTATATTTTTATATTTTTAGGAATCTATTTGAGTTTGAGTTGGATGAATCAGCTTTTCAGGGGTATATATTCAAACCATTAGGGGTTGTTCGAGGACTATAGGTTTTGTTTTCCTTAGGTAATAATTCCTCATCATTTTGGGATAGGGTGGCTCCAAAAATGTTTTTATGTTTTCTACAGTCATCATATTTTCATATTTTCATATTTTCAGGACTATATTTGAGTGTGAGCAAAATGGGAGACTATGCAATATATATGGGAGACTATGAGATATATATGAAGTCTCAGCAACCACCACCATGTGTTAAGTGTTAAATAAATAAGAGACAAAAACATGAATGATTTTATAAGGTTTATCCCCTATGTGGAAATCGACTCCCTATTGTGTCTATAATTAGTATCATAAAAATATTGTATTAATTGGGTAGAAAAGTGCTTACAATTGGGTTATTATGTATCATATTACACTCAACACCTCTACTGGTCATGAGAAGGTGTCGACCTTGTTCCAATGATTTTTCATGAGTATATATTTCTTTTAATGGCTTAATTATTCTAATTGGTATAGAAATATATATAATAGATCTCTCTTGTATTCTATTATCATCCTCAAACTCATGAAAAATATCAATCTTCAGCTCCCTGGTGTCACTATACCAATTATAAGAACTTCTTCCTCAATAGTAGGTCTTCCACTACCACTGAAATGAAAAAATTCAACTACATGAACATTATTCATGTTCTCACATCCCCACTTCCTACTACCCCCTACTCCTACCCCCATCCCCTTACCAACAGTAGACCCCCTCCCCTCCCCCCCTCCCCCTACACTACATGCCCCCTCTCCTACCCCCACCCCTATGCACTATCTGTATCTTCGTGCCCCCCCTCCCCTCCCCCAACCTACAGCCCCTCTCCCCCAGCCACCTTCCCTACCTGCAGCTCCCCCCTCCTTCCATACATGGAGATCCCATACCCCAATACCCCTGCCTACAGCATCCCCCAACCCCCAGCCTACAACAACCCCCACCCCCTCCCCTTCATTTCCCCCTTCCCCATGAAATTCCTATAGCTACCTCCCCCCCACCCTCCCCCTACGTACCCCCAGCTTCCTACCTTCCTACAGCCCCCCTGACCTACATGTAGTTGCCCCCCCCCCACCTGTAACTACCCCCCTCCCCCCAAACCATCCCACTGCCTTCAGTGCAATAGCCCCCCTCCCACCCATCCCTGTTCTTGAAAAGTATCTTAATCTATAGTACATACATGAGGATGTATGTATACAACATCATTTTATACCACTACATTTTGTTCTTTCGATATAATTGAAAACACTATGAATTTAAGATCATGGGGTTGAGGTCCTTTATAATATTCCCTTCCCATATAAACATTCCTCAAATTATCCCATATGTTCATCCCTGATTTATGATCCATAATTTATTTCATTGGAGTTGATTATTGGTAGTGGAAATGGGATCTAAACCAATGGTTCTAAACCCACAGTTTCCCTAAACTGTGGGCATAGAGTATTTCGTCTGACCTATACCCATGATTGTTTAGAAAATCGTGGGTATATTACCTTACACATCCAACATCCCTAGGGATCCTTCTACCCCTCCCACTTCAACAAGCCTGTATCCCCTCCTATGAGCTCTAGCCTCCCCACCCCTCCCCACCTCTGCCTTGACCTCGACCTCCCAGCCTCTGCCTCGACCTCCCGGCTTCCGCCTCCGTGTCGACCTCCCGTCCACTAACTCAATATTAATCTCTTAGCCTCCACCTCCACCTCAACCTTCCATTTACTGCCTCTGCCTCTACCTCGACCTCCGGCCTCCACCTCTAGCTCGACTACCTGGCCTCCACCTCTGGCTCGACCTCCCAGACTTCTTATTATCCTTGACCTCAGATACTAGGCCTCCATCGCAACCTTCATGGTATGTGTGGTGTTTTTGTTACTTTTTATCAAATTTCAAGATTTACCTCCAACCACTATCTTGTACAAATCCCAGAAACTTATATGGGGTATAATAAGCCTATTTACGGTTTATATGGACAATTATTGGTGTTTCCCTTGGGTCAATAATTATGAAGACCATAGCTCTTCATTTAAAAAATATGATTTTGTAGGCGGGTAGATATCATCCATTATAGTGGTATGTATACCTATACAAACCCCTTTGTGTAATGTGTACGCATTCGCCATACTAGGTGTTTCTGGCTTCCCTACTGAAATTTCAGGTATATATTATATCTTGATGTGTGTTAGTGAGCAAGACAAGAAATAAAAAGTTTCATAAGCCTTTTTATATATGATTCTAATCAGTTTTTGCATACAGTCTTACTCAATATGTATCACTTATAGAAATTTGGAGTTAATGATGATTGTATTTTAGGTTTGTGAGTAAAAAACTTATGCATTCATTATTGAAAATGGAGTCAATAGTCACAAGTATGTTAATCAAATGAGCGAAGAATTGTAAGGATAAGGCGTATGACCGTACTTTCTACAATGAAAGTTTACACTCACTTTATAAGAGACATTTAATTTACAGTGTCATGATCTCCAATTAGGCATGTTCTCATTCCAGCCTAGAATAAGTTTGGTCTTGAGGGTTTACTCTTGTCTAGAGAGATTCATTACTTCATCATCTCTGATTCCTGTGCAACCTGTATAAAAATGTATTCAAAAAATGTTTATTATATTTGGTGGCATGTATTTGTGACAAAAAGATGTAATTTATTTTCTCACATGACTATTGAAATATTGAAGGGAGACTCAATAATGAAATTGTGCTTCCTCATCTATGATTCAAGTGCAACATCATGTTTTATATTTTTTATTCTATTTCTTTGTGTAAAGTTTCTTGAAGTAGGATACTATTTTCTTAAATAGATTCCCAATTGTTTTTTATTCTATGTGTTTAATTATTTAACTCGACATATATTTCAACCTTGTGATGATGAGACAAAGGACCTGTAGAAAATATAGCAACATGCTCAGGTATAGTTTGGATTGTTACAGAAATGGTAGGTGTAGTTGGTTCCATAAAAGGAATAGGCCTTGGATGATTGTAGAAAACCAAATCCTTACCTATAGAATGTATTAATATTCTCCTAAATTCATATTTTTTTATTTATTTTAATCCATGACAATTTATTAAATATTTTTATATGAATCCCACCTGAACATGGTGTAATTTTTCTTAGATTAAGGGGCTATCAATTATCTTGTATAAAGGATGACGATGTGGTTATGTTGCAAACCATTTTCTCTATTTTCATGGATGGTGACTTAGGTTTGTTGTGTCCTAGGGTTTTCTATATTTTAGGGTGAAATTTTGGGATTCTCTATTTTATTTATTTGGTACTTTAGACTTTCCGAATCTGGTATTTTTTTGGAAATTGATTTCATTAGTTCTTCTTGGGTATTAGTTATTCTTTGATTGAATATATTATATAATTCAATTTATTTAGTGATAGAATTTGGATTGTAAATTTTTAGGTAATTCATGACGGATTTTGGGAGTATGATAGCTCACTTATGGTTTTGGTAAGTGATCTTGACATTTTTTATGAAAAATTAATAGGACACATTATGACTCACTGGGATTAGGTAGGTGATTACTTCATATTGTTCATGTATCTTGACAATGGTATGCCTAGGAAATTATATATATATATATATATATGCCAAAGGGTGATATTGATTTTAAAAAACCTTGATAGTGATTGATATTCATTTATAGTAATTAATAATATATTATATGTTCTCTAAAATAGATTATTGTGTGTGACATAATTACCATGAAAAAATAAAACCAAAATTGTACCTCTCAAAATAAAACTAACATGAATAAACCCATGATAACCTGACATGAACCGATTAGAATAAAACTGTATTGAATTGAATGAAAATTGAATCAATGTAACTTGATCCTTAATGGATAGAATAAAACCAAATAAAAAATAGAATGAAATTTTTTTAGAAAAACATTCACAAGCTAACTGAACTTTACTGGAATAGATGTAAATTAGAATAACCAAAATAGATATGAATGATCAAAATCAAGAAAATATAATTCAAATAGAAATAAAATGAATGAATCTAAATTGGACCAAGTCAAAATTTTCTTACTTTAACTAATCTGATATTACAAATGACGAATCAAATGGGGTCAAATATAATGATTTCAAACCAATATGACTGCAACTGACAAGAACAAAACCAAAATAATTTGAACCAAATATAATAAATTTGATTTGATTAGAACCCAAATAAATGAAATTTTCCATGATAATAAAAATAAAAAAAGATAAAATAAATATAATGAAAATGTTACAAACAAACTTGTATCAAACAAATATGAACTATGTTGAAACTAGAGTCAAACTTACTATATACCATTAATAAGAAGAGTGATTCACAATTAACAGGACTCTACTATTTGAAAATATCATTTTGAAACTTATATTTGTTTCTCCATTTTTTGTAGGAACATGATTAAACCCATGAGTCATTGTGGTTATTATATATTGGGTGCTGGATTGTTTAATCACATGAGACAGGTATGTTGTAGTTGAGTTTTTATTTTCATTATCGCATCGGCCACTTAGGCCTTTTACCACTTTCAATAGATTAAGGGTACTTTTATTATGAGAAGGGGTCCATAAAGGCATCGGAGGAAGCTATGTGGTTTTCTTTGCAGGGGAGAAAGAATGGGGTAGTTGAGGGATTAATAGTGTGTTTCATTTTTTTTCTTTTACTATTTTTCTTCTGTTTATATTCTTTTCCTTCTTAATAAATGTCTGACATATGGATAGGTCATGTTGAAATTTTATTTATTTTATGTTGTTGTTTTATTTAATTGTTTATGTGGGGAATATTTCCTGAGTGGTGATTCCTTGACGCCCAAACACTTGTTCTCACCTATGGGCGTAGCCCGTCCACCTTAGTCCATCCAAGTATTACAATATCAGAGTCCATATCTAAACCATGGAAAGGCCTAGGAAACAAGGATAATTAGTCATGGATTCATAAGATCTAGGAATAAATTGTGAATTCCCATGAATAAGGATCAAGGAAATTGGAATTTATAATGAGAAGATATGGGAGACTGTGCAATATATATTGAATTGAAAATTATATTGGTATAAAAGGTGGTGAAATGATAATGATTTCAGATTAATAAATGGAAATTCACATTCATGACTAGCTTTTTAATGTAACATGAGATTGTGAGCTACTGTAAATTGTTAGAGTTCATGATTAGACTCCATCCCAATGCAACTACAAAAATACCTTGGTTCCAAAAATACTCTATCATACACTAGATAGTTTCGTTTGAAATTCCCTATAAAACCTTCATTTACCTCATGGAAGGGCTCATAATTCTTTAAAATATCACAACTAGAGGCAAGGAAGTTATTCCCTTATCACAAACCCTAAGTGAAGTTCCACACAACCATAAATACAACAATATCCCCGAAAGAAATAACTGAGGTTTTCTGTAGCTACCTTCATTCTCAAAATATAGTTTTAGTAATAGGGTGAATCTTCCCATTAGTTCTTCTATGAAGATTTCGTTCATTCTTAAAGCCATCCCACACATATTTGTTTTTATAGGAATTACACTCATCTAGAAATGGACTGGAAAATGCCTCCTGATAATTGGGTTCTCTTGATGGACTTGTAAATCTCTACAAGAAAAAACTAAATTCCCCTTGTAATACTTTCAACATTCAAACATATCGCGCCAGAAGTAGGGTGATTAATATCTTATCTGAGACACCAATGGGAGTTTTTCATAACACATATAAAAGATAGTTTCTGATTTTTCAACTTCAAACTCCGGTTTTACAGGCATGAAAACTTTCATCACGGTCAAATATGTGATCTACTAAAATCTGTGAATATCGACATTCAAACTCTGATTTCTAACTCTTGAGATTCTTGATATTTTAATATTTATTTAAAAATATTCAATTAAGAACCCGGTCTGCTGAGTCTTCATTAAAAACATTCCTTAAAATCGTATCTCAAATATTGCAACACTGTATTCTTCATTTAAAACTATGAATACTATAAAATCTATATGACCAAAAATCATCATTCAGAACATAACTATCATACGACCTGAAAACATGATTCATGCAACCATTTGAACCATGAAAGAGTTGCATTCACATGCTGCATGTTTTTCCTCATGAACATTTCCTTTAAGCCTACTTTTCTATAACTACAGATGTAGTTCCCATTCTATAATAGCTTTATGGAAGCTTCTGAGTCCTTGTGCAATAATATTTATGCATTCCATTGAAATATTGTGTAACCTCGGCCTAATAAACTAGTTAAAAATTTCTCCAGCATTCATGTATTTTAAATAAGTTCTAGATTTTACATGTTAAGTTCATTCTAGATTTAATATATCATCCACCTCTTTAATTTAACCAGTGAACATGATCCACATCCAATTTCCAACCTCAATAAACTTTCATACATGCTCCCAATACATATCAATATCTCCATGTAATTAATGTCATTTCATTATGAAATTCGTCTATTCACACCTTCACCCTTGGTCCTATTCCAAGACTTATTCTTTACCTTTACACATCTAATACACTCTTCATATATATATATATATATTCGACACATATTCATGCAATAGATCTTCAATCTATTATTATTGACAAATCCCATGCCTCTTTAATCAAACATACCTCATCCATACCACATATATTTTTCAACAATCCAACCAATCTAGCTTTAGTTACAATAATCCCCCCTTTGGATGATCATGATATTGAATTATTTTCATCTAATAGAGAGGTTAGTGGCCTTATTCCTCCTATTCATGAGAATGTGAAAAATAATAACTTATGGGCTGATATAGTAGAGGAGTATCATCCATCCTATGAGGTAATTTCTTTTAAATATGCTCTATCAAGGGATATCTCTGATGAATAGCTTAAAGTAACATCTGATCATAGTAAAGATGAAATGGAATATGTTGCACTGGATGAGGTGGTTTTCAATGGAAAGAACAATGAAATATTTCTTCAAATAACAAAAAAGGTAATTAAAAGATAGTGGCTGCCACTTCAGGTAAATCCATGAGCAAACCTTGTGACTTGGTTTCTCACCTTTTTCCCCAATTTCGGGAAAATATCTTTCTGGTATTTCATTGGATGCTAAGGATTCCAATAAGATAGTTGGTGAATATCAACCTTCTATAGGTGTTGTTTGCATTGTGCAGTTAGTACCTATAATGGAATGTTGTTTTGAACAGGGAGGTAATTCTAATCAGGCCTCGGTTCAATCTTTATCAAACACTCTTGCAAGTACCTCTCATATGGAGAGTGCGTTTCCAACTGGAAAACCAATGATTTTTAACTTATTCAATGTTCATATTTTGGATGTTGTGATTTCTTCTACCTTGAAGAGCTATGATGGACTTGAAGGATACAATCCACCATTAACCGGCACCACTACTAGCCTAGTTCCTAGATCACCTACTTTGAAAACTCATACCTCTACTATTTTTATGGGTGGACACAAAAAAGATGTAGTTTCCTTAACCCCTTCTATTAATATAGAATGGGATTGTAATGATACTATAAGTCCCCGACCTTAAACCTTACTTAATATTGAATTAAATGAATAATTCACATTGAGGATCTTTTCAGGATTAGAGTTTTAGAGAATTAGATCATAAATCATGAATTACATTCCACATTTAAACATAGTGGTTACATAAAATATAGTATTAATTTTTTTCCATCAACAGAAACATATTTAAAATAAAACATGGATTCTTTATTGACACTTCCCTGACACTATCATCATATCATGCACCTTTCCTTTGACCTGTGAAAAAAAATTCAAAAACTTGGGATGAGCATAAAAAGCTCAGTAAGGGATATAAAAGTACGAAGAGAAAACATTAGTCCATGTATGAAATCATTATTTTCTCATTAAACATAAGCATTTTAACATACCTCATCAAATCAGGAATAAATAATAGAAAGCATAAGGCATAAAGGTAACTTGAGGCATTCATAACATTCTTACATAGGGAGTAACCCTCTTGGTTACATATGGAATACCCATCACAGTATATTCCCTAAATCTCTTCGGAGAAACCTTAATGTTTAACCCCTTCACGTTACCCAATGCATTATAGAGCTATATTGGGCTCTCCCGCCCTTAGTTTACCACAAAACCACACGTCTTCATAATAATGCCCAAGAACCATAACATAATCGTACCATATAAAACATGCATAAAGGAAACATAACATTTCCACTTTTCAATCACAAGATTTCAATACAACACATTGATATAAAAACATTATGAAAACCATTTTCAATACCAAAATAAAAGAAAAGTAAAACGTGGTATTTATTTTTCATTTTAAAAAAAGATATGGCTTGTAGAGGAAGCCGAAACTCAAATAATGGTCACGACGGTAGAGAAGTTGATGTCGCCGCATACGTAGGGCAAAAACATTCCTTTTTTTCATTTAGTAAAATGCTTCATATAAAAAGATTCCTTTTAGAGAAATGTAAAATTCAAATGGGTTTATACACCTTATTAAAGAAGGTTGTGTATAAAACAAAATATTCCTCAATGAAAGGAGATTGAGACGAAGTCCCATACAAAGACAGTATCCCTGGATTAAGGATAAATCATTTACATAATTATGTGTGACAAACGAATACACCAAATATAAGTAGATATTAAGTATAAAACAATCATAGGTTATTCACACATTTTCATAGAATGACATATTCAAGGAGTGAAAGTTTATCCCAAAGAATCAAAATTAGGTTAAGAAGTTCCCTTGCAAAAATTCGATAGCCTAACAGCGTCACTTCAAAATTCAGAAAATAAGTTGATGAAAGATAAAAAGGGTATCTCATAACTTGGACATAAAATTTACATCAATAAGGATATAGAAGAACATATCCTAACATAAAAATATTTAAATTAAAAGACCCAACAAAAAAAGTCTTTCAAAAAGAGGAGGGTGAAACGTTCCCTTACCGACTTGGGTATCTTTCGAAACATACACCCCATGAAAGAAGAACAATACATCATTGATGTAAATACTCATAAACGAAAGTATATTACAAAAAGAGTAGAATTATTGGCAGTATATATACCACTCAATAGAAATGGTGGCAAATGTAGCATAAATCTCACAGGAATAAAAGTGAGATGAAAAATCCCTTATGAAAACTAGGCAGCCTAACGACGCCACTTAAAACATCCAAAAATGGATTTATGAGATCAAATAGGGTCTCTCATCATATTAACATAAAATTTAAATCAATAGTAATATAAATTAACATACCCCAACATAAAAAATAGGAGCCTAAAAGAAGTGGTATAAAGGAGAGTACTTAAAAAGAAAGAGAGAGGTTAGATCTCTTACGAAAATTCGGCAGCCTAACGGTGCCACTCAAAACATCCAAAATTGATTGATGAGAGAAAGTAGGATCTCTCATCATATGAACATAAAAAGTAAAGTAAGAGTAATATAAAAGAATATCCCAATCATAAGAAAGATGAGATTAAAAGGAATGACATAAAAAAGTGTACTTAAAAAGAAAGAGAGGGGTAGGATCCCTTACCTCGTGTTCGACATGACTCGATCATTCTTTAATCTCCTGAATAATAAAATTTGGTCAATTTATAATTTCATAAGGACCTCCCTTTAATATTATTATTCAGTTCATATCACATATTATAATGTTATAATAATTGTTTAATAAATTGAGTTCATATCAGGCGTTTTTGTCGATGTTCGGTACATGAGTAAATATTGAACTTGTTGGAAAAGAATTTTCCATGTAGTTATAGGTACATCACATCCGGAATAGTATTGATGTTTTAAATATCATATATATCCAGTATATATTAATTTTATACTATTCCATAGCATTTGGAGATAAAAAATTAAAAGCACCATTCATGGAGACGGTAGGTCGTACGTACGCATGAACGCTACTTTCATTTTTTGTCATATTAATAGAATTAAAACAAAATGAGAGATATATATATATATATTAATTACAGAATTATATCCATCATTTAGATGTAATATATTATATATATCGGTTATATATATGTACTTATAATAGTACATAACATTTGGAGATATGAAATGAAATGTACCGTTCATGGAGACGGTAAGTCGAACGTACGCATGAACACTACTTTCATTTCTTTTTTTTTGTATTCAATGGAATTAAATAATAATTATATAAAGGTATATTATAATTCCAGTAGGATATCATATGTAATACCATTAATTACATCCTTTATACATCCCATATATGGCATTAATGAATCAAATCACTTTGAGGGGGCGGTAGTCCGCACTTCCTAAAATGAAGATATCGCGTTTACCAATAATGGAAACCATAAAAGAATGCCATAAATTAAAAATACAGAATCTTAAGGAAAACATAAACATATTATATATCATATATAATTATATTGATATATTAATGGAAACCTTTAAAGATGTTAAAATAATATTGAACAATCATCATTTCGTGAGGCAGTAATTCGCCATCCACAGAAACAGTATGTTCTTTAACCATTAGACGGAGGTGTGTGAAAGTGTATCTCGAATCCTTCTTATAACAACATCCTAGTATATTAAAGATAATTTTGTTGCTAAAAAAAGTAATAAAAAGTGTTTAGGGGTTTGTGGAAGCAAAATAAAACAAAATAACACAAGGGAAGACATTACCTTTAAATCGGGTAACTCTCTTTGATTTGAGCTCAAAGGCTTCCTTGGAAAGGATTCTGCCCAAAGTGAGGCTTCAATGATGAAGATAGAGATGTGGAAAAATGAAATGGGCAGGGGTTGGCTGATCCAAAGGCTTGAGAATTGTGTGTAAGGTTGTAGAGTGGGGGCCTTTTATAAGAGGAGAGGAGGGTCACTCTTGGAAAGTTGTAAACTATTACTTTCTTATAAAATTATTTTCAGATTTTAAAGGTCCCAAAAGGATATATTTCGAGTATAAGGTGATAAAATTTCTAAATCCACCCATCCAATAGGTTTGTGACAACTTTAAGACTTAGATTGCACCTTATCTTCTCATTTTATTTAAATCGTTCATTTTTGAGGTAATCAATGCATCATCACGGTGTAAAAAATAAATTAATTTATTTAATATCTAAAAATTATAAAAAAAATATCATGATGTAGGAAATATTTTTATTATTATAATGATTATTTATATTCAAAAAATTGACTTATATAACCCCATGTTAAAATTGTTTTAGTAAGACAACACATGTTTGTGACATTTTAATTTTAACTTTAAATAAAAAGGTATTAATGTCATTTTCCAACCAAAGCGGCTCCATGGGGTCCCCACGTTGACCCATGGATTATCGTGGTCGGCCATGACTCATCCAATAAGGGTAGAACATGTGTCAAGGTCATTTCATATTATTATAACACTGTCTTTACCTTAAATTACACTAATTACCTCTAATCGCGATTAAAAACTTAATAGTTACTATTCACCAAAAAATTATTTTAATCCCATTGAACAAAATTTTACATCCTAATGATAACAATTTATGTCAGATTTTTGAAATTCAAACCGCAGAAGTGGTAAAGTTTCATTTAAACGAAAAAACAGTTTTTAAACTACCACTTAGTGGTTTCACTATTCATCAAAAATTGGAGTTTTTCAAAAAAATACCAAAAATTCACCCTAAGATATATTTGATATTACGAATTCAAAAATTATGTATATTTTACAAAATTAAAAACAAATAAGTTTAATTAATTAATTTAATAATTAATTCCCGCTGTCAAAACAAATAGCATGTTTTTAAGAAACAATATCTATTAAAAGATTGACACTGGTTTAAGTCTAATTTCAAAGTGAAATTAATTCCAATGACCAATATTAGATTAAATGGTAAAAATATTTTCTAATTTCACTTGAAAAACAATTCAAAAGATAATCTAATCTTATAAATAAATAATATTAAAAAGAGGTTTTAAATTAAAAAACAACATTTTCACTATTCATTAAAAATGAACTTTATCAGAAAAATTCCAAAAATTTACACAAAGTAAATTTTGATGTCCCGATTCTAAAGAAGAATTTTATTTTGTCAAATATAACACATAAAATTGTCAAAAATTGGATTTAAAAGAGGTTCTCTATCAAAAGGTGGTTAATCGACCTTTTAAAAAATATTAGAATGTTTAGTCTTAAAATTGGATTCATTCACATTTTTAATCATATAACATTTATTATAAAAAAGTAAAAATATTTTAAAAACATATATAATCATTTTGTAGTTAGTTCTATTCATTCCCGCCATTACAACGGCTTGGCGTTAACTACCATATTATTTTATTATTAGAGTGTAACGTAAAATTCTCAAGAAACTCGTTGTTGTGTATTGGGTACGCCATCGAGCATAGTGTACCCTTTAAAGTAATATTAATATTTTATTCACAAATATGGATAAATGTAAAAATGTCATATTCTTTGTCTACCTGGGGTGTTACAAATACATCCTTGTCTTACTAGCAATCTATGGGTGACAATGCTTCTTCTAGGGATAGTCATGGGGTTTCATCTTTTGAGACTCCCTTGATAGATAAGGTATATAGAACATCAGGCACAGACCTATCTCGTTGTGTTAAGGGTACTCAAAAATTAAAAGTTATAATTCACAATTCCTTTTAATTTATGTCATTATAAAGTAGTGAATATTGTGTTCAAGCAAACAACTAGTATTCGGGAGATGAAGTAATTACGCAGCTCATTGATGTGGCAATTTAATATGATGAATTTGGGCCATTGATAGTGGCTTCTACTTCAAAAAAATACATTTTTATTAATATAAGTTTAAAAATGATGTCTTAGTATACTCAGCATCATCTTCTGTACTATAGAAACCTAATTTGGGTTACTGTAGCAACCCAGTGCAAGAAGGTTGCTTTTTTTCATTATCTATCAAACGTTCTTTGGCTTAAATATGTGATAAATGATTATGATGCTTCATCATTAATAATTTATTTAGGACTTGTCTGATAACAAATTTTTTCTTGTTTGAACACTTTTTCCAACTCTGCTTATGTTTTAATAAGTGAAAACAATGCATTGTGGTTCTATTGTTCTTTCATTATGTGTTTCATTATTTCATAGTTGTTTCATAGGGGGTGGGGTTGGGGGTGGGGCTGGGGCTGGGTACAAGGGGGAGGGGGGATTGGAGTAGGGGGTAATGGGGGTGTAGTGGGGTGTCCAGGAGGGGCAGTGGGGGTGGAGGTGGGGGTAGTGGGGGGTGAAGGTTGGGGGGTAGTTGGGGTGAAGGGGTAAGGGGGTGTGGGGGTGTAGGGGGGGTGTCCATGGGTGTTTATGGGTGGAGGGGGTGTCTAGGTGGTGTCCAGTGGTGTCTATGGGAGGGGGTGGTTTCTTGTGGGTGTCTAGGGGGAGGGGTGTCTAGTGGGGGGGTCCAAGGGGTACAGGGGGTCTAGTGGGGGTGTCCAGGGGGTCCAGGGGGGTTTCTAGTGGGGGTGTCCAGGGGGAGTCTAGTGGATGAGTCGGGGGGGTTCGGGGTGTGTCTAGGGGGTGTCCAAGGGGTCTAGTGGGGGGTTTCTAGGGCATGTCCAATTAGGGATGTCCAATGGGGGTGCTCATGGAGGTCCAGTGGGGGGTCTGCAAGGGGGTCTCCAGGGGGGCTAATGGGGGTGTCGGGGGAGGGGGTCTATTAGGGGTGACTAGGGGAGTCTAGTGGGGGGGTGTCCAGGGGGTGTGTCCAAGGGGGTGTCTAAGGGGGTGTCTAGGGAGTGTGTCTAGGGGTGTCCTGCAGGGGGTATCTAGGGGTTATCCAGGGGGCATCCAGGGGGTGTCCATGGAGTGTTCAGGGGGGGTATGGGGGGGTCTTGGTAGGGGGTGTCCAAGGTGAGAGTCTAGGAGGTGTTTAGGGGGGAGGGGTGTCCAGTGGGTGCAAGGGGGTTCTTTCCAATGGGAGAGTGTGGTTGTGTAAGGGGGAGGGGTGTGGTTTCACAGCGGTTCCATTGTTTCACAGTGGTTTGCATTCTGTTTTGTATGAGCAAGGTGAAACCAAGGTGTCCAACTGCTGTTTCTAGGAAAACCGTCTATAACCATGGTTATTTAAAATGTAGGAATATATGCTATTGGGAAACTATCTATACCCATGGTTTAGTGAATGGTGGGTATTTGTGCTTTGAAGAAAACTACCCACAGTTTACTTCATCGTGGGTATCTCATTGGTGCTGTAAAAATGTATAACCACTGTTCTGTAAACTGTGTGTGTAGATGTATACCCACAGTTTACTAGAATCTTGGGTAATAAGAAATTTCAATGGTTTAAACCCATGGTATCATCAAAACTGTGGGTATAGGGAAATCCTGATGCCTTGGGATCCCACGGTTCATGAAATAGTGGGTATATGGAAATTTTCCAGTAATGCTTGAAGGTTCACTCCTGGTTTTATATAAAATATTATTCCCTTTTATGTTTTAAATTACCTTTGATATTATTCCTTTAACCTCACTAAAATGTTTTATGTCTAAAGTTTGTTAATTAAACTTTTTACATGTTAATACTTCATGTTGACCTCACTTTTCATGATATATTCATATACTACTATATAATTTTCCATTCATGATTTAATTCCTTTCCTTCATAGATACTTTTATGATACTCTCATTTGTTATGATTTATAACATGATTATGATACCCAATTCTTAATTTGGGTAACCCTTATGTTTATGTATGATTTATAATGTATGATTCTATATATGTAAATCATATTCATGAACATTATGATTGGTTTTCCCAGATAGTTCTTCAATTCCTTGGGTAAAGTTGAGTCTCATGGGACGTTATGTGAAATAGTCATCATGGTTAGCCTTGACCCATGCTACCTTGTTAAACGGTATTGGTGGTTATCCTTGAGTTGTGATCTTCTATGTGAAACAGGCCTTGAATCATGCTAATGTAATGTTTTAGGTTGTTTCCACATTATTATGACATCATGTTTATATTATCCAATGTTTATATGTTATGAATACCTAGCATCCATGGATTTTTATATCATTATTTCATTCCTTCTAACCCATGTTCTAAAGCTTTATTCTTGTGGTTATTTCTTTACTAGAATTTTAAGCTCATCCCTTTGTTGATGTTATCCTTAGGTTATCTTGTGAAGATGTAAGACAACAATGGTAGTTAGGATATATTTATTATGATTAAATAAATAAATGCTTTACATAGTCCCATGTTTTCAGTTTTATGTACCTAGTCTTCCAAGACACTAAACTTTTTTATCCTTATTTTTCTATATGATTATTTATTATGATTAAAATATAGTAATGATATGTGTAAAAGTCTAGGGTCACAATAATTTTTCTATCATGATATTTAAAATATTATCTCAAAATGGTGGATATAGTAGATGAAGTAATGATGGAGTATGAAAAATATTGAATGAAAAACTGATTTTATGTGTAGTCATCCATTAATTTATCAACCACTTATATTATATATATATATTCATTAATTATCATAGCAATATATATTTTGTTTTTCATTATTGGGAATTTGTTTCCATTAATAAAAAATTGCATGAATATTTTTAAATATATGTTCTTAACTTAATTTTATTTGATTAAATGATAGGAATGCCAAGGAAAAAAGTATTTCACTAAACCTAGTTTACTCCCAATTTAAATTCCCTCAACCATAATAAAATTGAGTGATACATTGGTCTCCCTCCCTATAGTATCCATGACACCTTCCATATCCCCCATCACTAATAATTCCTCTTTCACCCACCATCATTCCATAAGTATCTAGAACACCCCTATTCTATTTCCCATTAACATTTGGGATATTGCCTCCCCATTTAGTAGGTTTAGGGGTGAGGAAACATGTCATCACTCATGTTTCATTACAAGGATATTAGAGGGTGATAGTTATAGGTATATATTTTAATGTGAATAATTTCATTCCAAATTTTTATACTATAGTATATTTTTTATAAAAGATGGAAACAATGACACTACAGTGGAAATATGAACACTTTAGATGAATATAATTTAAAGAGAATGAATATATTTATCTCATTTGACTGTTATCAGATCCCCATGGATGATGTCATCAGATTATTTTGCCAGAATATAATCCATTTGGTGTCAGATCTGGTTACCCTACTGATTCCCTATTCAAATTGGATACATATGGGTCAATCTTGGATGAAAAACGTATTTGATTCCCATATAAAAGTATTTTTAATACATTATGTCCTAATTTAATGTCATTATGTAATAAAATTCTAATATTTTAAAATTGAATCACTTTTTATAGATGTTCTTCCACATTATCATTATTGGTATTATTTCATGAAAGCTAATGTTGAAAAAATTGGGTAAGAAATGGAATAATTTTATATGGATATTAAAAAATGAATTCAATGATACATCATTGAACACTTAGCAGCAGTATGATAAGGTTCCCAAAGGGGTTCCAAAAGTGTATTGGAAGGTGTTTTCTTATATCCATCATCATGAAAAGCATATGGTACTAAAATATATGTTATTATATTAATATCATTTAACATATATACATACATATGATAAAGATAATACATTAAATACATTACTATTAAATTGAATGTAATTTTTTTAGTATGATTTAAGGAAAAATGGTTCAAATTAAGCTAAACAAATCATCCCCCACACTGTCAGGTTAAATAGTCTTTCCAAAAATAGATCAACTTTGTTGATATTATCATTAGTATAAAATTTTATAAGATAAAAGTTTTGAATTCATATATTAAATTTTTTATTTATATTTTTTCTACATAGTTAAATAATTTAGGGAACCACATCTCACAAATATGAATTTGGTTAGATGTTCATAAAAAATATGAAGGGAGTTATGTGAATGATCCTTCCAATGAAGCTCGGTTAGGAATTAATTTTCATTGTAATAATTTATTGTCAATTGTGAATATGTTATAATTTATTTCATTAAATATGATTGATATTTGATTTATAGGAAAAAATAAAAGAATTATGGGATGCCTACCCTTCACAATCCTTCACAGTCTCCCGTGATAATCCAGTAGGTCATGTACTTTGAAAGGAGCATATGGTTTGCATGCACTAGATGTGTTTGGGACCTTTACCATATGAGGTATTTGTAAGGCCACTAGGGATTTCAATAGAATCCACTCTGATTTGTAGTTTA
The DNA here is from genome assembly GCA_963277665.1 of Viscum album. Taxonomy (NCBI): domain Eukaryota; kingdom Viridiplantae; phylum Streptophyta; class Magnoliopsida; order Santalales; family Viscaceae; genus Viscum; species Viscum album. Next base: position 414,484,586 of record OY728139.1, read on the forward strand.
TCTCAACATTATGATGCTTATAGGGAGGTTTTTGCAATGTGAAGAACAATTCAAGAACATGTGGATCATATAATTATATAAGATGGAAAGGTCTTTTCTGAAAGAAATTATTTTTTTAATTATATCAGAAGACAAATGGGTGTGTCCCCAATAATATTGCATCGATATATGGTTTATGTGAGCCAAAAAATTACCCAACTTCATAATCATTTAGTAAACAATCTTTTATTGGTTTTATGTTTCAATTTAAATATATAACACTATTTAATTTTCATGAAAGTTGGAATACATGTATTGTTAGTAGGGAGTGGATATTGAGACAACGAAAGTGTTGATTAATGTTTATTATCTAGTGATTATAGTTGACATTGGATTCGATGATGATGTGTGACTAAACTTATGATAGACTAACACTAATATGGTGATTGAGTAACCATGTTGTGTTTTCTAGAAGTGTATATCTATATTTCCCTTACATTGTATGAAAATAAGTTTTCCTTTTTTGTTTTCAATGTTTTATTCGAATATTTACTTATATTCATCTTCGTCAGGCTCTTCGGGGTTGTTTTTATTTTAGTACTCCTTTAAATTTCACCTATTACTTATCCTTTCCAAATCTCTATTATCTCTCAACCAATTATGAACATTATTCCTTTCTGACTACCAATTACTACCTAGATAACTAAATGTTCTAGTAAGCTTTCATCCAGACATCCCACTTGTATTTTTCTTCTTTGGGAAACATATAGATTGTTGGTTCCACTCCCCTAATAGGGCTATCTCAATATCATTATATATAGTCAATATTAATATAACATAGAACTTATCATCTATAGGATCACAATCAACTATTAATTTATTCTTTAAACTTATCATATCTTATTAAATATATTCACCATTTATAATATAAGATAGCATACCTTAAACCAATTTATTCATTGAAATAAAATTTCTATTAGTCTATAAACACTAAAAAATAATTCTCTAATTTTATCCTTACCTTAGAACACAATAAGTAAAATAATCTACCAAAACAATTATGTTTAATGAGTATCTAGATTATCTTCATGCTATAAGATGAAAAATATACATCATATTTAACCTACTTCTACAAATTACTAGTCTTCATGTAGTATTATTAAGGGTAGAAAACTATTCCATCTTATTAACATTTATTTAGTATGGATAAACAATGATAGAACATACAACTCTATTCTCATCAATATGTTTGGGAACACCAAATACTTCATAAAAGAACTAAAGAATACATATTGAGTTCATCTATATTACCTTCAGATTTGTGGATAAAAATAAAATAAATATCATGTGGGTTCAATATTTATACTAGATGAATCACCACCCTCGACTATGAAAATATGTCATCACACCCTTAGAGCTTGTGGGAAGGTATTTTGGGGGTTTTCAAGTGGACATTAATATTTTTCAATAGGTAAATTATAAAATGATAAATTGTATTTTAAATATATTGGATCCTTATCACATAATTGTTTGGGTAAAGTAATTTGTGTTCTTTCATTATCCTTTGTGTATCTTTGTGCCACTCTCCCTATAAAATTTTATTCCTTAAGATCAAGGAATTGATATTTTCTGTAATTCTAATCATCATAATTTGTAAATGAAGCCATATTATACCTATTGAAAGGTAAACCTAACAATTAGTTTTTTAGAAGTTTATTGTTCATATTCCATCTATAAAAATGAAATCCCATGATTGGAATCTCTTCATTTTAAGAATAAACTATGTTTCCTTCCAAAAATAATGGTTTGGAAGTTGTAACTCAATGATATTATTTATAAGTAATAATTCATTTTCCTTATTTTTATTTTATCTTCAGATACTATTTCACATTAGATCTAATTTAACTCTTCTGAAAATTCTAAAAAATCATTATACTTAGATAGCAATGATATTATAATAAAATCATATCATATGAATTTATATCCACTATAAATGTGCATGCTGATATGACATGATATATAACTCATATCCACGGTTGGAATTCGTTCTATACTCCCATAATATAACCCAATCCATTACAATGTTTATATTCATGGTTGGAATGAATTCTAGAACCAATACACATAATATGTTTGATAACATATCACATGTACATGGTTGAAATGAACACCCAACCCACAATTCCATCACATCTCCTAACATTGCTGGAATAATCATCCAACCCAATCTACAAAAACATTCTATAAAATCAAATTCCAATGGTTGGTATGCTCACCCAACTCATTTCACAAGGAATCTATAAAAAATCAAAGCATTCATACTCTTAAGACAAAATTTATAACTCACTATTCAAATTTCGAATATTAAACATACAAATAAAACAAATAAAAGTACTAGGGTTCTCATAGGTTATAAAAACGCCCAACACTAAATGATACACAATCTAGCGTATTAAATGTCACACACAATATCTATTTCCAATTCATACTAATTCCTAAGGATACCATGACTTTTTCCTTTCCATAATATTTTATAATTTATCATGGAGGTATCAAAGGTTTATAACATAGTTCACTTGTTCATGAAATGCTTAGAAACACACCACATTGGTTTCTTTTATATATTATATGTACCATGAGGGTCAAATTAATGGTAATCTATGACCTATCCATCAAAATAAACTCAATTGGATCATTAAATAACATTATTAGTATTAATTAATTATTGGTTTTTATTCATGTTATATTAAGGATATATGTATTATAGTTTTTTATAAATTTAACTTGACCTATTTTTATTATATTTGTATTATATTGAAATGGTTTTTTTATTTTTTTAATGTAATATCATTTTTATGTTATTCTAGGGTTTCACTTTCTGCCACTATATTTTTATTTTAAATAGCGATATATAGATTTTGTTTAAATTACTACTATATATGACAAAATATTTTTTAATGGTGGTTTAAACAACTTCTACATATTCTAAATTATTGATTAGTGTAGGTTTAAACAGCTACTATGTAAGATCAAAAAATGTTTAGCAGTGGTTTCCCCACTCAAAAAAAATTGAGGGTATGGAAACGGTTTAAATTGTTGTTATCCCATTGGTATTTTTGATGAAGAAAAATTTGGCTAAAAATAAATTTCATGATGGTTCCCATAAACTTCTACTAAATGGGTGGAACTGAGACCAGTTAGATTATGTCACAAACTTTGGCGGTGGTTTTGGGAAAGCCTCACGAAACCACATGGAGGTGGTTTAAACCACCATTACTAGTTGATTTTTTTGTAGAGTATATAGTATTATACACAAAGATAATACAGATAAATAGACAACTTTTTATTTCAATAATTAAAATAATTACATTATTCAATCACTAAACATATTAAAATTCTTAATATCATAGTGGAAAAAATTTATAACATAGAAAAACTAAAATGAAAAATTTCGAATAACCCTGATCATCTAGATTCATCCCTACCATGACCAAAACAAGGGAAAAGAAATAAAAAATTTATTAAACCAATTGAAATTATTGAAAATGAAAATATAGATCCTTCAGAGAAATTTTAATGAATATTAAATAAAATAATGAATAGGTATTTAGATGTGGTAATATGACTGTGGGAATAGTAACGTGACAATTGTCAACAATAACCAGACCATTGGGAATAGTAACCAAGATATTAAATAGAAAATTGACCTAAAAATAAAAAATATGATATAAATTATATTCTTCTTGATTATTTTTTTAAAAAATTAAATATTATAATTCCATAAAATAAATCTCATGATTAAAAAAACTCATATAAAATATATGCACATTTTTTAAACAAAATGTTTTTAAAGTATTTCCAATAAGTCACTTTTATATTAAAAATTAAAATTTCCCATGATATAAAATTATTTTGATAAAATTAATTTCATTTTTTTAATTATCATGTTGAAATTTTCCCAGTGGTTATTTTTATTGATTTTCTAGAATACTTCAATTTTTATGTGAATAGTAAAAATACTATTTTTTCCATTACCATTGTAACACCCCGACCCCAGTTACCTAGAGTCGGTGCATTATTGTGTAACATTGGAATGATCACAAAAGATCAAGTCTCGAAAGGCCGATTAGTTTTTTAGCCTTTGAAACACTAGATACATTCATAAGGCGTACATTACATCATAAATTGAAACACTACAATAACATCTTGTCTTCATATCCCCTCATACTATCCCTGCAGGTCAATCATAATATACTTCTTCACATCTTGGAAAATCAAAACATTGGAAGGGGTGATCTCAGATACTTAGTAAGGATAACAATATAGTGGAAGCTTTCAAAAATAAACATCAACATTTAAGGCAATGTATAAATAAAAAAAGCCTTTTAAACTTGAACTTTAGCATAATATGGAAAAAATAAAATAAAATAATGTCATTTACTTATTCACATGGATATTCTACTAGTCGAATAATCACATGCAATATCAATAACCACTTTAATAATGATGGAATGCATAATGCCAGACTATCATAACCACGTAGCTAAGGCCTCCTGCCAAGACTACAAATATGATTTTGTCAAGGCCTCATTCCAAGACACTAGTTTGTCTTATGAGACCTGCCGTTGCTATTTTTTAGAAGATACTTATGTTTAAAATTTCTCAAATATACTCCAGTGTTTTTATGAAAACAATATGAAAGCTTCTAAAAACAAAATAACTAATTCTGAGACTGCTTGACTAATTACAGGCCATGATGGGTCCACGCCAAATCTCTTCCTGTCTACCACACTCGGGAGTCTGGTTTTTTGAAAACATTTTTAACAATGCGTTAAATACGTATATATTTTCACTGGATTTTCATATATTTGAGAGAAGTATCTCTCTCTTTTTTTGAAATCATTTAAAATTAGTTATGGCTTGTAGAGGAAGCCGAAAATCAAATAATGGTCACGGTGAAGGAGAAGTCAATGTCACTGCAGACGTACGGCAAAAAAACATTCCCTTTTGTCATTTATAAAATTCATCATATAAAAAATATTCTTTTTGAATAAATGTAAAAGTCAAATGGGTTTATAAACCGTATAAAAGAAAGTTGTGTATGAAATAAAATATGCCTCAATGAAATGAGATTGAGACGAAGCCCCTTACAAAGATCATTTTTTAAATAAAATAGATTTATTATTTGTATTCACTATAATTACACATAAATAAAGTACAAATACAAGATAATACATAATAATATCATGAAATAATTTGAAAGTAGGAGATTAACCCAAAGAATAGAAATCAGGTTAAGAAGTTCCCTTACCTCGTGTTCGACTTTCTCGATCATTCTTTAATCTCCTGAAAAATAAACTAGAGTTAATTTATACTTTCTTAAGAACATTTTTTACATTAATTATCCTATTTATATCACTTTTACAATGTTATGAACAATATGTAGTCATTTTAGTTAATAACGGTCGTTTTGTTGATCTTTGGTACTTGAGTCAAAAATAAACTTCTTATAATTACATGTTGTTCATGTGGTAAAATATCCATTATATCTAGAATTATATTCACGATTTAGATATCATATATATCATAAATATCCAGTATATAAATGCATTTATAATATTACATAACATTTAGAGGCAAGAAATGAAATGCACCGATCCTGGAGACGGTAAGCCGTATGTACGCATGAACACTACTTTATTTTCTATTTTGTATAAAATGTAATTAAAACATAATGATATAAAGGTATATTATAATTCCAGTATAATACCATTAACTCCATCTTTTATACGTCCCACATATGGCATTAACGATTCAAATTACTTTGAGGGGGCGGTAGTCCGCACGTCCTAAAATGAAATTATCACGTTTACCCATATTGGAAATCATAAAGGTATGACATAAATGAAAAGTATAGAAGCATAAGGAAAACATAAAAATAATATATATCATATATAAATATAGTGACATTTTAATGGCCACCATGAGAGGTGTTAAAAGAAGATTTAACAATCATCGTTTTGTGAGGCAGTAATTCACCACCCACAAAAACTGTATGTTCATTAACCATTAGACGAAGGTGTGTGTAACTTTAAAAAAATACTTCTCATAACAAAATCCTAGTATATTGAAGATACTAGATTTGTTACAAAATATAGAAATAAATATATTTTAGGGGGTTGGAGAATCAAAATAACACCAAAGAACACAAGTGAAGACATTACCTTTAAATCAGGTAACTTTTTTGATTTGAGCCAAAGGCTTACTTGGGAAGACTTCTGCCCAAATTGAGGCCTCTAGGAGTAAGAGAGGGAAGTTGGGAGAGTATTTGGGCATAGTATGGCCGAGCCAAATGGCTTTAATGTGTGAATAAGGTGGTAGTGGTGGGGGCCTTTTATAAGATGAGAGGAGGGGCACTCTTAGAAAGTCGTGAAATGATACATTATTATAAAGTGATTTTCAGATTTCAAAGGTCCCAAAATTATATATTTCAAGGTTAAGGTGATAAGGATTCTAAATATACTCATCCAATAGGTTTTTGACAAGTGTAAGTCTTAGAGTTTACATTATCTATTCATTTTATTTAAATTGTTAATTAATGAGGTAATCGGTGCATCATCATGGTGTCATAAATAATTTAATTTATTTAATGTCTAAAAATTATAAAAGAATATCATGATGTATGAAATATTTTTTTCTTTACAATTAATATTTATAGTCAAAAATTCAACTTATGTAACCCCTTGTAATAATTGTTTTAATAAAACAATACATGTTTGTGACCATTTTATTTTTACTTTAAATAAAAAGTTATTAATGTCATTTTCTTACCCAAGTGGCTCCATGGGGTCCCCAAGTTGACCCATGGATTTTCTTGGTCGGCCATGACTCATCCAATAAATTTAGGACAAGTGTAAAGGTATTTTCATATTTTTATAATATCATTTTTACCTTAAATTTCACTAATTACCTTTAATCACGATTAATAAAACTGAAAAGTTACTATTCACCAAAAAAAATTATTTTAATCCCATTTAACCACATTTCACTTACTAATGACAACCATGTATGTTGGATTATTGAAATTCAATTCACATAAGTGGTAAAGTTTCATTTAAATGAAAAATTAATTCATTAACTACCACTTAGTGGTTTCACTATTTATCAAAAATTGATGTTTTTCAAAACAAATACCAAAAATTCACCCAAAGCTATATTTGATATTCCTAATAGAAAAATAATTTATATTTTACAAAATTCAAAACATATAAGTTTCATTAATTAATTTTATAATTAATTCTCACTGTCACAACAAATAGCGTGTTTTTAAGAAACAATATATATCAAAAGATTGACAATTGTTTATGTCCAATTTTCAAGTGAAATTAATTCTAATGACCACCATTGGATAAAATGATAAAAATATATTATAATTATACTTTAAAACCACTCAATAGTATAATTTATCACTATAATTTATTTTGATTATAAATGTTATTTTTAAGTATTTTTCACTATTCATAAAAAATTGGAAGTTCTCAGAAAATTAAAAAAAATTCAACTTAGGATAATTTTGATATTCCGAATCCAAAAATTAAGTCCATTTTGAAATATAAAATTTATATAATTTTAAAAAGTGGGTATTTCTATTCATAACGGTTACTTTGATTGGTTATGGTGTGTTAGAATCTCGAACTTGCGTACAATGCAAGCTATTGATTTATTGAAAGAGAAGTGTACCATGGATGCTTGGGGTGTTACATTATCCCCTCCTTCAATAAATTTCATCCTCGCAATTTGAAATTGTTCATCTAAAATAAAAGTTTCAAATTAAAAAATACCTTTTTGGAAAACCTATATCAGAAATAGGGTTAATAAAAATATAACTTTAAAAGAAAGAAAGAGAAGTACAAAGGTCACCTGAGATAGCCCATACTAGGATTCTATGAAAATATGGATATGGAAGAAAAACAAACCATCAAGTTTTGATGAATAGTTGTAGAAAATAGGATTAGGATAAAGTTGACCACAAGAAAATCACAAACTTGTGATTGGATAAACGGTCATTGAATCCCTAGTTGGAAAAGTTAACCCGAAACGTTTTTATTTTAAGTTACCTTTCATAATGTTGAGGAATTTATTTAAGATATTTACTAAGAATGTAAGGAAATATACTTACTTGTCATATAGACTTTCATTCTTTAATAAATTATTATCACAAACCCATCTTTCACTCCAAAAGGTAATAGAACTCAAAAATATTCTATTTATCCTAATTGTATAAGGTTATAAATATTAACACATACCATTTAGATTAGGAAAACTATTTTTTAATAACCAAGGACTTCCTGTCGGCTAGTGGTAGGTAATAAAGGCCTATCGCACTATGGTTGTGGGTTTGATTCCTGCAACTTTGTTCAACACGACGGGTTATCCCCCGACCTACAGGTTGTCCTTTTCTTAAAACTATTGTATTATAATATTCCAAAAATAATCTTCAGAAATGTTTTAACCTTAAACAATACTATCCAAAGTTTAACTTAATCCATTACAACCTTTATAGTTATCCAAAATACTTTTTTCCAGACTTTCTCTAAAAGGTCTCTAAATTCCAAAATCAATTAATTAGATTCCCAAAACAAAGTAAAGTTTCTCTTATTGTTACATACTAAAAATATGATTACCTTCATCATATTAAAAACTTAATTAAAACAACAAGTACTGCAGTATAATCCTTATATATATCACATTATTCTTATAACCAGAATATAATCCTTGAGTCCAAAATCACCAATACATTAATTATTCCACTTCAACTGTAGTAACAACATAAGATTGGCCTTGATCCCTTGGCCTTTTCTGAGGTAAGTTTCCCTGAAGCTTAGGACATTCATTTGTATAATGCCCCATTTCCCTACAATTGTAGCATTCAACATTGATAGCCTCTTTCTTTCCCTTGCAATCACGAGCCTGGTGACCTTTTTCTCTACATTTATAACCAACTCCCATTCCTTTTAGTCAAGTACCTGGGTGATTCTTCCCACAATTATCGCATAATGGAAAATCCTTCTTTCCCTTTTTCCCTTTATCTGTCTCTTGTTCCACTATTCCCTTCTTCTCTTGATTTACTTTGTTGTCATAAGATTTAGAGAATTCCTTTTCTGTTTTGATAGTACACAAGACTATATCTTCGTACGACGAGAAGGTTTGTGAGAATAATGCTCGACAGAGAAATGGTTTTAACCCATCAAATAAATGATCAATCTTACTTCTTGGGTTATGTATATAATCTACAGCATGCCTCACTAACCTTGTAAGGTTATCCTTATACTTTTTGAAATTATCATCCTCCTACTGCCTCAGACTCAGAAATTTCATTTACATATATGCTCGATGGTCACGAGGGAAGTATTTTTCTAATAAAATCTCTTTGAACTCCCTCCATTCCATATTTGATACTTCATCATCTTCCTTTGTGTGTTGAATCAGTGACCACCATTGATCGGCATCTCCAGTGAGGCGGTAAACTGCCATGACAACTTTCTCCCTTTCGCTACTCCCCAAGGAGTGGAATATTTTCACAAAGAAGTTTATCCATTGCTCAGCTACTAATGGATTTGTACCCCCCTTAAATGTTGGAAGTTTTTGCCTCATGAAACGATCTAACATTGATCCTCCACGTTGCGGATCTGTGTGCTCTATATTAGTAAGGTTATTATTCATAACCTGAGTGATTTGTCCCAGTATGGTGATAAGTTGATCAGCACCAGTTGTATCACCATCTCCACTATAATTATCTTGAGCAGGAGGGCAATCCCTACATATAGTGCGTGCATTGATACAGTTTAAATTCCTTCCACTAGGCACCATTTCTAAACAATGGCATAAACTAGATTAGTTTATGAATCAAAATACATAATTCCATTCTTGTAAAACACATAACATAAATTGAACTATAATCATAAAAATGTTTTCTTTGAGGAATTATATACTCATAAACCCTTCGAAATGGTTTGTAAATAAAATGAGGATTATCCTAAGCATATCCCCCGGGTGTTTTGTAACCGAGAGTGCAGCAAGGCCCGTTGTTGTGCACCAGTTCCCGTTTGAGTCTAGATCAAAGCGGTGTTTTTGGGTTTTACCCCTAGGTACATCTGTTCCAGAGCTACCTCTACCTGCTCGTATCCAGACAGGGATGTATTGCTCAGAAAACTCAAAAAATCACTATAATACCAAAATTCTAGTAAGCTATTCTATAGTAATACTCAAATTCTATCTTTGGGCTATGTGCTCTAATCAAAGTTTATCTAAATATAGCTTCCAAGGTTAGTACTAAACTGCCTCTGATACCAACTGTAACGCCCCAACCCCAGATTCCCAGAGTCGGTGAATTATTGCGTAACATTGGCTTGATCACAAAAGATCAAGTCTCGAAAAACCGATAAGTTTAGTATCCTTGGAAACACTAGATACATTCATAAGTCTTACATTACATCATAAAGTGAAAAACTACAATAACATATTGTATTCATATCCCCTCATACTATCCCTACAGGTTATTCATAATATACTTCTTCACATCCTGGAAAATTAAAACATTGGAAGGGGTGAGCTCAGATTCTCAGTAAGGATAACAATATAGCAGAATCTTTCATAAATAAACGTTAACATTTAAGGCAATTAATAACTAAAACAAAAGCCTTTTAAACTTGAAATTCAGCATAATATGGAAAAAATAAAATGAAATAATGTTATTTACTTATTCACATGGATATTCTACTAGTTGAATAATCACATTCAGTATCAATAACCACTTTCATAATGATGGAATGTATAATGTCAGACTATCATAACCACGTATCCAAGGCCTCATGCCAAGACTACAAATAATATTTTGTCAAGGCCTCATGCCAAGACACTAGTTTGTATCATGAGACCTTTGGATGCAATTTTTTAGAAGATAATTATGTTTAAAATCTCTCAAATATACTCCAGTGTTTTTCTAAAAACAATATGCAAGCTTCTAAAAACAAAATAACTAATTCTGAGACTGCTCGACTAATTACAGGCCATGATGGGTCCACGCCCAATTCCTTCCGGTCTACCACACTCGAGAGTCGGTTTTTCTGAAAACCTTTTTAAGATTTCATTAAATACATGTACTTTTTCACTGGATTTTGGTATATTTGAGAGAAATATCTCTCTCTTTTTTTGAAACCATTTAAAAAAAGTTATGGCTTATAGTGGAAGCAGAAAATCAAATAATGGTCACAGCGGCGGAGAAGTCGATGTCACCTCATACGTACGACAAAAAAACATTCCCTTTTTTCATTTAGTAAAATTCTTTGTATAAAAAAGATTCCTTTTTAATAAATGTAAAATTCAAATGGGTTTATAAACCGTATAAAAGAAAGTTGTGTATAAAATAAAATATGCCTCAGTGAAAGGAGATTGAGACGAAGTCCCTTAAAAAGATCATTTTTTTAAATAAAATAGATTTATTATGTGTATTAACTATAATTACACAAAAATAATGTACCAATACAAGATAAAACATAATAATATCATGACATAATTTGAAAGTAGGAGATTAACCCAAAGAATGGAAATCGGGTTAAGAAGTTCCCTTACCTCTTGTCTAACTTGATCGATCATTCTTTAATCTATTGAATAATAAACTAGAGTTAATTTCTACTTTCTTAAGAAACATTTTTAAGTTCATTATCCCTTTTATATCACTTATTTCCAAGTTATGAACATTATGTAGTCATTTAACTTAATAACTGTCATTTTGTCGATCATTGGTACTTAAGTCAAAAATAATCTTCTTATAATTACAAGTTGTTCATGTGGTAAATTATTCATTATATCTAGAATTATATTCATGATTTAGATATCATATATATCATATATATCCAGTATATAAATGCATTTATAATATTACATAACTTTTAGAGGTAAGAAATGAAATGCACCGTTCATGGTGACGGTAAGTCGTACGTACGCATGAACGCTACATTCATTTCTATTTCATATTAAATGGAATGAAATCATAATGATATAAAGGTATATTATAATTCCAGTATAATATCATATATAATATCATTAACTCTATCCTTTATACATCCCACAAATGGCATTAACGATTCAAATCACTTTGAGGGGGCGGTAGTCCACACGTCCTAAAATGAAATTATCGCGTTTATCCATAATGGAAATCATAAAGGTATGCCATAAATGAAAACTATAGAAGAATAAGGAAAACATAAACATAATATATATCATATATAAATATAGTTACATCTTAATGGACACCATGAGTGTTGTTAAAAGAATATTGAACAATCATCGTTTCATGAGGCAGTAATTCGCCACCCCCAGAAACAGTATGTTCGTTAACCATTAAACGAAGGTGTGTGTAAGTTTAAATAAAATCATTATAATAAAAACATCCTAGTATATTGAATATACTGGATTTGTTATTAAATATAGAAATAAAAAAATTAGGGGGTTGGAGAAGCAAAATAACACAAAAAAACACAAGTGATGACATTACGTTTAAATCGGGTAACTTTTTTTGATTTGAGCCAAAGGCTTCCTTGGGAAGACTTCTAACCAAAGTGAGCCTTCTAAGAGTAATAGAGGTAATTTTGGAGAGTATTTTGGCAGAGGATGTCTGAGACAAATGGCTTGAAGGTGTGAATAAGGTGGTAGTGGTGGGGGCCTTTTATAAGAAGAGAGGAGGGGCACTCTCGGAAAGTCATGAAATGATACAATATTATGAAGTGCTTTTTGGATTTCAAAGGTCCCAAAATTATATATTTCTAGGATAAGGTGATAAGGGTTCGAAATATACTCATACAATAGGTATTTGACATGTTTAATTCTTATATTTTACATTATCTTATCATTTTATTTAAATCGTTAATTAATGAGGTAATCAGTGCATCACCATGGTGTCATAAATAATTTAATTTATTTAATGTCTAAAAATTATAAAAAAAATATCATGATGTAGGAAATATTTTTTTATTTCCAATTAATATCTATAGTGGAAAATTTAACTTATATAACCCCATGTAATAATTGTTTTTGTAAAACAACACATGTTTGTGACAATTTTATTTTTACTTTAAATAAAAAGTTATTAATGTCATTTTCTTACCCAAGTGGCTCCATGGGCCCCCCAAGTTGACCCATTATTTTCTTGGTCAGCCATGATGCATCCAATAAGGGTAGGACAAGTGTAAAGGTATTTTCATATTTTTATAATATCATTTTTACCTTAAATTCCACTAATTACCTTTAATCACGATTAATAAAACATAAAAGTTACTATTCACCAAAAAATTATTTTAATCCCATTGAACCACATTTCACTTTCTAATTACAACCATGTATGTTGGATTTTTGAAATTAAATTCACATAAGTGGTAAAGTTTCATTTAAAATAAAAATTAGTTCATTAACAACCACTTAGTGGTTTCACTATTCATCAAAAATTGATGTTTTTCAGAAAAATGCCAAAAATTCACCCTATGATATAAATGATATTCCTAATACAAAAATGATGTCTATTTTAGAAAATTCAAAACATATAAGTTTCATTAATTTATTTTATAAATAATTCTCTCTATCACAACAAATAGCATGTTTTTAAGAAACAATATATATCAAAAGATTGACAATTGTTTATGTCCAATTTCAAAGTGAAATTAATTTTAATGACCACCATTGGATAAAATGGTAAAAATGTATTATAATTATACTTTAAAACCACTCAATAGTATAATTTATCACTATAATTTATTTTGATTAAAAAAAGTTATTTTTAAGTATTTTTCATTATTCATAAAAAATTGGAAGTTCTCAGAAAATTACAAAAAATTCAACTTAGGATAATTTTGATATTCCGAATACAAAAATTAATTCCATTTTGAAATATAAAATTTATATAATTTTAAAAAGTGGGTATTACTACTCATAACTTCTACTTTGATTGGTCGCGGTGTGTTAGAATCTCGATCTTGCGTACAATGCAAGCTATTGAATTATTGAAAGAGAAGCATACCATGGAAGCTTGGGTGTTACAACCATTGTAAGAACATAGATTTTATATGAGGTATGAACCCAATAAAATTTGGTTTCATTCCGTGGTTTAGATATAATACGACTGATTACTTAGGATATGGGAGAAATAGGGTTGTATAAGTGGTTTTTATATCTTGAAACCCCTACTAGTGTGAGAAATAGTTAGGTCACATTTTTTGTATAAATTGTGAAGACCAGTCTATATTGTTCCTAATAATTGTTCAGGGTGATTCGGTGCATAATGTGGGTTGCACGATTTTACCTAACCATGTGACCTAGGCCTCAGGGTTGTGTGATTTTTCTCATACATGTGACATTGGTAAAACACACATTCAATGAAAGATTTTTCTACATATACACTATGACCATGTGAGGGGGATTACATAAAATGTACTTTTTACTCCATTATGTCCAACTCTAGATATACGGCCAACAAAGACTCAAATTTTATTTTTTTGCTAGATAACTAGACTGGTAAGCCCTTGATTTCCTTAATTTCTCCCTCACATCTCCCTATGCACACTAATGACACCATTAAAGACATCATGTATATGCAACACAAAACCCTTCTTGAAGAGATTAAAACTATTGTCAAAAATTACCACTTCTCTATTAATGAGGATTTCTTGATATGGGAACCTTCCCATAATGGTATTCTTGACTCGAAGAACTTTTACAAATATTTATACACCAATGATATGAACAACTTTAGTTGGCTTAAGAACTTCAATAATGTCTGGAATAACCTTCAAGATTTACTGTTGTTTGGCTTATTTCTCACTGTAGAATTCCAACTGACTCCTATTTACAAACTTTTGGAATCAACCTTTGCTCTAAATGTCGTATGTGTAACCAACATCGTGAAGATATTAACCATCTTTTGCTTTCTTGTGATACAGTTACTGCTCTTTGGCATTATATTTTTGACATCATTGAATGAAATTAGTTGTTTTGTATTTCAATAATCTCTAAGATTAAAAAATTTGTAGAGAAATATGACTCTCAATAAATCAACAAGCTCTTTGTGGCCACAATTGCAGAGCTTCTGCATGTGATCTGGTATGGCAGGAATGAATATACCTTTTTCAATAGTTCATTCAATCTTAATGAAAAAAATGAGAATTATTATCACTACTCGAGAGGCGACCTCGATACAGAATGATTAGTGTAGAAACTCAGTCGGATATTTGGTGATCCTACGACATCTTGGGATTGTAGGTAACTATCCTCGCCCTAAATTTATGCTTGAAGTTTTTTGGAAGCCCCCCCCCCCTATAGTTTGGATCAAAATCAATGTAGATAGCGCTTCTAAAGGCAACCCCGACCCAGCGGGTTGTGGAGCCATCTTCAATATTCATCTGGATCAAGTTCTTGATTGCTTTTAGGGATCATGTGGTATGGCTACCTCTTTAGAAGCCGAGATATTCAGCGTCATTCATGCGATCTCATTTTCTATGCTGCACAACTGGAACAACATATGGATTGAAATCGACTCCTCCACTATCGTCCAGGCAATCTGGAAGGGTACCATCCACCTAGCTTGGAGACTCACTTCTCGCTGGATTGAATGTCTGCACTCTCTCTCTTCCTTCAAATTCATTGCTACGCACACTTACCAGGAAGCAAATAGAGTTGTGGATTCCCTTTCAAACAAGGGCGTTGATAAGGACACTACTTAGAGAGATTATCTTCCCCCTGAGCTTCTTCCTCTTTATTTGTAGGATGTAAACAAAATACTATCTTTTAGACTTGTATAACCCCCTTTTTTATATAATAAATTTTGTGTTTTGGTCTTTGACCAGAACATTATTTTGAAAAAAAACAACCCTATTCCGTTAATATTTTCCTCCTATGTTCATCCCTTGAGCTCCCCTCCAAGCTCTACATAGTTTTCTTGAAAATTATTTCATATGAATTCTGAATCAACATCGATTTTTCTCATTGGATTACTCTCGGTAAGGTATCCACTCCTTATTATCATTTATTCGTTATTTTTTTCCTATCAAAAATGACATTTTGGAGTGATCACATATACCGTATTCTCATGGCATTTATCTATTTTACCAATTTCATCGAATCTAGACCAAACTGAAGGATTATAATGTATTTTTGTTTATCCATTGTAATATGGTACATGGTTGTGTATTTATCCCTTATTTTCATTAGGGTTTGATATTTTGATTCATGAATATGCATAGTGAATTCTCTATGTATTTCCTTAAAAATCAAATAACCATGTTTAATTCAATATCCTTGATATAAATAAACTAGTAAAAGTTAATTATTGTTGGAATAGGTCCTCATCCCCTATTTTCACACCTTTTAGTGCACCTATGGAATTGAATTTGTTATTATAAATTATAAAATGACCAAATAATCTTTTATATAGTTTTTGTGTGACTCTTAATTCTAATGATAATAATGGATTTAATATGAGAGAGTGGTATGACCATGTCTCTTCCTTAAATAAGAAAATGGTTACGACCTTGTTAATAAAAAATACTAATGAACTAAGTCCAATCTATTATCTATTCCTACACCATGTAAAACTTTACTACTTTTATGAGATATGGACATGGAATCCCTAACACCTATTATATAAAGGCATGGTGTCCATGCTCTTATTAGATACAGGAATAGTGTCCCAACTCCTTTTAAATACGGACATGGAATCCATATATTGTGAAACTCTTTCACAACATCCCTATTATGTGATAATTGGGCATGGAATCCCTTATATTTGTAATTCTTTGGAATGGTGACCCTTATGTATTATGAAAAATGGGAATGGGAACCCATATGAGTTATGATAAATGGGAACATAGACACATATAACTGTGAAAAATGTGCATGGTGGACATTATAAATTATGATAAATGGGAATGGCAACCACATTGATATGAAAGAAGGGTAGGAAGTCCATAATTTTATGATACATATCCATGACATCCCTACTGTTATGAGTCTTGGGCATGGTGTCCCTATTAATATCACATTTGGGGATGGTGTCTCCTACTACCTTATGAGGTATTAGTTACTATTACAAGATTAATGAGTTACACCTTGGATCCAAGATAGCACTATGTATGTGTATATATGGGTTTTAACATCCCTGCATATATAGTGAAAATATATACAAACAACCATATACACATATACATATATGACCATGGGGACTTTTGACCAGAGGATTTCCTGGCATGGGGCAAAGTAGGAAGTGTAATCCTGGAGTCCTTTAGGAACAATAGTTGACCCACTTATAGTTTTTATTACTGCTTAACATTATTATATCTAAACACTACTACAATTATATGGAGTAACTAGATATTTAAAGGCACCATTAGTGGCATATTTTTGGGTTTATCTCACACCCTATCCATGTTATTGATGATAACCAAGAAGATTATGTGGTTACAGGTTGGGGTAAAAGAAAGTGCCCAATTATAGATGCTTGAGTGATTATAGCATGGAATTGTGGAAGTACATGACCTACCTATGACTAATGATGTTATTAGAGATAAAATTTTGGGCCTTTTTATTATTTTTGATACATTTAATGTACCGGGTGCCTTCTTCCATGTATTCCTATTTCATTTTGATAAATACATGAAATTACATAATTTTATATGTGATACAGGTTTTTACAATTGATGAAATGTTTATTATTATCATCTAAGAGATTACCTTCCTCTTTTTATTCATAATTTATTATGTTTCCTTTATCTATTCATTTATTACACCACTATGTTACTGTGATCATGAGGGTATATTCTTCCCAATATTCCACCTTGGACCCTTGTTTCTAGTTGATAACCTCTAGAATAATGGAAGGTTTACTAGAGGTAATGTGTCCCACTAATATGGGGTACCATTTATTGTCTCCTGAATCAGGTCATCACAAAGTGCTATCAGAGATTTGTTTTCTTTATATA
Source organism: Viscum album (assembly GCA_963277665.1). NCBI lineage: Eukaryota > Viridiplantae > Streptophyta > Magnoliopsida > Santalales > Viscaceae > Viscum > Viscum album. The sequence goes on from OY728139.1 coordinate 414,502,588, forward strand.
ATTATTTTAGGGATGGTAAAGTGGAGAATAAAATGAGTTTGAATTTGGTAAGGATCCAATGCCTAGTAGTAACTAACCCGTGTATGGGGAAAGGCCAAACTACTTGGTATGGGATATCATGTTCTATATAATTCCTATTACAGTAGGTTTGATTCTACTATTGGGTGACGAACATGTTATGTGATGTTATTATTATTATGATGTTGAATTATATTGTATACTTGTCATGATAAGAAAAGGAATCATTAGTCATGAATACTTTTAGGAACCTTATAGAACTAATGTTTCATGCCTTATGTCATGAAATGTAGGATGAATCACTTGACTACATGATATTTGTTATATGTTCCTTGAATGAGTTATCTGTTATGGTACAAATGTTTTTATGGGGAAAAGAATATTTGGAAATAGTTTATTAAAGTGTTTGAATCAACCAAAATGGTGTTTTTCCATATAGATTGATGATTGAACATTAATTAACATATTATCACATGTTTGATTTATATAACTAAGGATACATAAACTGAAATGTTATTAGATTTTAAATACATGAATGCAATTGGTAATCTATGTTGTGAATTTACCTCAATAGATTGAAAATAGTGATTCATATAGTCTAATCATCCCAAATTTTTAACACCCATATTTTTTAGTGAACATTTTCTCAAATAAATTAAAATTTCCATTTTGATTTTGCAATGCATTAAGTCAAACATTCCTTTCACACTAAACAAACTTGTCGTATTTACACGCAACACCGAGTTGGAATACGATACATGAAACACTGAGTATAGATTTTTTTCAATGTATAAAATAACTAAGTTTGAATTATGTTATACGCAACACCAAAAAAAATTAATGCACGCAACACTGACTTGGATTGAGTTACACACAAGAGCGACCTTCCTTGATAGTTTGTGTTGTATGCAATAATGATTTTTTCAATAAATAATGACATATTATTAAAATATTATTATTTAATAGGATATAAACTAGCCATTTTGAATAGTATTAACAAGATTTTTAATTTTATATAACATTAAAATTCATCTTATGTATTTTCTAGACATGATATACAAAAAATTTAAATTTTTCAGAAAAAATTAGTATTTTCAAAAAATACAGTTTTCTTCCGTTTGATGGTGCACCCATTTCAATTCTGGTTTTTAAAACTTTTATATACTCTGTGAAAAAATAAAATTCCTATTTGGATGTGGTACATAAAAATTTACCTTGGTTTAATTTTTGGTATTTTTCTAATAAAATTCAAGTTTTAATGAATAGTGAAGATACTATATTTTAATTCAAAACATTCTTTTCATCTAATTTATTTATATAGTTAGATTATCTTTTTAATTTTTTTCAATGTGTAATTAGATTTTCTTGTCATTTAATAATATGTTGGTCATTGGATGTAATTTCAAATTAAAATTGGACCAAAACACATTTCAATATTTGGGTTTTTTATTTATTAAAATTCAGCTTATTGGTTTTGACAACGAGAATTAATTTTAAATTAATTTTGACCAATTTCACTGTTATTAATTTAGAAAATTTGAATTTATATTTAAAATCATAATGTAACTCGATGATCCCTCTAGACCGGAGCCAGTGCATTTCTTGTTATATTAGCATGGTTAGAAAGAATGAAATCTTAAAGGAGTGATCAGATTAGTAGTCTTGAAGAAACTAGATACAAAGATGTAACTCAAATTACATTGGAAAAGGTTAGAAAATACAATATATAACAAAAACTCAAAACTGCATCCATAAGAACTCAATAAATGATCTCTTATTCATCACCTGTTGAAAGTAAACAATGAAAGGGTTGAGCTCAAATTCTCATTAAGTGTTACAAATATCAGTATCATGAATCAATAATAACTGAATTGAAAACAATTTGACATAATCAATATGGAATGGTGAATAAATGAAAAACTCATTCCATTAATAAATTAAGAATGAAACTGCATCCATAGATTTTTTCATAGTGAAAAACTCGAGGATAGTAATAACTGATAATGAATAATGAGAATTCTTATTAATTGGACATCATGTATCTAGCACATGATACCATAATACTGTAACCCATCTGATTTTTAGAAACAAACTCGAAGGGTTTGTCTCCAACTGATTTATCTCATGAGACCTACCGATGCAACAAGGGGTTGTAGCGGGCCCCACCTACTGCTGAATGTCCAAATAATTCTATATACATAGATTCAACACAAGAAAAATATACCATTAAAATATCCATATAGAATATAGGATATATATTCATGAATATTTCCACATTCAAAACAACATTCAAAATAAATACCAAATGTAAAATGGTATACGACATAGATAATAATCATATCCATGATATGAGAATATGGACATTTAAATGGAATATAATTTCAATTGAAAAATTGATCTCAAATGGGTAGTTGGTACACCACATAAGAAATAGTAGGTGCACAATACTAAGCAAGTCACAATGAAATGAAAATTGAGACAAAGCTCATTACCACGTTATAATCAATTGAGATATATGACCAAAAGCTAATTACCACCAAATGAATCATAGAATACCATGAATATAAAGATAATCATTATAATAAATATCAAATTTTAGTACACCTTTTCCACATGCAAGAAATAAGAGGTGAACAATGTAAATCACGTAGAATTGAGTGTGAGATGTGAAAACCCCTTACAAACATTTCATCATGGTAACGAGTGTTCTTGTGAAGGCATAATGAGAAGTAAAAGGGTATCCTGTTATTTATATATCATTATTTAAGTATGGTGAAGGTGTGAAAACATACCCCTTCAACATTTAATAAAAATATAAGAGCACAACGTAGGGGAGATTCTTGAACAAAAATGAGAGAGGGGATCTCTTACCTTAAGCTCAAAAGTGTTCTTGATAGTTCCTAAAGACCTGAATAATCAAATATAGATTCATGAATTAATATGTACAGAACATCATAAACATGTAACTGATATGTTATAACCTTATTATGTTCATTAATTTCCTTTTTATGTGTTTTAGAGATTCAATTTTATTGTTTTGGAAGCATTTTCTTACATGGTTTCATGATTCGTTTACTTGTATTCATGATGGGAATTTCATTTGATAAGTAGATAAACATCCAGAATCATTAATATATCATATTAATGAAATTATAGAGATATAAGTGATCAAATGATGATTCTTTTTATATACCATGAGGATGAATCATTCGATGAGTTAATGATAAACCCTTGGATTTGGCTTGGCGGTCTTGTGTACAATGAATTGTTTTGTATTATTATTCTATTTTATGAGTGTGTAAGGATTTAAAAACATTAAACATGATAAAATACATATATTATGATCAGTTGCAACCATTAATAAGGTTTCATGACTGGTATCAAAGATATTAATGCAAATTGAAAGCCTGTCTTCCTTGAGTGTGATAAATTAACACATCTCGGATGGTGTTTGCATTTATAGTATAAAGGGAGGGCGAAAGATAGATTATAATGAAATATTACATTATCACAATGAAAATATTGTACATGTATGGTACTAGAATTATCATGGAATTTGGATGAGGTGAGGTGGGAAGAAAGAACAAAGTAATGGAACTTGTAAAAATAATCGAAATAAAAAGGAAGAGAGTTTCAACAATTGAGTAGTCCTCTTTGAGAAACTCCTTAAGACCTTTAACTTTTTCCTTTTGATTAGACCAATAGGACTTGTACGTGGGGAGAGATCTTGGGAAGATTAGTTAGATGAATTTAGGCAAGGCTTGAATCTTGAGTGGTGTGGAAGGAAGAGGGGTTGATGGTGGTTTATATAGTTGAGGGGAGAGGGGATTTCAGTATATTATAATCATTAATTTATTATTTCTACACAAGACAATGAATAGTGAGTCCTCCTTGACCAAGAATAGTAATTTTATCATGTGAATCCAAATCAATTGGGCTTATATTAGCAGAACATCATGCATGACTCTATAATTAGTGTATTTATCTTATTTTGTAATTTATGGTATCTCACTATTCATCAAAAATTCAAGTATTACAAAAAAATACCTAAAATTCACCCTAACCATTTCCCAATGTGTAAAATACCAAATTGAAGTCCATTTTTCAATAATAATATTCTAAATATTATTAATTAAATATTTAATTAACATCATTATTTAATTGAAAAATATAAACACTTAAATAATTCATCTTCATTTTTAAGGTGACAAAATTTATTTATACATTAATGGGTGTCGATTCCATTCATAAGAGTCATATTACTATTCATAATTTTAAGTTACTATTCATAATTTTGCGTTACTATTCATAAGTTTATGTTATTATTCCCCAAAAATTTTGTTAATTCAATGGAACTCCAAATATCATCCTAAATACAACTGTGTATGTCAGATTTTCAAAATTCAAAATACACAAGTGGAAAATTTAAGTTTAATGTCTAGGATATAACTATCTCTTAAATAACCAATTTTTGTTTCAAAGAAACTCAGCGTTTTATGAAATATAGGTTATGAATCTACTGTATTTTAGAGAAACATGCCAAAAAATGTTTGGTGTACTACATTATTCCCTCCTTTTACAATTTCTTCCTCGAAATGTTTCATTTATAAAGCCCACCAAAAGGATATGGGTGGTTCTTCTTCATAACAGCCTCACATTCCCATGTTGCTTCCTCTATATTATAGGTTTTCCAAATAACCTTTACAAAACTAGTCATCCAATTTCTCAATACATGTTCCCTGGTGTCAATGATACCGATAGGTTCTTCACAGTATGCCAAATCAGGTTCCAATTTTATTTTTCATAAGTGAGTACATGCATTGGTTCTATCATGTATTTATTCAAAAATGACACATGGAACACATCATGAACTTTGGAGAGACTTAGAGGCATTACTAAATGGTATGCTACATATCTGATTCATTCCATAATTTCAAATATTCTAATGTACCTGGGACTCAATTTATTTTCCTTACTAATCCTTAAGATGACCTTCCATGGAGATACTTTTAGAAAAATATGATCTCCCAGTTGGAATTCCAAATCCTTTATAAGGTTGTTAGCATAACTCTTCTACATACTTTGGGATACTTTAATATAGGCTTGGATTTTCATCACCTTTTTTGTGGTATATGCAATAAGTTTTGGGCCTATATATTTCCTCTCACCAACTTCATCCCAACAAGTTTGAGTTTGACATCTCATTCCATATAATTTTTCATATAGATCCATTTGAATACTAGAATGTAAACTATTATTGTAGTAAATTTCAACCAATGGAAATTATTGATCCCACACACCATGGAAGTCAAGAGACCACGATCTCAGCATGTCTTCCAGATTTTGAATAGACCTTTCGGAATTTCTGTTGATTCGGGGGTGATAAGGACTCATACGAAGATCAGTATTCAAATCCTTCTAGATACTTTTCCAGAATTTTGATGTAAACCAGGGATCTCGATCAGACACAATCGATAGAGGTGCACCCTGAAGTCTTACAACATCATTAATATAATGTCTTGTCGGCACTCAAGTTGTAAATCATCTATTATAGGAAGGAAATGTGCTGATTTTGTGAGACGATCAACAATTACTCATATTGCACCATTCCTTATATGGTTACTTTGTAGTTTGGTGAAACAAATCCATCACAATGTTATCCCACTTTTACATAGTAATAGGGAGAGTTTGCATCCTTCTACTAGGATTTTTTCTCTCTAACTTCACTTATTGACAAACTAGACACCTTGACATGTAGTCAGCAATTTCTCACTTCATATTATCCCACCAAAAATATTCCTTTAGATCTCTATACATCTTTATGGTACCCAAGTGTATAGATAAATTTGAGCTATGAGCATCATCTGGTAGTTCCATTTATTGCTCAAGTACTGATGGAACACATAACCTCTTCCGAAATTTCAGAAATCCTTCTTCATAAACAAGGTCCTCCAATCTCCCATTCTTGAAAGAATTAATTTTCTTGTGTAGATTCTCATCATCAGATTGAGATACTTTTATCTTCTCTAATAATGATTTTTTAGAAATCATTTGAAATAAGAAATATATTTCCCCTTCCTTAACAATTACCATATCAATATTCAGTAGATCCATTAATTTTGGATCTCTATCAAACCTCATTTGGGTCAGGAGTTCATGATCTTTATTGATTAATGCATCTGCCACTTTATTCTTTTTTCTGGATGGTTGTGTTTTAAAAAATCGTAATCGTTGAGTAACTTGAGCCATCTCCTTTGCCTCATGTTGAGTTCTTTTTGTATGAAAATTTATTTCAAACTCTTGTGGTCCATATAAATCTCACATCTTTCTCATAAGGGATAATGTCTCCATATTTTTAGAGAAAATATTACGAATGATAACTTAAGATCATGAGTTGAATAATTTTTCTCATGAGTCTTCAACTGTCTTGATGCATAAGCAATAAATTTTTCATTTTTCATAAGGGAACAACCCAGTCCATTATTTGATGCATCACTGTATATCACAAATCCCTCATTTCCAGATGGTAGAGTCAAAATTGGAGCATTGACCAGTCTTATATTAAATTCATCAAATCATTTTGTACATTATTTTTTCTATTCAAACATAAACCCTTTACATGTGAGCTTGTTTAGCAGGTTTTATAGTCAAGTGAAATTCTAAGCAAAATGCTGATAGTAACCTTGTAAACCAATAAAACTACGTACCTCGGTTATATTTGTTGGTATGTTCCATTCTTGGATTACCTTTTTCTTTAGTGGATCAACTAATATTATATCCTTAGAGACAATGCGGACAACAATAAAAAAACTGATTGAAGCCATAATTCACACTTTCTAAACTCCACCTATAATTCATTTCTTCTAAGAGTTTTGATAACAATCTCTAAGTGATTCTCATGGTCTTCATATATTTTTGAGTATACTAGGATATCATCGATGAATACCAAAAAATGTTATCATTATATTCCCTAAAAACTCTATTCATTAAATCCATGAAAATATAGGGTGAATTAGTTAGTCTTAAAGGAATCACTGTAAACTTGTAATACCCATACCTGGTTTGAATTTTTTTTCTTAGGAGTATCTTCCTTCCTCACATGTAGCTGATGATATTTGGATAAAATTTCAATCTTAGAAAATTATTGAGCTCCATGAATATGATCAAATAGATCATCAATCTAGGGTAGAGGATACTTATTCTTTATTGAAATAGCATTGATTTCCCTATAATCAATGCATAGCCTCATGGATCCATCTTTCTTCTTGAACAAGAGGACAAGGGATCCCCATGGAGAAACACTAGGTTGAATAAATACTTTTTCACTCAAATACTCTATTTGTTTCTTTATCTCCACAAATTATATAGTGGTCATTCTATAGTAAATCGTTGATATAGGTCTTGAACTAGGATTTAAATCAACAAAGAACTCAACTTCCCACTTTGGAGAATTTCCAGTTAAATCCTCTGTAAATACATCAATTTATTCATGCATTATATTCACATATTCAATTTAAAGATTTATTTCCTCACCCATAGATATTGGTTTATCTACCTCTCCATGTATTTCATTTAGTAGGGCTACTGGGGGTGGATCTAGATAATAATCAAGTGGAGATGTTTCTTCTCTAAAGAGAAGGGATTCTACACCATTTTCAAAAATTGTAACTTCCTTTGTCTTGGGATAAATATGTGAATCATAGTTTTACTGCCAATTCATACTGATAATTATATCAAATTCAGTCATTAGTGTGAAGATAAGGATAACAACTAAAGAACGTTTATGTGTCAGAAGGGGGACTAGTTGACATGCCTTTGTTGCAATGATGCATCCCCTAGGAGATTTGATGATAACTCCTTTATTAAATAAAAATGGACATGTCTAATTTTCATGGGAGATAGGGAAGATATAAATGAATGAAAATATCCAAAATAAAATATAGTTTTGGATATGTTTGAGGAAACAATTAAAGTACCTTCAACAACATCATTAGGAACTTCAACTTCCGCGGTTGTAATTGCATAAGCTCTCCCTTGATATCTTGGACTTTTCTGAGGCATGTTTCCTTGATTCTTAGGAAAACTATTTTCATATTGTCCCATATCTCTACAATTGTAGCATTGAACATCATTAAATTTTTCATCCCCTTGTATTCATTAGATCGATGACCCTTTTCTCCACACTTATATCAGTCTCCCAGGCTTTTCAAGAATTTCTCAAGATGATTTATTCCATAGTTCTCCCATAATGGGAATTTCTTCATTCCCTTGTTCTTCTTTGGCACTTCACATTTCCCTTAGTAATAAGAGTAGCAATTTTTATCTTGGTTTCCCTTGAACAAATTTGATCTAGAAAATTCCTTCTCTTTTTTGATGGCACTTGATACAATTTCATCATATGATGAAAATGTTTGAGAATAAATTTCCCTTTAAAGACTTGTCTTAAGACCTTAAACGAAGTGATCAATCATTTCTAATGACTCGCATACATAATCTATAGCATACCTAGATAGCCTTGTGAAGGAATCCTCATACTCTAAAACACTATCTTCTTCCCTTTGATTTAAGCCAAAGAATCTTCTCTTCATTTTGGTTTGTTTCTCATAAGGGAAATATTTTTCAAAAAATATTTCCATAAAAGTCCTCAATTCCATATATTCTATTTCTTCTTCTACTTTGGTATTCTGAATCAAGGACCGCCACTGGTCAATGTCACCCTTGAGACAATATACTACCAATACTTCCTTTTCATTTTCATTAAATCTTAATTCCATGAATAACCTTTCAAGGGACTCGATCCATTGCTCAACAACCACTAGATGTGTAGTCACACTGAAGGATGGTGGCTTCTGCCACGAGAAATGATCCAACACAAGTGTGGAATGGTTATTCGTCACAACCCGAGTATGTTTTCCTAATATGGTAATGATTTGACCTCCTCCAACATTGACTATTGTGACTTTCTTAGTGGGGAGATCCCTATATTTCCCATGAGTATTAATTCCCCTTTTCCCATTAGACACTATTTCTAAATAATGGCACACACTAGATTATGGTATGAATCATAATGTATAACTGTAAATTAACAAAAAACATAGCATAAATTGAGTTCCTACGCATGGATAATCCCATAATTAGAAAAATGGATTCTTTGAAGAATAATTTACATTTCAATCCTTCATAATGGATTGTAATGAAAATATGAATTATCCTAAGCATATACCCCAGGAATGTCCTAACCAAGAGTGTGTCAAGGCCTGTAGTCATGAACCAGGATACCCAGGGTCAAGCCCAAAACTCCTTTTTAGAGTTTTCACTCCTAGGTACATCTATGCCAGAGCCAATTCTACAAGCTCATATCCAGACAAGGATATATTTCTTCAAAGATTCACATAATCATTTCCTTACCAAAAATATCAGGATGTTATTTTATTTTTTGTCCAAATATATTATAATGACTTGAAATTTTGAATAAATCATGTTTCCTAATTTTGTGTGTTATTTTATTTTTATACTCAACAAAAATGTTTCATTTGATAACATGAGTATAAATAAAGTAAGACTGTTGGGTTTCGACTATTATATGGCCATTGGTCAATATGACCATTGGAAACTAAATGTTGTGATTAGTTTTCTAAATATAAGTGATCTTGGATAATTAATATAGAAAGAAGATTCGATGGCCTCATCCAGTAGTCTCGGGCCAATCGAATCCCATCTAACAAAACATGGGAAGCAGGTAGCACCACTGGTCTTTGCTCTCGACAAAACCCAAGCCGAACTTCATTGTGTGAAGCTAGAACGGAATCTCCTTCGTGAGAAGTACAAAATGATAGACATTACTACTCATGCAATGTTGGTCGAGCCGCCCTCAGATTCTATCACCTTAGAACACCTTAAACTTAGGTCCTATGCTGGGGTTATAAGGGGCTATGTAAGGAGACTGTAACTACTTTGTCTAATCCTTTTATAAATAAAAATTGTGATTTCTTCTTATGGTGAAGTTTGTAAATTTTCAAATGTCCGGATAAATGTAGGATGTATATTATTGATGAATTTGAAAAAAAATTGATATTTTAAAATATTTTTTTAAACCATAAATAATTAATGATGTGTAATGATTTTCAAAAAATGGTCTTCTGCAAATGTGATTAGTAAGAAATTTGGAGTCTAATAAGATCAACTTATATTTTGTTATATAGTAATTTATGAATAGTGATTTTATGCTTAGGATTAGTAATGTGACCAAATGGATTTGTAATCTCACTTAAAAAAAGTATTAATATAATATAGGCTTCTTGATTAAGTAATGTGATTCCATAAAATAGGTAAATAACTATTTCAGAAATTATTAGTCAAGTATTAGTTTTTTCGTGTGAATAGTGTTTTTTTAATTAAAAATTAAATTAAAAATATTTAGAAAATAATTTTTATAAAATTGACTTCATTTTTATATTCCGAACATCGATATTATGTCAAGGTAATTTTTGGGATTTTTCGGAAAAAAATGAATTTTTGGTGAATAGTGTTTTATTTAAAAATTAATTCAAAAATTATTTAGAAAATTATTTTTTTAAAATAGAATTTCTTTTTGAATTCAGAGCATTGTTATTATGTTAAGATAAATTTTTGGGAGTTTTCTGAAAAAGTTGAATTTTCAGTGAATAGTAAAAATATAGTTTTAGGGTTTCGGTATGTTTAATGACATCATAACTGCGTCATGATTATGTCATGAGATATTTTAAGGGATTGTAGACTTATGAATAGTAAGATAAGGTATAATGTGTCCCAAGTGGCCAATACCATGAGGAAATACCACTTGTTTTCCCAATACCACCAATGAGGTGTCCCTTGCCCATTAATGCCTTGTCCCCTCACTTCCCCTATAAATACCAAGCCATTCTATCATACTTTCCATTAATAAATCCTCCTCAACGAATTTATGGACTTTGTACCTCCCAAGGAGTCCTCCCATGGTTCCCTCAAGCCTCCCAACATCCCAAACTTCAAGATTTCGAAGTTACTCTTCAAGGTAAGGGATCCTACCACTCTCTTTCTTTTCAAGTAATATCTTTTATATAATTTCTTTTATGCTCCATGTTCTTATGTTGGGTATGTTCTTTTATATTCATCATACTGTACTTTTTATGTTTATATGTTGAGAGACCCCATCTTGCTCTCATCAATTCATTTTACGAATGTTTAAGAGGTGCTGTTAGGCTGCCGAATTTTTAAGGGATTCTTTCACCCTTCTCATTTTCAAGTTCTATTTTCATGTCAAGTATTTCAAGTTCCTTTAATTATGTTAGGGTATGATCTATATATCTATAATACTTAACGTTTATTTTCATATGATGAGAGACCCTATATGATCTCGTCAATTCATTTTTTTGAAGTTTTAAGTGACGTCGTTAGGCTGCCAAATTTTCATAAGAGAAATCTTATTTTTTCTTCCTTCCATGTTTTTCATTTCATATGGTATGTATTTAAAATTTCATTACCATGTTCTTATATCCTTTATATTTTTTCCCTCTACTGTTTTATGGATCATTTTTGAGTGGGTGACCCATTTCCCTCTCTTTTCAATATTTTCTAAAACCCTATAACATAGCCGTTATGCTGCAGAATTTTCGTCTCAAAATGTATCTATATTTTTCTCAAATTATTTTATTTTATTATGTGAATACTCAAATATCTTTCTTATATATGTGTATTCACATATATATCAGAGTTTTCTATTTTAGTTCTGGTACTTACATACATGAAACCCGCTTTCCTTTTTCCGTGGGTTTAATGTGACACAAAGATCACGTCTTTAAAGCAGTTTTTAAAATGTTATGACTATGAAATGAAACCCATTTTATTTATGATATATGGGTTATTTTTGAAATTATTGATGATGATATATGTGGATCACATTATAATAAAGAAAAATTAAGGGTGTGCCCTGCATCAATGCATTGGGTAAAGACTTAATCTCTAGAGATGACCATTTTTCACGACACCTTAGTGAATAACCTTGGTAATTTTTAGTGACCCCTTGGGGATGGACCTTGGGGAAACGGAAATGATTGTCTATTTTGAATGTTGTATCCACATCTTCAAGTTATGAAACATTTTTTTTATTATGATATGCCTCATGGTCTCTTTCTCTTGTTAGAAAGTTATTTTTTATGACTTTTGATATACCTTAAGTTCACGTAAAATGTTTCCATCGTTTCCCTTATTGGGCCTTATGCTCACCCTTTCCTTTGATGTCTGCTCTGAGGTTATGAGATGCTATAATGAACTTAGGATGAACAAATGAAGAATCCTTTCAAGTGTTCATAAAGAATGTTTTTTTTGTTTTCATGTATTAATTTCCTGGTTTCCAAGACACTAAACCTTAAATATCCTCGATTTTGTATAATGTAATGAAAGTTTATGTGATAAAAAGGCGGATTGTCATAGTTGGTATCAAAGGGTGGTTTAGTTATTTTTGGAAATTAGGATATGATAACTTTAGTAATAACCCTATTGAAAAGTTTAAATACAGGAAATATTCTTGGTATTTTGGTGAGTATTGAGTATATGGGTTCCAAAAAAATAAATCCATGACTGGATAAAAACAAGTAGAGGTGGCTCTGGCACAGATGTTCCATGGAGTGAAAACTCAGACAAGGTGTTTCGAGCTTCACCTAGGGTATCCTGGCGCACTACAATGGGCCTTGCTTCACTCTTGGTTTGACACTCCAGGGGGATATGCTTTGGTAAATTCCTAAGCTTTGTATGAACCATTATTAAAGGGAAAAAGATAAAATAAAATAAAGATTTACATAAGAATATATGATAATGGATAACCTAGATTGGAACCTAGGGGATCACAAGTTAAGGTATACTTTTCTTCTACAAGTTTATCCTTCTATGCTTTAAGTTTTCTTTTCATGATTATTGGCTAAGTATTTAAGCCTCCTAATTATACTTTCAATTCATAGTTAATGGAGGAAAATGGAAGAACATGTCCCAATAACCAATGTGATAGGAAATGTGACGATTTCCCTATTAATATGATAGATATGACTAGAGATCAAGTTGAACATATTGTGATTATGCCAAACCAGCTATTAAAAATCACAATTAATAATTGGTACCTAGTTGAATGCCCAAATTCATCAAGGAATAATAAGACGAAGTCTCAAGGATGTTCATCTGATATAGTTGATAAGGGAAAGAAGACCCAATTTCCATTGTGCAAAAAGTGTGGACAGGGGAACCAAGGAGAATGTCAAAAAGGAACCGGGAGATGTTTTATGTGTGCGGTGATAGGGCATAAAGTAGCCAATTGCTTTACAAAAAATTGGATAATGTGATGAATGGAGATAAGGTTCAATCTAATATACCTTATACATTTCAATGTCATAAATATGGAGAAGTTGTAAATTATCCAAGGCAATTCCCTCTTGGAAGGGATAAGAAGCATGATGAGCATCAAAAATCTTCAAGGACAAGGGAACAATGCAAGTCATATGCTGAGATGGATCATGATGACTAAAGTACATGTAACTTCTTCGCGATAATTGTCTATATCATGTTGTATTTTAGTTTGTTCCCTATGATAATATCTTTAATTTTTTCTAATAACATCGAGTCACTACCTAATATTGTTTTATATCATTAAGGAAAACATCTATTGTTATGTACCACATGTTGATGTTGTGAATATGTTATTCTTTAAAAAAATGATTAGATGATTAAAAAATTATTATTATTTTGGAAGACGCTCACTATTTTGGGAACCCTATATGATCGAGGTAAATGGATTACTATGGTATTTTCGTTGAAGAGTAGTGGTTTACTTATATTTTGAAGAATCGATAAATTTAAGGTGAACTTATATTAATTTAGTTTACTTATGGAAATGATTAACCGATCTTGGGGAAAATATGTTTAGGTTAGTTACTTTTGTTATAAGATGTTAGGAGTGGTTGAGGTTGTTTGGAGATGAACGATAAAGTTTATCTTTGAAGACTATGTTATCAAATCCTTCTTGTATTTGGGTTTCAATCTTAGTTTGGTTTATTTTGAGGAATTTTAAAGACTGTTATTTATGGAATGGTTTATGATGAACTTTGGGTAGTACTGGGGAACTTTGAAGATTTAAAGTAGTTTCCCTTCCTATGAGGTTCTTTCTTTTTGAAGAGTTGTTTTATATTACCCTTTCTATTTTTGGGATAAATGTTTAAAGATAGATAGCTATTCTTTTGTGGATTACATGATTCTCTAGAAGATTATTCTTATTATTTTGAGGAGACCAAGTGTTTTTAATGCTCATCGTTAGGAGAAAAGATTATTTTTGGTAAAAACATATTAAAGTATGAAACTCTACTTGAAGGTAAGTATATTTCCTTGTGTTATTATTCTATGTAGTAAATGAATTCCTCAAAATTATTAAAAGGAACGCAAAAAAATGTTGTTGGTTTAAGATTCCTATTGGGTAATCAAAGATCGTTTACACATATCATAAGTTTGTGATTTTCTTGGGGTTAACATTATCCTAACCATGTTTTCTATCACTCTCCATCAGAACATGGCCCTTTGTTTTCTCTTCCATATCCATGTTTTGCTACATGGAATCCTAGTATGGGTTAACTTGGGTGACATTTGTACTTCCCTTTCTTTCTTTTAAAGTTATATTTTTACTGACTCCTTTTCCGATGTGGGACTTTCAATGAAATTTCCAAGCCTAATTTTAAAAATTACGATGACGCAATTTCTTAAGGGGGGAAGAATGTAACGACCCAAAATTTTGAATAAATATTGTTTCCTAATTTTGTGTGTTATTTCATTTTTGTACTCAGCAAAAATGTTTCATTTGAAAACATGAGTATAATTAAAATGAGGCCGTTGGGTTTCAACTGTTATATGGCCATTGGTCAATATGACCATTGGAAACTAAATGTTGTTATTATTGTCTCTAAATACCAGTGATCTTGGTTAATTGATATAGAAAGAATATTCGATGGCCTCATCCAGTATTCTTGGGCCAATCGAAGCCCATCTAACATAACTTGGGAAGGAGGTAGCACCACTGGGCTTTGCTCTCAACCAAAAACAGGACAAACTTCATCCTGTGAAGTTAGAATGGAATCGCCATCGTGAGAAGTTCAAACTGATAGAAATTACTACTCGTGCAATGTTGGTCGAGCCGCCTTGGATTCTCTCACCTTAGCACACCATACACTTAAGTCCTATGCTTGGGTTATAATGGGCTATGTAAGGAGACCGTAACTACTTTGTATAATCCTTTGATAAATAAAAATTGTGATTTCTTCTTATAGTGAAGTTTGTAAATTTTCAAATGTCTGGTTCAATGTAGGATGTATATTATTGATGAATTTGAAAAAAAAGGATATTTTAAAATATAATTTTAAACCATACACAATTAATGATAGGTAATGATTTTCAAAAAAATTTCCTCTGCAAATGTGTTCAGTAAGAAATTTAGAGTCTAATAAGATCAATTTTTTTGGTGAATAGTAATTTATGAATAGTGATTTTACGCTTAGGGTTAGTAATGTGACCAAATGGATTAGTAATCTCACTTAAATAAAGTATTAATATAATATAGGCACCTTGATTATGTAATGTGATTCCATAAAATAGGTAAATAACTATTTCAGAAATTATTAGCCATGTATTAGTTTTTTCAGGTGAATAGTGTTTTTAAATTAAAAATTAAATTGAAAATATTTAGAAAATTATTTTTATCAAATGGACTCTATTTTTGAATTCTGAACATCGATATTATGTTAATGTAATTTTTGGGGATTTTTCTGAAAAAAATGAATTTTCAGTGAATAGTGTTTTTATTTAAAAATTAAATTAAAAGTATTTAGAAATTTTTTTATAAAATGGAGTTTATTTTTGAATTCAGAGCATTGATATTATGTTAAGGTAAATTTTTGGGAGTTTTGTGAAAAAGTTGAATTTTCAGTGAATAGTAAAAATATAGTTTTAGGGTTTTGGTATGTTTAATGACATCATAACTGTGTCATGATGATGTCATGAGTTATTTTAAGGTATGGTCGACTTATGAATTGTATGATAAGGTATTAGGTGTCCCAAGTGGCCAATACCATGAGGAAATACCACTTGTTTTTCCAATACCACCAATGAGGTGTCCCTTGGCCATTAATGCCTTGTCCCCTCACTTCCCCTATAAATACCAATCCATTCTCTCATCCTTTCCATTCCAAAATCCTCCTCAATGGAGTTATGGTCTCCTTACCTCCGAAAGAGTCCTCCCAAGCTGCCCTGATGCCTCCCAAGGTCCCAAACTTTAAGATTTCAATGTTACTCTTCAAGGTAAGGGATCCTACCGCTCTCTTTCTTTTCAAGTACTCTCTTTTATGTCATTTCATTTATGATCCATGTTCTTATGTTGGGTATATTCTTTTATATTCATCCTACTTTCCTTTTTTTGTTCATATGATGAGAGAACCCCTCTTGATATCATCAATTCATTTTAAGAATGTTTAAGTGGAACAGTTAGGCTACCTAATTTTTAAGGGATTCTTTCACCCTTCTCATTTTCAAGTTCTATTTTCATGTCAAGTGTTTTAAATTACTTTTATTATATTGGGGAATGATCTCTATATCTATCATACTCATCATTTATATTCATATGATGATATACCCTATTTTATCTCATCAATTCTTTTTTTTTTTTGATGTTTTAAGTGGCGTCATTAGGCTGCCAAATTTTCTTAAGAGAAATCTTATTTTGGTCTTCCTTCCATGTTTTTCATTTCATATGATATGTCTTTAAAATTTCATTACCATGTTCTTATATCCTTTATATTCTGTCCCTCTGCTGTTTTATGGATAATTTATGAGTGGGTTACCCATGTCCCCTCTCTTTTCAGTATTTTTTAAAACCCCATAACATAGTTGTTATGATGCAGAATTTCCGTCTCAAAATGTCTCTCTCTTTTTCTCAAATTCTTTTATTTTATTAAGTGAATACTCAAAGATATTTCTTATATATTTTTGTAAACATATATGTCAAAATTTTCTATTTTAGTTCTGGGACTTATATACATGAAACTCGCTTTCCTTTTTCCGTGGCTTTAATGTGACATAATGATCACGTCTTTAAAGCAGTTTTTAAAATGTTATGACTATGAAATGAAACCCATTTATTTTATGCATTATTGGTTATTTATGAAATGATTGATGACGATATATGTGGCTCACATGATGATAAAGATAGATTAAGGGTATTCCCTGATAGCGCTCCAATGCATTGGGTAAAGACTAAATCTCTAGAGAAGATCATTTTTAACGACACCTTGGGGAATAACCTTGGTAATTTTTAATGGCACCTTGGGGATGGACCTTCATGATACGATAATGATTTTTTGTGTTAAAAGTTTTATCCACATCTTCAAGTTATGAAACATGTTATTTTTATTATGATATGCCTCATGATCTCTTTCTCATGCCTTAAATTTATATTTCATGACTTTTGATATACCTTAAGTTCACATGTAAAATGTTTCCCTTGTTTTCCTTACTGGGCCTTCTGCTGACCCTTTCCTTTGATGTATTATCCCAGGTTATGAGATGTTTTAATGAACTTAATATGAACAAATGAATAATCCTTTCAAGTGTTTATGAAGAATGTTTTTTTTATTGTCATGTATTAAGTTCCTGGTTTCCAAGACACTAAACATTAATGATCCTCAGTTTTGTATAATGTAATGAATGTTTATGTGATAAAAAGGCGGGATGTTATAAATATTGCCTTAGGTCATTTTTCCCTAATCTACGTTTTCTAATCTAGTTTCTATATTTTCTACTAAACTTCCTCTGATACCCACTGTAACACCCTGAACCCTCTAGACTAGAGCCAGTGATTTACATGTTATATTGGAATGGTCATAAAGAAATAAATTCCAAAGGAATTATCAGTTTAGTAGACTTGAAGAAACTATTTACTTATATGTAATCCAAATTACATTGGAAAAGGTTACAAAATACAATTCAAAACAAAAACTGAAATCTCCATCCAGAAGATCTCAATAAATGATCTCTTCCTCATCACATATTGAATGTAAATAATGAATAAAGAGAATTATTTTTAATTGGACACCATGTATCTGGAACATGATACCATAATACTGTGAAAATGGTTTAGTTCTATGGGTAGGAACCCATCATATTTTTGGAAGCAAGATTGAAGGATTTTTCACCAACTGATTTGTCTCATTAGACCTACTGATGCATCGAGGGTTTGTAGCAGACCTCATCTGCCGTTGCATTTCCAAATATTTTTTATACATAGATTTGACACAAGAGAAATATAAATTGAAATTATCTGTATAGAATATAGGTTACAGATTCATCAATATTTCCACAGTCAAAACAACATTCAAAATAAATACTGTATGTATAATGGTGTACGGATTAAACAATAATTATATCCATGATAGGAGAATATGCAAATTTAAAAGGAATATAATTTAAATTTAAAAGGTATCTCAAATGGGCAGTAGGTACATCACATAAGAAGGCGTAGGTGCACAATACTAAGCATGTCACAAGGAAGTGAAAATTGAGGCAAAGCTTGCTACCACATTGTAATCAACTGATTCGTATGACCAAATGTTAATAACCACCAAATGAATCACATAATACCATGAATATAAATATAATCATGATAATATATATCAAATGGAATTACACATATACCACTTATAAGAAATAAGAGACGAACAATGGAAATCCCACAGAATTGAAAGTTAGATGAGAATAAACTGATAATGAATAAATAGAATTGTTCTTAATTGGACACCATCTATCTGGCACATGATACCATAATACAGTAAAAATGGTTTAGTTCTGTGGGTAGGAACACATCATATTTTTGGAAACAAGATTGAAGGACTTTTCACCAACTGATTTGTCTCATTAGACCTACTGATGCATCGAGGGGTTGTAGCAGACCTCATCTACCGCTACATGTCCAAATATTTTTTATACATAGATTTGACACAAGATAAATATACATTGACATTATCTGTATAGAATAGAGGACACAGATTCATCAATATTTCCACAGTCAAAATAACATTCAAAATAAATACTGTATGTAAAATGGTATACGGATTAAACAATAATCATATCCATGATATGAGAATATGGAAATTTAAAATGGAATATAATTAAAATTTAAAATTTATCTCAAATGGGCAGTAGGTACACCACATAAGAAGGCGTAGGTGCACAATACTAAGCAAGTCACAAGGAAGTGAAAATTGAGACAAAGCTCGCTACCACATTGCAATCAATTGAGTCATATGACAAAAGGTTAATAACCACCAAATGAATCACACAATACCATGAATATAAATAGAATCATGATAATATATATCAAATGTAATTACACCTATACCACTTATAATAAATAAGAGACGAACAATGGAAATCCTATAGAATTGAAAGTTAGATGAGAAAACCCCTTACAAACATTTCGGCATGGTAATGAGTGTTCATGAGAGAGATTAATGAGAGTTAAAGTGGTATCCCATTATTTATATATCACAAAGGAAGTATGTGGTAGGTGAGAAAACATACCCCATAATTAGGTATTAAAAATAAAAGAGCACAACAAAGGGGAGATTCTTGAACAAAAGTGAGAGAGGGGATCCCTTACCTTAAACTCAAAGGTGTTCTTGATAATTCTTAATGACTTGAATAATAAAATTTAGATTAATTAATTAATAATTACAAAACCACATAATCAAGTAATTGATATGGAATAACCTTATTAAGTTTAGTAATGGCCTTTTGAGGTGCTTAAAAGATTCAATTTTATAGTTTTGGAAACATTTTCTTACTTGGTTTTCTGGTTGGTTTACTTGTATTCCTGAATGGATGTTCATTTTTAATGTGGTTAAACATCCAGAATCATTAATATATGTTATTAATTAAATTATAAAGATATAAAAGATCTTATCATGATTCGGTTTATATACCATGGGTATGACTCATTCGATGAGTTAATGATAACCCCTTGGATTTGGCTTGGCGGTCTTGTAACAATGAACTTGTTTTGTATTATTATTCCATTTTATGTGTGAGTAAGTATTCCAGAACATTAAACATGATAAAGTACATATATTATGATCTGGTTCAACCATTTAAAAGGTTTTATGACCAGTATTGAAGATAGAAATGCAAATTGAAAACCCTTCTTCTTTGAGTGTGATAAATTAACACATCTCTGACGGTGTTTGCATTCATAGTACAAAAGGATGGAAAAAGAGATATTATAATTAAATATTTTGTTAGAACAATGAATATCTTGTAAATTTATGGTATTGTAATTATCACGGCATTTGGATGAGGTTAGGTGAGAAGAGATAACAAAATAATGGAACATTTAAAAGGAATTGAAATAAAAAGGAAGAGAGGTTCTCATCTTGAATACTCCTCTTTGAGAAACTCCTTAAGACCTTTGATGTTGGCCTTTTGGTGAGACCAGTAAGTCTTGGATGTGCGGAGAGGGCCTGGGAAGAGTATTTGGTTGAATTTAGGCAAGGATTGAAGCTTGAGTGGTGTGGGAGGAAGAGGGTGTGAGGGTGGTTTATATAGTGAAGGGGAGAGGGGGTATCAGTATATTATAATCACTAATTTATTATTTCTCCACATGACAATGAATAATGAGTATTACATGACCAAGAATAGTAATTTTATCATGTTAATCTAAATCAATTAGTCTTAAATTACTAGAACATCATACATGACTCTATAATTACTATATTTAACTTATTTTGTAAATTATGGTATTTCACTATTCATCAAAAATTTAAGTATTTCAGAAAAATACCAAAAATTCACCATAACAATTTTTTGATGTGTAGAATCCAAATATTAAGCCTTTTTTTCAAAAATTATTTTCTAAATATTATTAATTAAATATTTACTTTTAATCATTATATAATCGAAAAATATAAACACTTAAATTAATCATCATTATTTTTAAGGTGCGTAAATTAATTTATACATTAGTGGTTGTGGATACCATTCATAAGAGTCATATTACTATTCATAAGGGTAAGTTGCAATTCATAAGGGTAGGTTACTATTCATAAGGGAATGTTATCATTCACCAAAATTTAATTCAATTCTATAGGACTCTAAATATTATCCTAAACACAACTATGTATGTCATATTTTCAAAATTTAAAACACACAAGTGGAAAATTTAATTTTAATGGCTAGGCTATGACTATCTTCTAAATAAAAATGTGTTTTTTCAATGAAACTCAGTGTTTTATGAAATATAGGCTATGACACGAATGTATTTAAGAGAAACATACCAAAAAATGTTTAGGGTGCTACACATAAAGGTTAAATTATGTAAATATATCCCTTTTATTTTTGGACATTATAAATAGTAACTACATTAAATATTTTTACTTACTATGTTTAAAGGGTAAATCAAGGAAATAAAGGCAAAAAATAATAATATTATTATATAAAACAACCCTAACAAGTGTACTAATCGTATTTTATGAGTCATGGATGACAAAATATACCTGTATGCAAAACTTTGGGCATCTGAGAACCACATGGGTGTGAAAATGACGTGTTATAATAATTAATTTAATTTGAAGGGAAATATAACATAAATAAGTATCTTTTTACTAAAATAAAATTATTTTGGTTTTTATAAATGATATATTAGAAAATAAAGAATCATTAAAAATCTAAAACAATTTCCTACACTTTGATATTTTATTTATAATTTATAGACATTAAATAAATAAATTTATTTATGACACAATGATGTTGTAGTGATTACCTTATAAATGAAATATTCAAATAAATGATATTTTAAATATTAAAATAAATTAAATTTGAACATTTTTATGCCATCCACAAATTTTTTGGATGACTTTGACATGAAAGGGTTGATTTAATTCTTCTTTTTAATGAATCAAATTATTATGACTTTAATAAAAATCAATTACTAAATAGTGTCAAAATGGACTTAAATGAGTTTTTAAAACAAACACTATTTTATTGAATGATATAATAGTCCAAAAAATATAATATTATAAAAAATTATTTATATAATGTTAAACATATCATTAACCATCCACTTGAGGTTCTCTAGGAATTATATAGTGACTACAGTAACCATATATTATGAAAATACAAGAAGACCTGGTAAGAGTTAAAGTTTTTTACTCAGGGTTAAATCTAAAACACAAGGTTAATTTTGTGACCTAAACATGTCTAAAACCTATTGTTTGAGATGATTTCGACCCATCCTCATATTATATTATAAATAAATGAGATTAGGAACATTATAAACCAAAAATAATTTTTAATAAATTAATATTTAAAGATTTTCATTAAAGTACCCCTCCACTCTCCTATTAAAAGGAACTTATCCTTCTCTTTTAATCACTCCTCTAAAGACCTTTTGTTGGAAAAAAACATTAAAATTTCCTCTCCAAACGTCCTTTTCATCCTAGAGGTCACACATTAGTCCGAAAGAGATCCTATGGAGGCCTTTTGGGCAAATCAAATAGAGATACTTAAAAAAGAGGTAATAGTGTTATCACATCTCTCAAAACTATTTTCTTCTTATACTTCCTCTTCTTATGTAGTTCTCATAATAATGTAATAAATCAAATATATTATACATTATTAGATGTTATTATAATTATGGGACAACATTATATCTCCTCTTATATATCCTACAAATAACAATATCACCATGTGTGCGTACGTACAGCTTACCGTCTCCACGTGGTGGTGTAATTTTTTATTCAAAAATACTTAATTTAGATGGTTATAACGATAATTATAAGGGTTTTAAATAATAAATATAACATGATAATTATTCTGTATAATTAATATATCATCCAATTATGTACCATTTAACCATTAAGTGAATGATGTTGTCACTTGGCTGTACGTACGGTCTACCGTCTCCACAATGCGATGAGATTAATTCTCCTTGATAACCATTCAAAAATGACTAAAAATTATATATAATAAATAATTATGAAATATATTACTTAATAATTATATTTCATTATGTATATATATTTCATTTTCTTGCTTCTATTCAATTCATTAAGGAAGCGGAAACAACGTTCATGTGTACGTACGACCTACCGTCTCCATGAATGGTGTATTCCATTTCATTTAACTATCTATTATTTATATTTCTATAACAAATATTTGTGATATATAAATCATGATTTTCATTTTTAAAGTAATTAAATCACGATATAAGAAATACAATTGAGAATAATAATTTAAAACATGTATGATAAATAAAACGATTATTACCCAAAATCTTGCATTAACATGGAATTGAAAAACAAATGTGTAATATAATTTTGAGTCCCAATTGTTTCCTAATAAGACATTGAAATATTTCTAAGAATATTTCTAGACCTAGGCAGTGAGACGACATTAAATTCCAAGGCCCAGTGTGTCTGGATTATTTTTATAAAAATATTAAGTGTTTTTATAATACGCACATGTCGTGATTTGGTCCGGAACATGGTGTTTCCCCTAAACATCACATAGAATAAGTCAGAGCTGTATGTTCGAACCCCTCACTCTATGGAGGTATGTTAAATGGATGAATTAAATTATTAATTTATTCATTTGACAGATCAAAACCGAATAACTCAAGGATAGAGGCTCAGATGGGAAATCTGAGGCCGTTGTTGAGTTTAGAATATAGGTTTTACCCTAAATAGGCTATAAACATTGTCAGCATCAGGATTTCAGTTTATGAGTCATCATGTATGAATAATTAGATAACTAGATAATTATGTATTTAATTAATTGATTAATATTTTAAACCTAATTTTTTAGTATAAATTTATTTATTAGAGGATTTCTCTTACAATAGTGTTTTCTACAATGACAACAAACCATATTCCTCTCATATCATTTTATTTGTCAACGATAAAGAACATCAAACTCAGGTAGATTGAGGCACAACAGATCTTTCCCCTATATCAATGAACATGTTTTGAATAAATAAAAATTGATTTGATCTAGTAAGGACTCATTCGTGGTGTTCTTATTCCCTGGATTAAACATTGATCATGTTTTTTTTTTATTTTTCAAAATGTGCCCCTTGTTTCCAAACTCTGAATGAGGCTATGAATCATATTTACTATTGTATATCATTTGTTCTTACCTCAGTGCCAAATCCCAATCACCGTCTAAGAACGCTTGGTCGGTGATTTTTAAAAAAATTGGTTTTGACGACTATTTCCTATTTCTTCACAATCATCACTTCAGAATCCACTCGAATCTCGGTTCGACAATTGTTGGGCGTCTTGGGCTTGATCGGGCACATGGATTCAGGATGGATCAATCAAACGTTGATGTAATCACGAGGAA
Organism: Viscum album; assembly: GCA_963277665.1. NCBI lineage: Eukaryota > Viridiplantae > Streptophyta > Magnoliopsida > Santalales > Viscaceae > Viscum > Viscum album. Next base: position 414,527,035 of record OY728139.1, read on the forward strand.
AGACCAGTGATGCGCATATCGTCACCCAGGGATCAAAGATCTGTGATCCTCACAATTTTTAGGGCTTCGAACGAATGTGTGGAGGACATTCAAAGGGGTGGTGTGGCGGTGCATTTCCGGCGAAGGCAGACGTTAGTCCAGCAGGGCATGCGGCCGGAGGTAGTGGTGGTCGGCGGTTCACGGTAGTAGGGCGGCGGTGCGAGCAGGTAGCTCGGTAGAGGGGGTATGCTGATGTGGCTCTGATGGTCTGAGGTGGCTCTGGTGGTTTGAGGTAGTGGCTCCAGGAAGTGGTGTGGACAGACGGTGGAGCAGGGGTTGGAAGCAAGGTGGCCTGAGCAAGCCAACGGTGGGTGCGGCAACAGGCCAAGCGGGGGTGCAATCCGAAAGGCGACAGAGGCTGGGTGCACAAGGTAAATGTCGTGATGGCGCGTGAAAGGAGGAAACCCTATGGTGGAGGGGTTAGTGTTGAAGAGAAACAAAAAATAATTAGAAATTAAAAAAATTGATATTAAATTTTTTTAAACCCCCATAACTCCCCTTTGGAGAGGACGATTCACATGCCGTCAATAGAAGCATGGACCTGGTTGCGATACGATCATTTTAAGACAATTTTGGGAATTTTTTTCTTTCAACTTCAATGTAGTCCCAAAAAACGCCGATGAAATAACAGATTTAATATTAATAATAAATCTTCAACCTGCCATAACTCCTGCAAACGACATCCGATGGATGTGCTGTCTGTGGCAGTGTGACCTAGTTTTTAAGACGAACATTTCAAGACCGAACCTGGACACCTTCTTTGAGGTGTGGATTGGGTCCCCAAACTGTCCAAATAATAATATTATTTTATTATTATTATGTTGTAATTTTGATATCGAGGTGGTCTTTTGACACCAATTTAGGATATTTATGTTGAGGATGAGGTGTGGGTCCCATGAGGCCTGGTTCGCACATATTGCATTGAAACACAGTTTTTTCACCAGGTACCTGTTTTGGATGAATGGCTTATCCATCTCGTGTGTCTTTCCGTGAGGACCGCAATGGTGAAATCCATATATTTTATTTCAAGACAAAGGAATAGGACCCACAAGATGCCTCAAAAGTGTACTATGATGGCATACAACTTTTCCATCAGATGTCTGTTTGGGTAGAATATGTTGTTGATCTTGCATGTTTTTTTGTAAGAATCGTAATGGTGTGATACATTTGAATATGTGGGTCCTTGTTTGTGATATCATTAAATGTGGAAAAATTAAAGTAATACTAATGGAAGATCATTTTGATGTGTTTCAAGAAAACCCTTGTCTTGGGTTAACTTAGACTCTCGTGAGATTGGAGAAGATGTATGAAGAGATACGTTCAAATTTTTAGGGTGTGATGCCTACCCAGGATGAAACTCGATGACTGCAGCGGCATGCTTTATGAGTGGTATCATCTAGCAGAGATGACCAATGTTCTTCAGTGCGTTCTGAGAGGTACATTCCATTAGGGTTGGCCAGTGTTTATTAGTTATTTCTAAGAGGTACCCTCCAACAAGGATTGTAAATGCAATTCTGGGCTAACCCTCTTACCCAACCATGATTCATAGTACCCAAAGAGATATTTGGTTGACTCAAAGAATAGTCCCCGAGTAGAAAATAGGTTGACCCTCCCTCCAGGATGGGTAGCGTAATTTCTGAAGAGATATCAGGCTGACCAAAAGTGTAGTCCCTAACGAGATATAGGGCTGACCCATAGTGGAGTCCCTAAAGAGATATTAGGATAACCCACCTTCCAGGCTACGTAACATAGTCCCCACAGAGATACCGGGCTGACCCTAATTGTAGTCCCCAAAGAGATACCAGGCTAAACCACAGTGTAGTCCTCGATGAGATATTTGGCTGACCCTCCCGGTGGGACGGGTTGCGTAGTCATCGATGATTCAGAGAAAACCATCAACTATGCGGCATGGTGGCCGGGCATGGTTATACTTACCTATGGACCGACAAGGAGGAGGCTAGATTTCCCCCACTGAGGAGCATCCTTGTGAGGTGACCTAAAACTGTATGGGTGAGTCAGTTCCGTCCAAAGAAGATAGAAATGAGGTGCTGTGATTTGGGCCCCTTTGACTTGCGCTTCCTAGGAAGATGTGATGAGGTGTTGGGAATTGTAGATGGATTTATTTGGAACTGTTGGATTCTCACATTCTTGGGTTGATCTGTGAGATGGAGATCCCCTTACTCCCTCGTTTGTATTTTTTTGAATGATCATTTCTATTATTAGGTGGAGGTGTAATCTTCTCTTCACTTTTACTATACATTTTTCCAACCCTAATCCTTTCTCATTGTATCTCTTACTGTTTCACCCTTCACCTATTTGGGGTTTCCTACTGGGTATGTATATACTCAACCCTACATGGTATTCTCTCAAAACGTGTAGTGTCATTTTCATACAACGTAGAGGTCAATCGTGATTTCTGCGGAGCTTAGGGTTATGTACTGTGTGAACTGTGTATCGGGTTCATAGTTGGGATACAGGAGAAGGGCTCTATCACATATTACTATATTTTAGTTTCTTTCAGGTTGGGATATATTTCTTATTTGGGCATGTGTATTTTCCATTTTACTTTTCAGTATACACTACCGTACAGTTTGTACTATCTAGAAGATCATGTGTGTTCATTTTATTTATAGAAGTTTCATTTTTTATTTCTTTTCCCTCTTCACTTTTTCATTGTGTTGGATGTGTGTATGTACAGTTATTTAGGAAACGACCTCCCCGAGTTTATATGCCTTTAGTGCTAGTTTCCAACCCTAGGCCTATGGAGGCGGTCTTGGGTTAGTTTTGGCTCGACCCCAGCTAGGGTCAGGTCATGACAATCTCATATGAGCCACCGTCCTTGAGTTTTTCATGTTTTAGCTATTAAATGATTAAATTAATAATCTAATTCATCCATTTAACATACTGCCATGAGCGAGGGGTCCGAATATCCTGTTCTGACTCATTTTTTGTCACGACAAGGGGGAACACTTCATTTCAAACTCAACTATGGTATCAGATTTCTAATCTAATTAACTATTTAATAGATATCCCATTTTCTTACATGTTCAAAGTATAAAAACACTTAATATTTTTATAAAATTAATTTCGTACACATTGGGACTTGGAATTTCATGTCCTCTCAATGCCGAGGTCTGGAAATATTCTTAGAAATATTTCAAAGACTTAGTAGAAAAAATGGGTCTCTACACAATTTCCTCCTTTAATATTTTCCCCACCAAAAAGAAAAACTAAATGGAAACATAGAAAATTAATCCCTCACTTGGCACTCCCTCTTCTAGGGAAACATGTACATTTTCATGCTTCAAAAATCATGTGGTCCAAAGGGATGGGCTACCAACCTAAGGTTTCGTTCAGTTGATTATGTGTGTAAGAACCCGCATGTATCTTCTAGTTGTGACACCCCATACTGCCTGTAGATGTAAGATATGGAGGAACTGTTCCCAATAAGAAACTCAAGGAACTAGCCACCTGTTTTGTTTTTGTTTTTTGAATCTTTGAGCGAATGTAGGAAGAGGTCTGGCAGGGCATGCAGCCAGAGGTGGCGACATAGGTTAGATGGCAACGGAGGATGGGCAGCACTGGGTGAAGGTAATGGCACTGGGTGAAAGGGGGAAACCCAACAGAGGAGGGGTTAGGGTATAAGATAAACAAATAAATAATCAAAATAAAAAAATAATCATAATAATTACAATTTTATAATTTTATTTAATCCCCCGTAACTCCCATTTGGGGATCCCGATTCATGTGTTGTTAGTGGAAGCGTGTCCCCAGTTGCGATATGATCATTTTAAGACTATTTCCGGAATTATCATCCCTAGCCTATGACCTAGGCCCAAAAAACACACGTGAAATGACAGATTTAATAGTATTATTAAATATTAAACCCACCAGAACTCCTACGTAAGAAGTCCAATGGATGTGTCATCTACCGCAGCATGACCGATCTTTAAAGAGAGTCTTTTCGAGACCAAATGTGGAATATTTGTTTGAGTTGTGGATGGCGTCCCCAAAATTTCCAAACAATAATAATAATTTATTATTATTAAATCTTTCACCTACCATAGTTTTCACATGTTACGCCCAATCTTCGTGCTGAAAGCAGCGTTGTGATCCAGATATTGAGGTGGATTCTTTAACACTAAATTTAGATATTTATGTTGAGGTCGTGGTGTGGTCCCCATGAGTCCCAGTATGCACGTGTTGTAGTGAAACACACCTTTTTCACTGGGTACCTATTTTGGATGATTTATTAGTCCATATCGTGTGTTTTTTCATAGTGATTGCAATGGTGAAATCCATATATTTTGTTTTTTGATGGAGGCATGCGGACCATGAGACTCCTCTCAAGTGTACTATGACGACATATGACATTTACATAAGATGTCTGTTTGGGGTGAATATGTAGTTGATCTTGCATGTTTTTCAATATGGATATCAATTGTGTGATCCATTTGAGTATGCAGAGCATTGTTCGTGATCTCATTAAATGTGGAAACATGAAATTAATATTGATGGAAGATCCTTTTGATGTGTTTGAAGAGAACCCACAATGTGGGTCAACTAAGACTCTCATGAGAGTAGAGATGATGTATGAAGAGATACATTCAAATGTTCTGGATGTGACACCAACCTAGGGTGGCACCCAATGATTGCAGCAGCGTTCTTTCTGAGAGGTTTAATCTGATAGGGATGACCAGAGTTGCTCATTGATTTCTAATATGTACCATTCAACATGGATTCCCAATGTTTCTCATTGCTTTCTAAGACGTACCATCCAGCAGGTATAGCTAGTGTAGTTCTGGGCTAACCCTCATGCAAGGATGGGTACCGTAGTACCCGAGGATATTACGGGATGACCCAAAACATATTCCTCGAGGAGATACCAAGCCTACCCTCCAACCGGGATAGGTAGTTTAGTACTAGAGGAGATAACATGCTTACCCAGAGCGTAGTCCCCTACAAGATACAGGTATAACCAAGACTGTAGTCCCTGAGGAGATACTGGGATGACGCTCCTGTAGGTTTGGGTAGCATAGTTTCTAAGGGGATACCAAGCTTACTCAGAGTGTAGTCCCCGATGAGATAATGTGCTGACCTAGATTGTAGTCCCCGGGGAGATATTGGGATGAACCTCACAGTGGTCTGTGTAGCGTAGTCCCCAATGGTTCAGAGAAGAACCTCAACTCTATGGCACAGTGGTGAGGCATGGTTTGACTTACCTAAGGACCCACTAGGAAGAGGGTCACTTTACCCACCAACATGTACCCTTGTGACACAACCTAAAACTCTTAGAATGAGTTAGTTCCATCCATAGAAAATAGTATCGAGGTGGAGGGATTTGGGCCCCTATGACTTGGGCTTCTTGGGAATATGTGACAAGGTTTTAGTCATTGCAAATGGAATTACATGGAACTATTGGCTACTCACAATATTTTCATGATCTGTGAGATAGAGATCCCTTTACTCCCTCATTTGGGTTTCATTGAATAAGAATATCTATTGTTGGGTGGAGTTGTACTCTTCTATTCACTTTTATACTACCTTGTTTCTACACTACATCCTTCCTGTTATATCTCTTAATGTTTCCCCTTCACCTTTTTGGGGATTCCTAATTGGTATGTATATACTCACCCCTGCATGGGCTTCTCCCAAAACGTGTCATGTTTTTTACAGACAACAGACAAGTCAATCATGATTTCAGAGGAGCTTAAGGATAAAAACTGCATGGACCGCATACAGAAGTCAGAGATGGGATACAAGAGAAGGTAATTATTTCCTATTACTCTTTTTTAGTTTCCTTCATGATTGTACATGTTTCATATTTTGTAATGTGTTCTCCCCTTTTACTTTTCAGTATAAACTACCGTACCCTTTGTACTATATAGATGATCATGCATGTTCAATATATTTATAGTACTTGCATCTTTTTTTCCATCTATACATTTTCATTAAGTTTTGTGTGTGTGTGTGTGTGTAAAGTTATTTAGGAAAAGGCCTCTCCAAGTTGTTATTCCTTTGGCGCTACTCACCAACCCTTGGCCTATGGTGGCGGGCTTGGAGTAGTTGCAGCTCGAGCCTAACTAGGGTCGGGTTGTGACATATAAAGTCATAAGTGAATCATATATGATATCATAACTATTATTATGGTTTCATTACAAGTTAATAATTTGTTTAATCCAACTATACTGGATTTTTGAACTCATACAGAAGAAATCAGACCTAAAGTAAGGGATAATTTCGCAATTTCATTATTTTCCAAGATTTTTTATACGTAAGTATTTACTAGAGTATATTTAACATCCACATCCCTATTTCCAAAATATATAATATCATTTATATTCTTATACTATTTTTTAAAGTCAATTTTACCCATTGGTGAATTTTTATTAAACGGTGTGGATGGAATCTTTCTTTCGTTTTTATGTGAGGTACTATTTGACTTTTTTGGAAAGAGTATGAGAAGAATGTATTTTTTTATCTTATATGGTATGAACTAGTTTTTATGACTTCATAACACTTTCTTTACATGGAACATATTCTATAAAATTTCAAATTCATTTTCAATTAAATTCTTTTATTTTATTATTGTACTTCATTTTGAGAAAAAAACATTTTTTGAAGAAAAACGAATATTTTCCTCAGGAATTAAGCTCAAGTGTTTTATCAAAATTATTTTTCATCTAAGATGTCATATGGTTATGTTTCTATACGTATTATTACTTTTATTTGATTACATTTATGATGTAATTATTTTTATGAAATCCATTTGTTTTATATGGATTATATTATGATGGAATGATCTTTAAGAAACCCATTTTATTTCATCGGTTTTTCTATGATGAATGAATTATATTTTTTGGAACCTGTAAGAATAATTTCATTATGAGATGGGAGGGACCTATATCTCCATATAATGAATTTGGTAAAGATTTATAACTCATGAGATAAACATGAATGGAACCGAAAGTAAATTTGGTTCAGTAATACAGTACTATAATAGCAAGTATATCTGGTTCAGTAATACATGGTTGGAAAAACAAGTAAACTCGATTATGTAAGGGACTTTGTCCACAATAATGTTTTAGGAAGCAATTACTTGGCTACTATGGAAATCATATTATATGATTATTTGTTTTCCAAAAATTCTTTTTTTATGTCAATACTATGTTATCATGGTTAATGTTCCTTTATGATCTACACCTTACGTACTACAAATATTTATTTCATGACTCAATATTTTGATATTTAAACTTTATGTTCATTTTTTTACATTATTATATTTATGGTTTATTTTATGTTCTCAATGTCTTCCCTTATTGATCATTTAAGCTTACCATTTTTATGTTTTCTTTTCCCCAGTATATAAAGAATGTTTATAGGTAGGAGAATAAAAGGGGAAGTTCTCTATGGGATATGTTGAAAATATTTTACCGAGTTAAAAGATTATGTTTCTAGTTTCATAAGACACTAAACTAATATGGTCTTTGGGCGTATATTTTCGTAATGTATTAAGTATACTAAAAAGGAATTGTAATTTCTATGTGTGACAATATTGGTTCGTTAGAGTTGGTATCAGAGATAAGTTTTAGTCAACCTATAAAAACTAGGATGTGAAAACTTTAATGAGATCCCTAGAGATATTTCTAACGATATGTCTAGAGATGTCCTAAGGATAATTGAAGTATAGTATACAATCCTAGAGTTTTTATTATAATATTGAATAACCTATGATTAAACCTAAGTTATCATATATTGAAATATTATAATTACTTTACCTTATATATGAGTTTTTAATAAATGATATGTATTTCTCAAACATTTCTTTCTGGTCTTATTAAATATCCAAAACTACATAGAACTTGGTTAACCATTGAATGTTTTAGATGTGGAAGTTATTGTAATAATGAACATTGAATTGAAAAATGAAAATTTCAGGAAGAGAATCATTACAATGGTATGAGTATTGGTCATACTTTTGAGGGTAAAGAGATTGGAAACAACATGTGAAAGGTATGTGATGTTCTTCTGGTATTGTTAACATTAAACATAAAAATTTGAGGTTGATAATAATTATAAAATGATACATATTTTAGGAAAGACAAATATGATGGATCTTGAGTAATTGTATAAGAATAAAGTTGGATGATTGGGGTGTATATGGTTTGGATTTCAAAGATTATTTTGTACGAATCATGAAATATATAATTTTTTTCAGTAAAATTTTTCAATTAAGGATTAGATAGGATATATTGAATAGTTATAAGGATAAAAAAAGTGATTTATGGGTAAGTTGATATACTTGGAGAACATATGATTAAGGAAAATTTAACCCTTAATATTTACCTTATGCTAAGATAAAGATGCTTGGATAAAGATATATTGGATTGAAATAAGTAAATTGATAATTCTAGTTTCTTGAGATCTAATAATGTAGTTATTGACAAGATGGTTATGTTGTCCTGGATGAAGTATAAATCATTTTGGGACTTATGTAATGTATCCAATAAAGTTTTTTAATAAGGAAACATGAATGTTTTCAAAAAGGATATTTGATAATTCAGGTTATTATTGTGACTCAAGGGAATATATAAAGAAGGTTTTCACATTTTTGGAATGTGGCCGACCAAAGATATCTTATGATATATTGGGGATAAATGTTAAGATGGTTCTGTGAACCTTTTTCTATGGTTTTGGATTTTCATCTTTCAGAAAGATTGTATGGTTATCAAATTTTTGGAAAGTTTAAACATTAGATGAGGTTTGTTAGAATAAAGTATTATCCCACTATATATGGACTTATGCATGTTTGATAACTTCTATTAACCTTTTTTTGATAAAGACATATTCAATGACCTACATTCAATTTATGGGTCACATGATCTGCTAACTCTTTAGGAATGACAAATTAAACTTCATTTCATTGAAAAAGAGATAATGCAGAAATTTTTCAAGGAATGACCAAAGATGATATTGTATTGAAAAAAGTAAGTATTTCTTCACATGTTCTTAAAATTTAGGAAAAGGATATTAAATACCAAAAATGTTATCCTAGTACCTTCTTATCAAATAAATCATATGGTCTCTTAAATCATCATTGATTTATGGGTTTCTGGTTGTTAAATTTCCCCAAACTTTGTTCTCTAAAACAATCCATAATAACTTGATGGTTAGATGTTTCTTTCATCTCTATGTTTTCACTTCCGACCTATGTTCTCTTATGTGGAAACCCAGTGATGAGTTACTTTGGGTAGCCGTTATTTTACTAAATTTCCTTTTTAAATAATATTTTAGTATTTCTTTTTATTATGTGGGCTTCCATGATAAAAAAAATTAAAGTAGTAAACCTTTTATAACCCCAATGAAATTATAGGGAGAAAATCATTTTAAGGAGGGTATAATGTAACACCCCAAGTTTTTATGGACCATTTTTTTCAAATAAATATAAATTTTTATTTATATTTTGCAATGCACTAATTCAAACATTCCTTTCACACTAAACTGACGTGTCGTATGTTATATGCAACACCAAGTTGGAGTATGATACACACAACTTTGAGTATAGATTTTGTTCAATGTGAAAACAACTAAGTGTGGATTATATTATATGAAACACCAATGGAGTTTTGCACTACATGAAACATTAACTTGTCTTGTGTTACACACAAGGGAGACCTACCTTGATAGCTTGCGTTGTACACAATACCTAGTTTCACTAAATAAAATATATTATTAGAATATTATTATTTAATGGCATATAAACTAGCGAATATGAATATTATTAACCACATTTTAAATTTTATATAAAATTAAAATTCATCTTATATATTTTCTTAACATGATATAAGAACAAATTCAATTTTTCTGATAAAAGAATTATTTCAGAAAAAATGTAGTTTTCCACCTTTTAAAAGAACATCCATTTTAAATCTAGTTTTAAAAAAATATTATATTATATTTGAAAAAATAAACTTCTTCTTTTGAAGTGGGATATTAATATTTATATTGGCTTAATTTTTCATATTTTCTTAATAAATTTATTTTTTAATGAATAGTGAAAAATACTGTATTTTAATTCAAAACTACCTTTTCATATAATTTATTTATATAGTTATATTATATTTTTAAATTTTTTTAAATTGTAATTGGATTATGTTTTTTAATTTAATCCAATTTTTTTCATCGGATTTAACATCACATTTAAATTGGATATAAAAACTTGTCAATATTTTGATAGTTTTACTTCTTAAAAACCCGCTTTATTATTTTGTCAATGGAAATTAATTTTATATTAATTTCTAAAAATTATGTGTTTTGAGTTTAAAAAAAAGATTACATATTTGGAATCAGAAGTTCTAAATAATGTAAATAAATCCATTTTATTTCTGTAAATTATGAAAAGAAACTCCATTAATGATTTATTTTACCATGGTTAAAGGGTAAATCGGGTAAATAATGGTAAAAAATAATATTATAATAATATAAAACTACACTAACACATTTTAAAAAACTATTTTTTGAGTAATGGGTGACCAAAAAATCAATAGGCCCAAATTTTGGAATTTGAGAGCCACTTGGTTTTGAAAATGACTTGTTATAATAATTAATTTAAAGTAAAGGGAAATACAACATAGACATATATCTTTTAACTGAAACAATGTTATTTTCGTTTATTTAAATGATAGATTATACAATAAAAAGTAATTAAAAATCTAAAAATATTTCCTACACCCTGGAAGTTTTTTATTAATTTTTATAAATTAAATAAATAAATATATTTATGACACAAAGAAGACGCAGTGATTACCTTATTAATGAAATATAAAAATAAATGATATTATAAATATTAAAATTAATCAAACAAGAACATTTTTATGCCATACACTGATTTTTTTGATGACATTGACATGTCAGGGATTTTTAATTCCTTTGGTTCAAAGGAATCAAGTTTTTATGACTTTTAAAAATCAATTACCAAATAGTGTCAAAATTGACATAAATGAGTTCTTCAAAACGAAATTCTATTTTATTAAATGATATAATTTTCATAAAAATATAATATTGGTCCAAATGACTTAAATAATATTTAAAATTTCATTAATAATCCACTTTAGTTTCAGTTGGAATTTTATAGTAACTATAGTAAACATATATTATTAAAATCCAAGAAGACATGGTAAGAGTTAATGTTTAAACTAAGGGCTAAATCTAAAATAAAAGGTTAATTTTGTGACCTAAAAATATTTAAAAACTATTGGTTGAGTGTATTTAGACCCATACTCATCTTGTGTTAGAATTAAATGAGTTTGGGACCATTATAAATTAAATAAAAATTATAATAAATTAGTATTTAAATACTTTTCTAAAGTGCCCCTCACCTTTCTTATTAAAGGGAACTTCTCCTTCCCTTTTAATCACATATATAAACCCATTTTTATCAGCCAAAACATACCCATTTCCTTTCCAAATTTCTCTAAATTCATCATAGAGTCCACACTTTGAGAATAATTCCATCCTAGGGAGATATTTTGTGCAAATAAAAAAGAGATAATCGAAAAAATGTAATTGTTTTATCACCACTTTCAAATTTATTTTCATCTTCTACTTCCTCTTATTATTATTTTCCAATTATAAAGTAATAAATTCAGTATAATCTACATTATTATATGTTATTATAATTATGAAAAAATCTTATACCTCTTTTTATCCATCCTACGAAGAAAATATCACCATGTGTGCGTATGTAAAGCTTACCATCCCCACGTCGTGGGAAAATTTGGTATTAAAAAATAATTAATTTGGATGGGTATAATGATGTGTATAATTTATTTAAATAATAAATATAACATAATAACTATTATGTATAATTAATATACCATCCAATTTCAAACCATTTAACTATTAAGTGAATGATATCATTGCTCTTGTGTACGTACGACCTACCGTCTCTGTGATGTAATGAGATTCATTCTCCACATTTACCATTCAAGAATGATTGTTAAGTATATATAATAAATAATAATGAAATATATGACATAAAAATTCTACTAGATTTATTTATATATATGTGTTTTATTTACTTTCTTTCATTCAATTAAATAAGGAAACGGAAATACCATTCACGCGTATGTATGGCCTACTATCTCCATGAATAGTGTATTCCATTTCAATTATCAATATATTATATATATTTCTATAATATTTATTTATTAGATATAAATCATGTTTTATATTATAGAAGTAATTAAATCTGGATATGAGTAATAAGATCAATAATAAAAAGACAAAATAATCCCATAAATAAAACAATTATTACCCAAAAGAGTTTCAGACAAAACACGTGCAATAAATATTATAATGGTTCTATTATAAGTTAATAATATGTTTAATCCCACCATATAAGAGTTTCAGACACATACAGAAGAAATCAGACCTAAGGTAAGTGATAATTTTGAAATCTCATTGTTTTCAGAGATTGTTTATACGTATGTATTTACTGGGGTATATTTATCATCCATGTCCATGTTTCCTAAATATATATTATTTTATTATTTTTTAAAGTCAATTTTACCCATTGTTTATTTTTAATTAAATGGTATGAAAGGAACCTTTTTTTCATATGATATACTTTTTGACTTTTCTGGAAAGAGTATGAGAAGAATGTATTTTTTCAACTTATACGATATGAATAGATTTTTATATCTTCATGCCACCATATTTCCATGATACTTACACTACACGATTTCATGTTTATTTTCAACTAAATTATTTTATTTTAAAATTGTATGGAATTTTGAGAAAATAAAAAAAAATTGAAGAAGAAAGGATATTTTCCTCAAGAATTAAGCTTAAGTGTTTTATCAAAATTATTTTACATCAATCATGACATTGGGTTATGTTTCTATCCCTATTATTACTTTGATATTATTGTGTTTTTGATGGAATTATTTTTATGAAATCCACATATTTTATATGGATTATGTTATGAATGAATGATGTTTAAGAAACCCTTTTTATTTCATGGGTTATACTATGATAGATGATTTTTGTTTTTTTGGAACATTTAAGAATAATTTCATTATGAGATGGGTTGGACCTATATCACCCTCCCATGCATTGGGTAAATATTTATATCTCATGAGATAGACATGACTTTAATGGCTAGTAAATCCAGATCAATAATATAGGGTTTGAATGAGAAGTAAATCTAATTCAGAAATACATGGCATGAACAGAAACTAAACTAGTTTTTGTAATGGGCTTTTTTTCACTATTATGGTCTTCACAATAATGCCTTGGCTACTATAGAAATCATATTATTTGATTATTTGTTTTATGAAATTACAGGTTTTATTCTAATTCTATTTTATCATGTTTAATGTTCATTTATGGGTTATTCCTTACGTACTTCCATGATTTATTTCATGAATCAAGATTTTTATATTTAAAATTTGTGTTTCTATTTTTGGATTCTTATGTTTATATTTTGTTTTATGTTTTCAATGTTTACCCATAATGTGCATTTATACTCACCTTTTTTATGTTTTCATTTCCCTATGATATAAATAAAGGTATTAGGTAGGAAAACAAAAGTGGAATGTCTTTATGGGAGATGTTGAATATATTTAACCAAGTTAGAATATTATGTTCCAAGATTCCAAATAAAATAAAATAATATTGCCTTTGGGTGTATAGTTGTATAATGTATTATATATTCCAAAAAATGTAATTTACATGTATGTAAATCTTGGTTCATTAGAATATTACTTGTTACATTTTTCATATTGAATGTAAAGGTGATGATGTAGATAAATGAACTACCCAATTGGAATTTTTAAATAATGTTCTCATATAAATTGGAAATAGTATTTCAGTTAACTGGTCTTTTATCTAAAAGAAAGGATTGTTTGATATCTAATTTGATATATTTTTTTATTAAATCGGGATTCCAATTGAAATTTAAAGGGTGTTTTCATCTATAAATTTAAATTTATAGTCTATATATTGGGACCTTTATTGTGAAACACAGATCTTGACCTAGACTAGACCTTAGTAGTGGGTAGTAGGTAGTGTCACATGTGTTCAAGATGATCATTCCTATTACCTAGACAAGGATTTAGGAGAAGTAATAGGGTTGTTATATTTATATAGGAATTATTTTACCTATAAAATTTATGTATCTATAAAATTTATGATTATCTAAACCTATCTTAAGTGCATGTTTTTCATTTATAGAGTTATACCACCACGACATCTTCTAGTTGTGCGCCATGTGGGTGATAAGGATCATGATCTGGAGGTAGTGGTACCAGAGCCACCAGTGATACCTCTAGTAGTACCACCAGTGGAACCACATATTATCTCTGATGTGGGATATGATGTATAGTTCTTAGGGTAGTTTTTGTGGATTATGCAGACTAAACAAGGAGCTTTTCAACCTGCCTCTCCTATGGGATAGTTGACATGGTTTTTTCAGCAACAATATCTATATACATTATAGGGGGATGGTGGACTCCAATCTATAGAGTTATGTATTTATATAGTCTTATATATCTTAAATAAACTAAAGAAGCCTCCTTAGTGGTGAGTAAAACATTTTTTCTATATGCTTTGAGGATCCACTTAATGTTGGTGGGATATTTTGAACCACACAGGTCAGTACCTGGAAGTGATTTGGAGGGATTTTCAATCTAGATTCTATGACTATTTATTCACTAATACAATGATGGATGGTCATTATAGGTAGTTTATGAACCTGAAAAATGATTTTATGTAGGTTAGAGACTATTATTCTCATGTTATATATCTTTAGTGCTTTTCACCTATTTATAACACTGATGAGCTAGGGAAAGAAAGATGATTTTGGGACAGGATCAGGCATCCTATTCTATCTCAGATGAACATTATTTGGTTTATTACCATGTTGAATATAGTAAAACAATATATAATCATCACGTAAAACCTAAGGGAATAAGATAGGGTGTTTTAGTATGGTTTATAACCGATATAGGGAAGTGGTTCGACTAGATTTTGAAAATGATGCTTTGATACTACACGTGGGAGCAGTGGTAGTCAGGTGACACCCACCGATGAACATGGATTTTCACCAGTGTGGAAAGATATGGAATAATAATACCTAGTTCCCCCAAATACGCCATTTAGTGTCAAAGCAACGAATGTTTGGTTAATCATTGATGTTTTGTATAACCTTCTAATCTACGCACAGTGGGATATGATCCATATCAGCTTCGCCTTTAGGAGAGGGATGAAGAGAACTTATACATATTGGTAGTTGGATTTCTATCATCCATACATGCCAATGAGGGGGTTGTGTCTAAGGTAGACAGGCTTCAAATACACTAATCCATCATATCATACCATCTCTGGGTAGCCAGGTTGAAGCATAAGTTCATGGATCTGGATAGACTTATTTTGTGCTCCTTATACCATAAGTGTAGGGTGTTAGATCATTTACTGTTTGAGGAACTATTGGTAGCCTCTACTATTATGTATCCCTTATTTGATATGATTTTTTCACATTCCTTCATCTCTATTCCCATTTTGTAATGCCTTGGGCGTGATATTGAGTATTTATATGGCATGATGAAACTTGGTACTCTATTGTTAATTCAATCTGAGAGTGTATCTCAGTGAAAGGAATTACCCCTTAAGGTCAGTATCCATCGTTACTTAGGGGACCTATTTATCATTGAGATAACTATATTTTATTTCATTGTCATGATGGACTAGTTGGTACCCTATAATGTCTATGTGGGTTGTTATCACTACAGGTTTTAATTTACATCACCAGAGGGTGGTAGTTATCTCCACACTGGTGAATTGGATGTTCAAGAATGTATATATTGACCATATAATCATAGTGTTGGTGGAGTGACTACCAATATTTCTATCTTTTATATGGATTATCAGGGACAACATCATGCTAATTTCCCTCCAGTTAGAGACCATTTTAGTGATGTCTCCCATGAATACTTCTCTGAACTACCTTTTAATAGAGAGTTATAATTTACTATCAAGATAGTGAATAGAGATAAACTGGTTTCCATTCCTCCTTATATGATGTAATCTATAGAGTTTTAGGAACTCAAGAGGTAGTTATAGGATTTGGAAGAAAAGGGTTTTATATAGCCCAATACTTCTCTATAGGTTTCACCGGTCCTTTTCACCAAGAAGGCTTAACAAAACCTTAAGATTTTTATTGATTACTAGAAGTTGAATTAGCTTAATATAATGAAACAATATCCCTTACCATGTACATAAGATCTATTTTATTATCTCATAAGAGAAAAGGTATTATAAAAGATCAATTTTTGGTCTTTCTATCACTGTGTGTATTTTAGACATTCAGAAATACCTAATACATTGTTTCATATTAGGTATGTTCATTATGATTATATGGCTATGCCATTTGGTATTACGAATGTGCAAGTTGTTTTCATGGACATGGTGAGTAGGGGTTTCCACACATGTCTAAATTACTTTATCAATGTTTTTGTGCATGAAATCTTATTTTATTCTCAGACTCTAAGTGGTCATTCCAAACATCTTGAGATCATATTGAGTTCACTAATAGAGCATATGTTATATTATAAGCTCACAAAGTTCCACTTCATGATTGACAAGGTTCAATTCTTGGGTCATATTATCTCAGAATCAAGAGTATCAGTTTACCTATAGAAGGTGAGTATCACAGTTTCTTTGGAACATCCCTAGAACCTATTTGATATGAATAGTTTATTGGGGATGGATGTATATTAAAAGAATTTCATATAGGACTTCTCATGCCAGGAGGTGCCTTATAATGGACTGACTAAGAAATGTTTGAATTGTTATAGTATGAATAATGTGAGAAGGCCTTTCCAAAGATGATAAGAAGGCTTAATTCAGTGCCAATTCTTATTATTTCAGATCCTATAAGAGGATATATAGTGTTTTGTGATGCATAGTGCATCAGAATGGGTACATTATTAAGGCAAGAGGATAAATTCATTACATTTGTGCCTTTCTATTTTATACCATTTAATTGTAATTACCTAATGCATGACCTTGATTTTATAGAAATCATTTATTCCTTTCATTTTTCGAGGAATTGTCAGTTGGGAGAGAAATTTATGGTATATGAGGACCACAAGAGACTCAAATATATCTTTACACATTGTGAATTAAATTTCATACAAGGAATATTGGTTGAATGAGTTTAGTACTTTGACCTTGATCTTTCCTATATTCCTTGAAAGAGCAATGTGGTAGCTAATGTGTTGAGATGGAAAGCATAGGCACATGTTGTTCAAGAAACTAGTGATGAATGGAAGTTGATGGGGCCCATTTATGAACTTTACCTATAGTTTAAATAGATTCATGAGTGGAATTTTATTACAATCTTATTAGTTACCTATTTACTAATAGATAGGGTGAATAGAAGGAATTTTTATGATCCTGAAGGTTTATAACTATGGGAAAGTATTTCTGGTGGGGACCTGCCTCGGGATTGATCTATCGATAGAGACGACATCCTACATATACATGGTCATATCTAGGTTCCTATAGAAATGAGAGAGGATATGATATAAGAATATTTGGATTCTTAGTGGACAGTGCACCCAATTTTCTCAAAAATGTATCATGATATATTCTATCAGTATTGGTAGCCTTGGATGAAATGTCAGATTACAAGTTTTATCGCTCTATTATCCACCTTTCAGCAGATGAAGGCAGAACACCAGTAGCCTACTGGATTATTAAACTCATTAATCATCCTATAATTTAAATGGTATGACATCATTATGGATTTTTTTGTTTATTTTATCACGGTCACCTTGAGGTAGTGATGTGGTTTGGGTTGTCATGGATCAGGTATCCAACTTCTTTCCTATATGGGATACTTCAAATGATGAGTAAGGAAGACTATGTTTGTGTGATTATATGATTACATAGGGTACTTAGAAATTTATTTTCATATATGGATGTTAATTTCAGATCAAGTTCAGGTAAGGGTTATAGAGAACTTTGGGTATGCAGGTAATTTTGAGCACAACCATTCCCCCCAGGCTGATAGTCAGTTGGATTTAACTAGAAAGGTGTTAGAGGACATGCTTCGAACATGATTCCTAGATTTTAGAGGTTCTTGGGAGAATAAAAACCATCTCATTGAGTTGTCATATAATAATAGTTTTTAGGAAACAATTCAGATGTATCCTTATGATGCCTTATATGGTAGGCCATTTTTCTCACCTCTATGATGGAAAGTGGCAAGGGAGATAGTGCTACTACGTCCTCATATAATGCAGAAGTCTTTGGAGAATTTGCAGTTGATTATAAAATTTTTCTATTCTACTCGATCTATATAAAAATTATATTTGTATCACCATTAATGATCTCTATTGTTTGAGGTGTATTCATTCAAGTATCACCTGGACTTGTACATATAAGAAAACATAGGTAAAAGAAGTTTTTGGATTGTTTTGTCGAGCCTATTGATGTCTTGGATAGAGTCATTCTCATAACCTATTGGTTTCTATTACCTCATAGGCACCATGTCAGGAACGATGTATTCCACATTTAATAGATTCATAATTGTAATTAATACCCATTGTATACTTTTGATACCAAGGATGTTGAATTGGATGTCGATGCTTCATTTAAGGATTATCCCATTTGTATTTTTGTTTCTGTAATGAAGAATTTATGAGGGAGGTTTTTACCATTAGTACAGGTTCTATGGAAACACAACCGTGTATAGGATGAAACTTGGGGGAGGGGGCCAATGTACATGCTCAGTGGGTGATATTATTCTCAGATAATGTTCTATAACCCTTTTAAGTGAAAATCAAGAATGAGTTTCTTTATCGGAGATATGTGTAAGAACCTAGCTTTTATGGGGTGTGGAAAATTAAAATTTAGGTTTAATTCATTGGTTTTGACCAAATATGAATGCCTAGTAAGGCTATGAAGGAAACAAGAGTTTCTTGAGCTTGTTTAGAGCCTGAAACCCCGACCTATGGAAGAAACGGCTAGGTCATACAATAATTAAAAACCTTGTCACTTCATCTTCATGGTTTATACTAACCATGTATGGCACTTTAGTGTAAAAAAGTGTCCCACATGATTATTCCATTACCATGAAACCCACAATGAATAGTTGTGTAATTTTTCTCAGACATGATATGGGAAGAAAATGAATGGTTAGTAAATGGATTGTCTAACCATACACCTTGTCCATTGGAGGAGGTTCTTGAGGCAATTTATGGTGTATGGTTGCAGCACGAATTGACAAACCAAGTGGATAAATCAGGTGAACCCTCTAATAATAGGTAAATGACCATTTTTTCCTAAAGGGAATTATATTTTTAACACCCCTCTTCCTTTATTATTTTACTCCAATGACCAGACCTTCATTCACCCACTTTATCTCCCAAACAATCTCCTCCTTGGTTTCTTGATAATTATTCACTTTAGACTCTAAATTGAATTCCATTAAAATTTTTGGAATCCTCTAGATAAGTTCTCTACTCCTTAGGATCATTTTTTCATTCTTATTCCTATCAAAGACAATATTTTTTGATATTATATGCCTTATTATCATTTCATTCACCTAGTTTTCTATTTTTATCATCTATAGACAAAACAAGAGGCCGATACCGGATGAGTGTTCCTCCATAGGCATAAGGTACGTGGTAAAGTATTTACCCCTTAACATCATGATGTTTTATGTTATGAGTTGTGATTTTTTATGATAGATTCTCTTTTTGTTTCCTTAAAATACAAATAGCATTATTTAATTCAGTATCATTGATATGAATAACCTTTTACCACTTAATTAATATTGGGATAGGTCCCCGTCATCTATTTCCACCCATTTAGGGGAACCTATGGAATTACCTTTGTTATCAAAAAAGATTAAAAGACCTAATTATCTGCTACATGGTTTTAGTTATTCTATTAAATTTAATGATTATAGTGAATTGATTATAAGTGAGTGGTATAACCATGTCACTTACCTAAATAAGACAATGGTTATTCCCTTACTAATGATAAATGATAATTAACTAAGAAATATCTATTGGATATTCCTAAAGACTATGACCATTTACTAATTTTATGAGATATGGGAATGGAATCCCTTACACTAGGGATATATGGGTATTGAATTCCTAATATTATTAGATACATCCATAGCATCCCTACTCTTATTATATATGGTCATGGTGTCCCAATACTATGATACTCAGGTATGGCATCCCTATAATTTGATAATTGGGTATGGGATACCATACATATGTGACACTTGGTCATGGAGACCCTAATGTATTATGACAAATAGATGCATTGGTTCTTATGAGTAATGATGTATAGGCATGGAAACCCAAATTAATTATGATAAATTAGCATGGAGAGCCATATAAATTATGATAAATGGGAATGAAATCCCTCTTGATATGATACATGGGAATGATTTCCATATTGTTATGATATATGGGCATGATGTCCTACTATTACATGACACGGGCATTGATTCCTCATTAATATGATATTCGATCTTGGCTCCCCCTACTACCTTTTGAGATATTGGTGACAATAACTAGACATATGAGTTATGTCTTGAGTCCTAGCTAGAACTATGTATGAGTATATATTTGTATAAAATTCCCTACTTATATTGTGCATATATATAAATATTGTCATTCACACTTGTACATATATAGAAATGGTGACCTTTTTTCAGAGGATGTCCCAGCACTGGATGAATTAGGATGTGTTGGTCTGGTATCCTTTAGGAACTATATCTTACCCCCTTTACAGATTTTATTACTACTAATAGTTATTATCTCTACACATTTCTCATATTAGATGATTTGACATGATATTTATAGACATCATTATTTGTGTCCTATTCATTTAATCTCACACCCTATTTGGGACACCAATGGTATAAGGCCCCGGCCTTAAACCTTACTTAATCTTGAGTTATTACAAGATTACACATTGAGGATCTTTTCGGGTTTAGAGTTTTAGAGAATTAGATCATAAAACTTTCATTACATTCCACATAAAAACAAAGTGGTTACATAAAGATATTATTCTTCATTCCCATCAATGGGAACACATTTAAAATAAAACATTGATTATTTCTTTACACTTCCTTGACACTATCATCATATCATGTACCTTTCCCTTGACCTGTGAAAAACATTTCAAAAAAACTTGGGATGAGCATAAAAAGCTCATTATGGGTTATAAAAACATGGAAAGGAAACATGAGTTTATATATACACAATAATGAAATCATACATTACCCATAAAACATAGGCACTTTAACATACCTCATAAAATCATGAATAAATAATAGAAATCATAAGACATAAAGGTAACTTGAGGCATTCATAACATTCTTACGTAGGGAGTAACCCTCTTGGTTACGTTTGGAATACCCATCACAGTATATTCCCTAAAATCTCTTCGGAGAAACCTTAACGTTTCACTCCTTCGCGTTACCCAATGCATTGGAGAGCTATATCGGGCTCACCCGCCCTTAGTTTATCACGGAACCACCCGTCTTCATAATAATGCCCAAGAACCATAACATAATCGTATCACATAAAACATGCATAAAGGAAACATAACATTTCCACATTTCAATCACAACATATCAATACAACACAAAAACATTGTGAAAACCATTTTCAATACCAAAATAAAAGAAAAGTAAAACATGGTATTTATTTTTATTTTAAAAAGAAGGTATGGCTTATAGAGGAAGCCGAAACTCAAATAACGGTCACGACGGTGGAGAAGTCGTTGTCGCCGCATACGTACGACAAAAACATTCCCTTTTGTCATTTAGTAAACGCTTCATATAAAAAAGATTCCTTTTGAATAAACGTAAAAGTCAAAGGGGTTTATACACCGTATAATAGAAAGTTGTGTATAAAATAAAATATGCCTCAATGAAAGGAGATTGAGACGAAGTCCCATACCTCGTATCCGACATGACCCGACCGTTCTTTAATCTCCTGAATAATAAACTTAAGTTAATCTCTACTTGCTTATGAACCTTTTTCAAGTTCATTATTCGTTTTATACCATGTTATGAACATCATGTAATCATTTAAGCTAATATTGTTCATTTTGTCGGTATTTGGTTCTTAAGTCAAAAATAGACTTCTTACACTTACATGTTGTTAATTTGGTCAAAGGTTCATTATATCCAAAATGATATTAATGATTTGGATAACATATATATCATATATATTCATCATATACATGTATTTATAATATTACATCACATTTAGAGGTAAGAAATGAAATGCACCGTTCATGGAGACGGTAAGCCGTACGTACGCATGAACGCTACTTCCATTTCTATTTCGTATTTTCTGGAATGGAATCATAATGATATAAGAGTATACTATAATTCCAGTATAACAACATATATAATATCATTAGCTTTATCCTTTACACATCCCACATATGGTATTAACGAATCAAATCACTTTCAGGGGGCGGTAGTCCGCACTTCCTAAAATGAAGATATCGTGTTTACCCATAATGGGAACCATAAAGGTATGCCCAAAATGAAAAAAACAGAATCTTAAGGAAAACATAAACATATTATATATCATATATAAAAATAGTGACATCATAATGGCCACCTTTGAAGGTGTTAAATGAGTATTGAACAATCATCGTTTCGGGAGGCAGAATTTCGCCATCCACGGAAACCGTATGTTATTTAACCATTTTATGTAGTTGTGTGAGAGTGTAGCTCAAATAAATCTTATAACAACATAATAGTATATTGAAGATACTGGTGTTGTTACAGAGGAAGTAAAAAAATGAGTTTAGGGGGTTGGAGAAAAAAAATAAAACAAATGAACATGAGAGAATGAATTACCTTTAAAAGTGTAACTCCTTTTGATTTGAGCCTAAAGGCTTCTTTTGAAAGGATTATTCCCAAAGAGAATCCTCTAGGATGAGGAGAGGGATGTGGAGAGAGTAAATGGTCATGGTTTGGCCGAGCCAAATGCTTGAGGAGTGTGTGAAATGAGGTAGAGGTGGGAGCCGTTTATAATAGGAGAGGAGGGGCACTTTTGGAAAGTAAAGAAATATTACTTTATTTGAAAATGTGTTTCGGTTTTAAAAGGTCCCACATTGATATAATTCGTGGATATGGTGATAAGGGTTAGAAATCCACTCATCCAATTGGTTTTGGACATGTGTAGTTCATAGATTTTACATTATCTTTCCATTTTATTTAAATCGTCAAATAATGATGTCATCGCTGCATCATTATTATGTCATAAATAATTTAGTTTATTTAATGTCTAACAATCATAAAAAAAATACTATGATGTAGGAAATCGTTTTATCTTTCTAATGACTATTTATAATAAAAAATCTGATCTTTATAACCCCATTTAAAAATTGTTTTCGTAAAACATATTATGTTTGTGTCATTTTTACTTTTACATTAAATAAAAAGTTATTTATGTCATTTCCCAACCAAAATGTCTCCATGGGGTAACCAAGTTGACCCATGGATTTTCTTCGTCGGCCATGACACAACCAATAAGGTTGGGACATGTGTCTAGGTAATTTCATATTATTAAAGCATTATTTATACCTTAAACTACCCTAATTACCACTAATCACGAATAAAAACTTAATAAGTTACTATTCACCAAAAAATAAATTAATCCCATTGAACCACATTTTACTTCTTAATGACAACCATGTATGTAGGATTTTCAAAATTCAATACACATTAGTGGTTAACTTTCATTTAACTGAAAAATCAGTTTGCTTGATTACCACTTAGTTGTTTCACTATTCATCAAAAATTGAAGTTTTTCAGAAAATTACCAAAAATTCACCCTAAGCTATATTTGATATTCCGAATTCCAAAATGAAGTCTATTTTACAAAATTAAAATCATATAAGTCACATTAATTAATTTAATAATTAATTCCCGCTGCCAGAGCAAATAGCGTGTTTTTACAAAACAATAAGTATCAAAAGATTGACACCAGTTTAAGTCTAATTTCAAAGTGAAATTGATTCCAATGACCACCATTGGATAAAATGGTAAAAATGTATTCTAATTTCACTTCAAAACCAATTCAAAACATAATCTAATCATATAAATAAATTAGATTAAAAAACAGTTTTGATGTAAAATGCAGTATTTTTCACTATTCATTAAAAAATGAACATTGTCAGAAAAATACCAAAAATTCACACAAGGTAAATTTTGATGTCCCAATCATAAAGAATAAGTTTATTTTGACAAACATAGTTTATAAAATTGTCAAAATATAGATTCAAAAATGGTTTTCCATCAAAAGGCAATAAAACAATCTTTTAAGAATATTAGTGTATTCCATGCATAAGATTGTATTTATTTTCATTTTAAGCCTCTATAACACTATCTTAATCATTAATAGATATAGATAAAAATATCTATTATTAATTACTTACTTGGGATGTTACATCCTTCCCCCCTTTATAAAATTGCGTCCCCTCAATTTATTTACTTATCGAATAAATGGGGGTACTTATCCCTCATTGCATTTTCAGATTCCCATGTTGCCTCTTCAATCATGTGGTTTTGCCACAAAACCTTTACCTGGTGAATCACCTTATTCCGTAACACTTTCTCCCTGTGGTCAAGAATCTGGACCGGTTGTTCCTCATAAGATTGGTTCTCTTCCAGCTGAACTACCTCTGGACTCAAAACATGAGAAGGATCTGGCATATACTTTCTCAACATCGAAACGTGAAAAACATTGTGTACCTGAGAGAAACACGGAGGTAAAGCCACTCGGTATGCAACTGATCCAACTCTCTCCAGAATTTCGTATGGTCCAATTAACATTGGACTTAGCTTTCCTTTCTTACCAAATCTCATAACACTTTTCCAAGGAGAAACCTTGAGAAAAACATGATCACCTACCTCGAAAGATAGATCCTTCCTCCGGTTATCCGCATAACTCTTCTGCCTGCTCTGAGCTGTTCTCATGTGTTTCTGAATCAGCTGAACTTTTTCTGCCATCTCTTCTACCAATTCTGGTCCCATCAACTTCCTTTCACCCACTTCATCCCAGAAAGCTGGATTTCGATACCGCTTCCCATATAATGCCTGAAATGGTGCCATCTGTATACTCGAATGGAAACTGTTATTATATGAAAATTCAACCAAAGAAAGATGTTGGTCCCAACTTCCCTGATAATCCATAGAACAATCTCGTAGCATATCCTCCAATGTCTGAATTGTTCGTTCTGACTGACTATCTGATTGAGGATGAAAAGCTGTACTAAAATTTAATTCAGTACCCAAAGACTTCTGAAGGCCTTTCCAAAAGTTAGAAGTAAACCTGGGATCACAATCCGATACAATGGAGAGAGGAACTCCATGTAACCTGACTATCTCTTTAAGATATAAACGGGAAAGTTGATCAAGAGAGAAAGTATCTCGTATACCAAGGAAATGAGCAGATTTGGTCAAGCGATCAACAATAACCCAGATTGCATTATTAACTCGAGATGTCTTCGGTAATCCAACAACAAAGTCCATGGATATATTCTCCCATTTCCACTCTGGAACTGGAAAAGGCCGAAGCATCCCTTTCGGTAACTGCCGCTCTGCTTTAACCTTCTGACAAGTCAAACACTTCACAGTAAAATCAGCAATATCTCTTTTCATTCCATCCCACTAGTAATACTCCTGCAGATCTCTATACATATTAGTACTTCCCGGATGAACTGAAAACCGAGAACTATGAGCTTCACATAACAACTATCTCTTCAACTGTGAATCACAAGGCACGCACAATCTCTTCCCAAATCTCAAAACACAATCATTATCAATGTTGAATTAAGGAAACTTACCTTTCTGAACCAGCTCTACCTTTTTCTGCAACTCACTGTCTTGCTTCTGTGCTTGCTTGATTCTATCTGATAGAGAAGATCTCACTGATACCTGAAACAAAACAGAAGGAATTCCTGCACCAACAACTTCTATGCCAAAGTTCATCAAATCCTTAACCAAAGGATCATGTTCCAAACGCAACATTGTTAATGAAGCATTACTTTTTCGACTCAAAGCATCAGCCACTTTATTTTCTTTTTCCGGATGGTAATGAATTGTACAATCATAATCCTTGATTAATTCTATCCATCTCCTTTGCCTCATGTTTAACTCTTTCTGAGGGAATATATACTTTAAACTTTTGTGATCGGTATATATTTCACTCTTTACTCCATACAAATGATGCCTCCAAATTATTAAAGCAAAAAAAAACAGTAGCTAATTCCAAATCATGTGTAGGGTAATTTACCTCACGAGTCTTTAACTATCATGAATCATAAGCAATTACCTAATCATTTTGCATTAGGATGCAACCAAGTCCTTTCAATGAAGCATCACTGTATATAACAAACTCACCATTCCTGGAAGGTAGTGCCAAAACTGGAGCATTCACCAATCTTCTTTTCAATTCCTGAAAACAATCATCACATTTTTTTGTCCAGATAAACTTAACACCCTTCTGAGTTAGCTTAGTCATTGGACTAGATAACCGTGAAAAATTTCTAACAAACCTTCGGTAATAGCCCGCCAAACCAAGGAAGCTACGAATCTCGGTTACATTTGTTTGGACATTGTTCCACAACTTTTGTTTTTGCAGGATCAACAGTTATTCCATCTTTAGAAACAATGTGACCAAGGAAAGAAATTTGTTGCAACCAAAACTCACACTTGCTGAATTTCCCATACAGTTTCTTTTCTTTTAAGGTTTGCAAGATAACCCTTAAATGTCTTTCATGCTCCTCTTTACTTTTAGAAAACACCAAAATATTATCAATGAAAACCACCACAAACTTATCCAAGAACTCATGGAAAATTCTATTCATTAAGTCCATGAATAAAGCAGGTGCATTGGTTATCCCAAAAGGCATTACTACAAATTCATAATGGCCATATCTCGTACAGAACGCGGTCTTCGGAATATCTGCCTCCTTTACCTTCAGCTGATGGTATTCCGATCTCAGGTCAATCTTTAAAAAAACTGATCTCCCTGGAGCTGATACAACTTCATTTGATGGCCCGACATCTGCTGAAGTAGTTGCAAAGGATTTCACCACCACTTTCTGCTTGTAGTCTAACTACTTCCCATCACTCAAGCTCTTTGCCGGACACTCGTTTGCATAGTGACCCATCTCATTGCACTTATAACATTTCACTAACTGTAAATCAAATTTGGTCTTACCTTCACCTTGATCCTTTTTAGTGCAATCACGAGTCTTATGTCCCATTTTACCACATCGGTAGCACTTTCCAGAATTCAGAAGACATTCCCCAGCATGCCTTTTGACACATTTATCACAAACTGGAAACTTAGTTCTCTTACCATCAGACTTTTTTGAAGAATTCTTACCTTTCTCATGCCACCTCGGTCTCTTCTTCTGCTGGTTGTTATAGAACACTTGGTCATCGGCAAACTCCATTTCCACCATCTCAGCACATCAAACAAGATTTTCATAACTTTTAAACTCACGAGAAGCTAATGCCCTTCGATATTTTGGATTTAATCCTGAGTAAAAACGATTGATTTTACTATCAAGGTCTCGGATAAAATTTGGGGCATACCTTGCCAATCAAGTGAACCTTTCTTCATTAGAAGCCACTGAGTCTTCCTCTTGCCTCAATTCTAAGAATTGTTTTTCCATCCTAAGTCGAACAGCCTTAGGAAAATACTTCTCAAGAAACATACCTTTGAATTCATCCCAGTCAAGAGCATCAATCTCATCGGCGTCCCTGATATTTTTAACCATAGACCACCACTGATCTGCTTCACCCTCAAAACGGTAAATAGCAAGACTAACCTTTTTGATTGTCTGAACACCCCATGACATCAAAAATCTTCTCCAGTGCTTTAATCCACCCTTCAGCTAGCACAGGGTCAGATGATCCTCTGAATGATGGTGGATGTTGCCTCATGAAATGTTCCACCACTGATATGTTCCTCTGCGGTTGATCTGGCTAATCTCGTGCATGGATACCACCACCATTTATCGCTTGAGTCAACTGCGCCATTACTGCAACAAACTGTTCAGTTCCAATTCCGACCATTTCTGGATACTGATTCAGAAGGTTATTTCCTTCTGTATGCCTTCCTTGCAATGCTTCCCTGTTTCCTCTGTGGAAAACCATTCTGAACAAACATGTCTTAGATGAAGCAACATGGTAATCTTCAAATGCTGTATCATTTCAAAGAATTTTTTTTGGATAATCATTTAATAGAATTCAAACTCCTAATGTTATCTAAACCGACCTCTGATACCAACTATAAGGCCCCAGCCTTAAACCTTACTTAATCTTGAGTTATTACAAGATTACACATTGAGGATCTTTTCGGGTTTAGAGTTTTAGAGAATTAGATCATAAAACTTTCATTACATTCCACATAAAAACAAAGTGGTTACATAAAGATATTATTCTTCATTCCCATCAATGGGAACACATTTAAAATAAAACATTGTTTATTTATTTACACTTCCTTGACACTATCATCATATCATGTACCTTTCCCTTGACCTGTGAAAAACATTTCAAAAAAACTTGGGATGAGCATAAAAAGCTCAGTATGGGTTATAAAAACATGGAAAGGAAACATGAGTTTATATATACATAATAATGAAATCATACTTTACCCATAAAACATAGGCACTTTAACATACCTCATAAAATCATGAATAAATAATAGAAATCATAAGACATAAAGGTAACTTGAGGCATTCATAACATTCTTACGTAGGGATTAACCCTCTTGGTTACGTTTGGAATACCCATCACAGTATATTCCCTAAAATATCTTCGGAGAAACCTTAACGTTTCACTCCTTCGCGTTACCCAATGCATTGGAGAGCTATATCGGGATCACCCGCCCTTAGTTTATCACGGAACCACCCGTCTTCATAATAATGCCCAAGAACCATAACATAATCGTATCACATAAAACATGCATAAAGGAAACATAACATTTCCACATTTCAATCACAAGATATCAATACAACACAAAAACATTGTGAAAACCATTTTCAATACCAAAATAAAAGAAAAGTAAAACATGGTATTTATTTTTCTTTTAAAAAGAAGGTATGGCTTGTAGAGGAAGCCGAAACTCAAATAACGGTCACGACGGCGGAGAAGTCGTTGTCGCCGCATACGTACGACAAAAACATTCCCTTTTGTCGTTTAGTAAACGCTTCATATAAAAAAGATTCATTTTGAATAAACTTAAAAGTCAAAGGGGTTTATACACCGTATAAAATAAAGTTGTGTATAAAATAAAATATGCCTCAATGAAAGGAGATTGAGACGAAGTCCCATACCTCGTATCCGACTTGACCTGACCGTTCTTTGTTCTCCTGAACAATAAACTTGAGTTAATCTCTACTTTCTTATGAACCTTTTTCAAGTTCATTATTCCTTTTATACCATGTTATGAACATCATGTAATCATTTAAGTTAATAATGTTCATTTTGTCTGTATTTGGTTCTTAAGTCAAAAATAGACTTCTTACACTTACATGTTGTTAATTTGGTCAAAGGATCATTATATACAGAATGATATTAATGATTTGGATAAAATATATATCATATATATTCATCATATACATGTATTTATAATATTACATCACATTTAGAGGTAAGAAATGAAATGCACCGTTCATGGAGACGGTAAGCCGTACGTACGCATGAACGCTACTTCCATTTCTATTTCGTATTTTCTGGAATAGAATCATAATGATATAAGAGTATATTATAATTACAGTATAATAACATATATAATATCATTAACTTTATCCTTTACACATCCCACATATGGTATTAACGAATCAAATCACTTTCAGGGGGCGGTAGTCCGCACATCCTAAAATGAAGATATCGTGTTTACCCATAATGGGAACCATAACGGTATGCCAAAAATGAAAAAAACAGAAGCTTAAGGAAAACATAAACATATTATATATCATATATAAAAATATTTACATCATAATGTCCACCTTTGAAGGTGTTAAATGAGTATTGAACAATCATCGTTTCGGGAGGCAGAATTTCGCCATCCACGGAAACCGTATGTTCTTCAACCATTTGATGTAGTTGTGTGAGATTGTAGCTCAAATAAATCTTATAACAACATCCTAGTATATTGCAGATACTGGTGTGGTTACAAAGGAAGTAAATAAAAAGATTTATGTGGTTGGAGAAACAAAATAAAACAAATGAACATGAGAGAATGAATTACCTTTAAAAGTGTAACTCCTTTTGATTTGAGCCTAAAGGATTCCTTTGAAAGGATTCTTCCCAAATGGAATCCTCTAGGATGAGGAGAGGGATGTGTAGAGAGTAAATGGTCAGGTTTTGGCCGAGCTAAAGGCTTGAGGAGTGTGTGAAATGAGGTAGAGGTGGGGGCCGTTTATAAGAGGAGAGGAGGGGCACTTTTGGAAAGTAAAGAAATATTACTTTATTTGAAAATGTGTTTCGGTTTTAAAATGTCCCACATTGATATAATTCGTGGATAAGGTGATAAGGGTTCGAAATCCACTCATCCAATTGGTTTTGGACATGTGTAGTTCGTAGATTTTACATTATCTTTCCATTTTATTTAAATCGTCAAATAATGATGTCATCGCTGCATCATTATTATGTCATAAATAATTTAATATATTTAATGTCTAAAAATCATAAAAAAACTATGATGTAGGAAATCGTTTTAGCTTTCCAATTACTATTTATAATCAAAAATCTGATCTTTATAACCCCATGTAAAATTTTTTTTCGTAAAACATATTATGTTTGTGTCATTTTTACTTTTACATTAAATAAAAAGTTATTAATGTCATTTCCCAACCAAAATGTCTCCATGGGGTCCCCAAGTTGACCCATGGATTGTCTTGGTCGGCCATGACACAACCAATAAGTTTGGGACATGTGTCTAGGTAATTTCATATTATTAAATCATTATTTATACCTTAAACTACCCTAATTACCACTAATCGCGATTAAAAACTTAATAAGTTACTATTCACCAAAAAAAAAATTAATCCCATTGAATGACATTTTACATCTTAATGAAAACCATGTATGTCGGATTTTCAAAATTCAATACACATTAGTGGTAAACTTTCATTTAACTGAAAAATCAGTTTGCTTGATTACCACTTAGTGGTTTCACTATTCATCAAAAATTTAATTTTTTCAGAAAATTACCAAAAATTCACCATAAGCTATATTCGATATTCCGAATTCAAAAATGAAGTATATTTTACAAAATTAAAATCATATAAGTCACATTAATTAATTTAATAATTAATTCCCGCTGCCAGAGCAAATAGCCTGTTTTTACAAAACAATAAGTATCAAAAGATTGATACCAGTTTAAGTCTAATTTCAAAGTGAAATTGATTCCAATGACCACCATTAGATAAAATGGTAAAAATATATTCTAATTTCACTTCAAAACCAATTCAAAACATAATCTAATCATATAAATAAATTATATTAAAAAACAATTTTGATGTAAAATGCAGTATTTTACACTATTCATTAAAAAATGAACATTGTCAGAAAAATACCAAAAATTCACACAAGGTAAATTTTGATGTCCCAATCATAAAGAATAAGTTTATTTTGACAAACATAGTTTATAAAATTGTCAAAATATAGATTCAAAAATGGTTTTCCATCAAAAGGCAGTAAAACAATCTTTTAAGAATATTAGTGTATTACATGCATAAGATTGTATTTATTTTCATTTTAAGCCTCTATAACACTATCTTAATCATGAATAGACATAGATAAAAATATATATTATTAATTACTTACTTGGGATGTTACAAATGGTACCCAAGAAAATTATGTGGATACATATTCCAGAATGATTATTCCCTAAGAGCAAGGATGCGTATAACTAAGCTATGGATTGTGATGATTTTAAAGATAAATTTGTTGGTCTTTTTGTTCTTTAGATATGTGTATTATACTGGATGATTTCATCCATTTATTCTTATTTCCTTTTGATAGATACATGAAATTTCATCATTTTTTATAAGATAAAAGATGTTATAATTGATGACCAATTTTTTTTATCATAAAATTTATTACCTTCCATTTTTTAGTCACCATTTTTATGTGTCCTCTATTTATTCATTTATTACACCATTGTGATACTCTAAAATTAGGTTAAAGTCTCTTTACTATACCTCCTTCGACCCTTTCTCTATTGGGAAGCCTCTGTCATTTGGGGAGGCATCCTAGAATCCATGTGACCCACCATCATGGGGAGCCATTTAGTGTCTTTAAGGTCAGGATGCCACATCTGGTGTAACATTAATTAAACCATCAAATATTTAATAATTAATTATTTATTTATAAAACATGTGTTTTATACAAAAAAATATTTAATTAGATAAATTATTTATGAGAATTCAATAAAAAAAGATTACAAATATTAAAAATTACATTCCAAAGTATAAAGTCATGATTATTCCTTTAAAAACAATATTCTAATTTTCCCACATTCCTTATTAAAAAATAGTGAATTTAAATCATATATGGGTTTAAATTAATAAAATAATTCTATTACTTTGATATATAATTCATTTTTTTAAAATATCACTATTAAAAGTTTTATCTTTGATAGAACTTTATTTAATATATTATTCTAAAACTACTCTTCTCTTCAATTTTAGATAACCCCTCTCACACCCATTTGAAAACAAACCCATACCATGCTTACCAATAATCAATATATATAAAACAAATATATCTTAATAAATTACCAACCATATGTATTTTCTGTTGAAAACCAACTCCATTCATCAAGGATGTCTAGTGCCGTAAAAAGAATCAACATCCTAGAAAAGAGAATGTTTTTATAAACTCTTCTATAATTTTCTTTTAATTTTATTTTTTTCACCTATATATTTCAAAACAAAATATATTATTAATTTGTTAGTATGTTATAATTATATTAATGATCTTAACCTATTTAAAAAAATATATATATTTGAGGTATTTATTTTTTATACCTCTCTTTTTTCTTCTTTGGACAACATTCCCATTAATAGTTGGTTAACCCTCAATGAGGACGTTTCTAAATCCTTTTTTGTCACCAAACTAAAAAATGGTGAAAATAAACTATTTAAAAAATTTAAATGTATAAATATATGTATTTTAATGTTCTATAATTAGTTATATTTAATATAAATTACCTTTAACAAAAATATAAATATAGAATAAAATGAAATTTTTTAAAGGAAAACATGATATCAAAATGCTTCACCTTTAACAAAGACAAGTTAGATATATAATCCAATAATGTTTAGTTATAAATAGTGACCAAATTTTATATAATTCAATTCAGGTTCATCATTTAGGTAAGCATATTTTTATTAACTTGGACCCATCAAAGAGATGAAATAAAGCAGGATTTACATTAAGGAGTTTCCCAAACCCAAAATATTTTTTTTATCTCATATTTCATGTTGATTTTAGTATGAATGATACTATATTATCCAAATGAGTAAATGTAAATATTATTTATCCTTCATATCAAGGATATATATATTTATACTCTTTAAAAATTGTTTTCTAATCCATTTCTAATTCATTTTTAAATAGATTTAAAATTCCAAAACTTCTATTGAATCTTCTTAAGTTGTTTCTCATTTCAAAGAAGAAAATGATCTTTTTTTCAATGTAAGATATCAATTTTTATTTTGGAATCATAAATTTAATTTCATAAAGTATTATTTTTGAAATATTTTATGAAACCCATTCCTCTCCATGGGTTATTTCCTGACTGCCATTATTACGCTTCCATGTAGAATGCATTATTATGTGAATTTTATGAAATTATGGGTGGTCCCAGAATTATATATCCATCCAATAAATTGTTTAATGTGATATATCTCATGATATAAGTTTTATTATTTTTTAACAAAATTCTATTTTTGATCGTAGTGATGAAGTTATGATTTATTCACATGTGTTATGTGTGGACATTATGCTAACCTTGTTCATATCTATATGTGGTATTTGACCACTATGAATTGATGTTTCATTGTTATCAATATTACAGATTCCATTACATTATAAGATTTTTCTCCTATAATTTATATGATTTTCATATACTTATTATATTTTGATTATCTCTAATGTTTTATTGACTCACATTTCTTTATTCCTCTCCTTAGAGGGCTTTTAACTCACCCCTTTCACTGACGTATATCCTCAAGTTCCTACATGTACTAAGGATATTGTGAGAGAAATATAAGGATAAATAAAGTTAATATAAATAAAGTTTAAGTTTTATTATTTATAATTGAAGTATGGGACTAGTTTTTACAATATATTGAACCTTTGTATCCTATATTATTTTTCTATTATAATGTTAATCATAAAAATAATGTAACAGAAATGTATAAAAAGTAATTTTTCTATAATTTGAATGCCAGAATGGAAATTACTATTATATGAGAACACCACTAGAGGAAGATGTTGATCCCAACATCCTTGTCAATCCATTGAACATGAAATCAGTATATCATTGAGATTTTTAATATTATTCTTAAACAAACCATCGGTTTGAGGATGATAAGAATTTTTAAAGATCACCTCCATATTAAATACTTTCTAAAGGATTCTATAGAGCCTTGAGTTAAACCTCATATCTCAATATGATAGTATAGAAATTGTAACTCAATGAATTATTACCAATTATCTTATATATATCGTGGATATTTTGTCAAGATATAAATATTTATCAATAGAAACGAAGTACAATTCCTTAGTAAAGTGATCAAATACCACACATATTTCTGTATTGCCTATAGTAGTCCTAGGGATTCATATAAATAAATCAAAAGTTACGTTTTTCCATCTCAATAGTTTTATGGGTAATGGTTGGATCATACCTTTAGAATTATATAGTTTTTCCTTGACTTGTTTTGATATTAAAAATTCTGATACAAACTCTACAATATCACTCTTCATATTATAATCCCATTATTATTTCTATAAATATCAATGCACCTAATTTATATGAAGATGAATAGAGTTGAATGAGATATAAAAATAATCCATAACTTCCATATTTATTTATGGGTTTTATGGGACACATATTTATGTTCCAATCCTTATAACCTCATCTTAGGCAATGTTGAACTCCAACATGTTCATTTACATTTTTTGTAGAAACTCATCATCTTTCTAGGCCTCCTTGATCCTCACAAGAATATATGGTTGAGTAGTTATTTGATAAAGGTAAATGAATATTTTTTTATTATTCATGTTTCTATCCATTGTATATTCAAGAATATTATATACCATGAAATATTCATCATAGATAGGGTTGTAGAATCATTTCTACTCCGAGAATCTTCCACTTTATTTTCCTTCTCAATATGGTAATAGATTGCACTATCATAATCAATGATCAGATTTATCCACCTTTTTTGGTACATATTATTCTTCTTTTTTTGAATATATACTTGATTATTTATTTATCTGTGCATATGTTACACTTTAATCTATAAAATCAATGTTGCTGAATTTTCTTTGTGAAGATCACTATTACCAATTCTAGATCTTTCATTACGAAATTCGGATCTATGATATTTCATATATTGGTGGCATAGGGTATCACATTGTCATCTTCCATGACTACACAACCTAATCCCTATTTGAATGCATCAATGTAGATCATAAATCCATCACATATGGGCGGAAATGTGAGTAGTGGTGTAGTGATTAGCCACATCTTAAACTCGTTAATAATCTTCTCACATTAATCTCGCTATAAAAATAGGACAAACGTATAAGTTATATTGGTTAGTGAGATTGAAAACCATTATAAATTTATCACAAAATTATTATAGTACCCATTTAATCTGAGGAATCTAGAAATTACTATCATAGATGTTGGAATAGGACACCCATTGATTACCTATATTTTTTGATGAATCGAAAGATGTACCTTTTTGGTGATAAATTATCCATTTAAAGGTACATAGTCCAACCAAAACTCACATTTTCTGTACATTACATATAACTTTTCCATCCACAATGTATTTTGTAAATTATTTACATTCTCAATGTGTTCCTCTTTTATTTTAGAGTGTATTAGAATATCATCTAAGAATACTACAAATAAAATCTAGGTAGCCCCTAAATACTCTAATCACCATGTCCACAAATATTTCTGAAGCATTAATGTATCCAAATTAATTTACTATGAAAACAGAATGCATGTACCTCGTATGGATAGTCTTTTTGATGATATTCTCCTTCCTAGACATAAAAAGATAATTTCCCTATCAAATATTCACTATAGAAAAGTATTAGGACTCACATAGATTATTGAAAAAGTAATTGATCCATTTAGAGTATACTTATTATTTATTTTAATCATATTTAGATCATGATAATCAATATAGAGGCATATTGACCAATACATCTTCTTGATGAAGAGAACCAATACACCCCATGGTGAAACACTTGGAAATATGATCTATTTATCTACATTCACCTATAATTGTTTCTTTATCTCCACATGTTCAACTATAATTATTCAATACAGAGTCTTTAATATCATCACATATCCAGGTATGAGAATGATTGATAACTCAACCTTGTATATCAAAGGAATCTAAACAATTATTAGAGAAACATATTGTTGAATTGTATTATAATGGGCATGTCATAAAGGATGATATTTTCTTAAATATCAATAATTTCATATAGTTATTGTTTCTCCTAATGAAATAATATTGATTCTTGAGATGATGACACTAATGGAGATTCATCCTCCACCTTGATGTAATATATAACTATAGGGGTATTTTTTTATACAAAAGGATATTTCCTTCTCTAATCAATTTATATTAGATCTATAAAAGGAAATCTAATCCATGTATAAAATTTCATAAAATTATACTAATTGGTGTATCACATGTTTTTCTATGAAATTAAATTGTAAATATAGGACAGGGAATTAGTTAAACGCTTAGGATCCAATAATTGACACATTTTCCTTCTTCAAAGATAGATCAACTTCCATGTTTTTTGTGGTGTTTGAATAGTTCTACTCAATTTTAATAATATGAATGAATGCATAGAACCATGGATAAAAATGAACATTATATATTACTAAATGACATAATATCATACATATCACCACTTTTTTGTTGGGATCCATCTCAGTATATATAATTTCATTAGATCTCCCTTTAACTATAGTCCTATGAGGTTTCCGTTGCTGGTTATCATCAATAACCATTTTCCTAGGGAATTTATTAACATAATTTCATTATTTTTTATAGTTGAAACATTATACAATTGGATGGGGGTTTACTAGGGGATTCAATTAATCAATCATATTTATGGGACGCAATCATTGGTAATTTATATCTACATTACCTTGATCCTTCAACTAAATCATTACCATGACCCCTTTTGGAAATTTCTAGTATGCTTCATCCCACATTTTTTGTTAATTTGGGTGTTGGAAGTTATTTTACCCGTGATATTTCACTATCATAGAGTCATAATTAAATAATATTTTTTACTTCCTATCCACATACCAGTGAGGACCTTGAAATTTTCTGATCTCCATATTAACTCTGAGAGAACATCATACAACTAATTCATACCTATCAATGTCCCAAATGGCTTATTATTTTCTTACACTCAACTTTAGCCCATCGAATAAGTGTTCAACATTACTTATTGGGGCAATGTAAAAGGCAGAGGAATATCATTAACATTTTGTAAATTTTTCCTCATATGACATTATGTTTTATTCATCATTTTACTTAAGGATATGAAATTCCCACTCTATTTTCAGTTATAGAGTTTGAGGAAAATATTTTTTAAAAATGATTTTTTAGAATTCCTTTCTCTCAATCATTTATTTATTATTCTTTGGAATTTTATTTTTGAAATAAACCCTTTATTGATGAATTTCTCCATTCATGTGATAAAAAACATTCATTTCCTTCTATTTCTCAACTCCTTGAAGGATGGATAAGATATATCCAATGAATTTGATCCATTATTATGTGATTATTGGATTAGAATAATGATTAATTGTCAAAGGCCATTTTCCCATGAATGTATTCATTGAAACATTGTCTTTCTTGGGGGAATTCATACATTCCACTAGATTATAGAATCTATTTATAACCTGTGTTAATTGAGAGATTATTTTCATTATGTTCATGATTCTAGTTCCGATCTAGTTAAGATTCATTTTTTATCAGTCATAATATTTCCCCTCACATTGGTTGTTGAATTTATTACTCATATTTCTATCCATTAACTCAAATATAGGTAAAATTATGGAATTTTGTTTTCAAATTTTTTGAAAAATAAATAGTAAACCCTAAATATTAAATGGGTAAGTCCTAAATGGAATATTTTCCATAACCAATCAATTTATTTGTTTTAGTCTAAGTTTTCCATTATCTATTTTAAAACATAATATTTTATGAGCATTTATGTCTCATTAATTATGGTTCAGAATAAGATTTAAAAGTTACCAAATCATATCCCTTTAGAGTTTCAATCCAAATTTTTAGCAAGGTCTATTTTCATGTACCAAGTGGCGATCAAGCCCATCTCAATGAGCCCTTTTGGGGGTAATTACCCATCTATACAACTATACTAGAGACACATCCCCTTATAGTATCCTTAAAGAGATGTGTTTTCTTATAAAACACTTAATCTATACATATAAAAATATTTGGGTGATATTAATATGTTTATTATTATCCTTATGGACATCAGTAGAGTTTTAAAAATCTTAAACCCAAAAATAAATAATCATTTCTATGATTCTATTTATGAAAACCCATATCTTTAATACACCATAATAAATGTTTTATTTAAAAATGTACACACTATAAAATGATACAAGATTGTAATGCCTAGTGGCTTTGGGAAATGTGTTATATATCATAAAAAATGAAACAAAATAAAGAATGACATTACTGAAAACTTTATTAATATATTCTTAAAAATCCATCATTCTTTTAAACTATCATAGCATAAGTTGGGGAAATACAAAAAAATGGTTGAGATCTAAATATTGATAAGGAAATAAACAAATAATAGCATAAGATAAATTATTACTTGTGAGACACAAGGAATATCAAGGTAACATATGATGGGTGATGATCAAAATCTTAAACAATGAGTCATGATATAACATGATAGCATAAAAAACCTATAAGTATGAAGAAAAATAAAATATGGCATCATAATCATGATTCATGAATAAATTACATGAAAACCTAACATATATTTATTAGGATAACCTATATTTCACTATAAATGTCTTATCATGAGATAAAAACATTACCAAATTCATTGGAGGGCTATGTAATTATAGTCCCACTAGTCACATTCATATCATGTACATCAATAAGTGTCCCACATAGTTCATACAACATAAGGATGTGTTGAATCACCTTATCACTCACGATTATGGAGTGTTAGATACAAATATGATATTTCCCAATTAATTATAGATTGGTACATCTTAGTGAATAACTTTATATAGAAATGGGTATGGGTATTCACTATACAATTTTTAGGCATGAAAAATCACAGGATAATTTCAACAGCATAACAATGGTAAATAATGATTCATAAAAGGACTTAATGAGATTTAAATATCTCTCTAGTCACATGTAAATCATATAGATACTAAGAGGGATATGAATGAATATAATCCAACATGGAAAACATTAAATTAAAGGGAACAATACAAATAAATTTCTTAAATAAAAATGAGAATGAGAGGATCACTTACCTTGAGAGGATGCTTCAAAAAGCTTGGAAGGATATTCTTTTGAGCATGGTAAGACCATTGGAGGACTCTAGAGAAGGAAATACATAGTAATTTTATAATTAAAGAGTTTTTATTTAATATGAATAGGATTTTTGTGGGTTTATATATCCAAAGTGAGGGGGATTCATTATTAATTTATAAACATAGGTTTTGGACTCTATATCATAAATTAATCCAATCCAAAAAGATTTCAATGGTTTATACCAAATGTAATTGGGATTCATTATATTATAATTACAATAAACAACATATTAAAATTGTTCCCTTGGTGATGTAGAAGTCAACCATGTTTATAAAGAATGTGTTTTAAAAACATAAAATATAATATAGTTTTAACAATAATCATTAATGGTTTATAAAATTAATCAAATAAGATAAAATAAATATTATAAATGTTAAAAAAAAAATTCAATACTATTTATAGTATTTATTGGAAAATTGTTGTTATTTTATATCTCATAATACACACTGTATATTTATAGCATATTTAATTGTGACCTAAATAATTTATTATCACCAAAAAATATAAAAAAATCAATATTTGTTAATTTTGACATGCTGATTAAGAAAATAATATTTATTTTAAAAAAATAATATCATATGTAAGAGAAATTATTCTTTAAATAAAAAATTCATATTTATTAAAAAAATACATGTTTTTAACAATAATAGTTTTTTAACCCTTATAGAAATTATTCCTGAATTCATAAAATTATATTATTAGTTATACTTAATAAATATTATTTATTTTTAATGTTTTATTAAAATATCATTTATTTAAAAAATTTATGAATTCATGAAAAAGAGTGTCTTTATTTAAACTATATATTTCCAAAAAATAAAATTTGTGTTTCATCGTTTCAAAATGATTTCTTAATAAAAATAATTATTTAATCATTTATAAAGTCATAATAAAAAGTGAATATATATAATCATTATATTATTGAAAATAAAATATAAAAATTCATTCTATTGGGGTATAGAAACATATCTCTTTATTACAGTATAGAACTCCCTAAGGGAAAGGTGGGAGATGGTGAGATTTAAATGGGTTGGTATGAAGAACATTGTTTGGGTTGGGATCTTGATGAGCTTGAAATTATCCCACTAACAGTTTGACTCATTAATTAGTTTTTTAATATCATATTGGTATAGGTCAAGGGAAAATCCTAGTGATGCTATCTCCCTCGGATTTTCTGATAAATGGTCTGTATATGTTATTATCCTACTGTTTGAGGCCATCATTTCATTTTTTTGTAAAAAAAAATCACTTTAGTATAAAACATTAAATACCAATCATAATAGTTGGTATTAAATAGCTATATTATCAATGGTTATGATCCTTAATGGTGTTTTAATTTTTTAATACCATATAATTGTATAAAATAACCAAATTGGTGATTGTTTTTTCTTTAATTACAGTACTTAAAAATGAATATATTAATTAAAAAATGAAAATTAATTTATAAATGTTCAGTTCATTACATGTTGAAGTGTTTTAAAAGGAGGCCCTAATACTTATCCAAATATGGTATTCTATGTAATTTTAATTTCCATATTTATTCTTACTAAGGAATATTGAACTAAGAAACCCAAGAACCACCAATTTATAATTAATAATTCCCTACATAAATTGTGCATTCTCTTCTTGATTAAATTTATTGAGATTTTTTATTTCAATTCCTCTATAATCAAATTGTTGAAAAAATTAATTCCAAGGGATAATAGTAATCCATCATTGGATTATGCTGCCACTCCCAATTTATATTTTGATAAAATTATTACAGATATTAAGAATATAAGACCACTATTTTTAAACCAAGAAAAAGATATAATAATTTTGAAACAATAACAGATTTCACAAGAAATATCATTATGACCATCGTTAGATATTTTCCACTCAAAGAATCCATTTGAATTTTTATCTATATTAGGATATGATTGGAATGAAAAATTTTGGTTCATACCTAGAACATAGTGAGATAAAGGTAATTAGAAGGAAAAATCCTTCTCGGAATCCCATCTCATTAATAATGCCAGCTTTTCTTGTTGTAGGGATATTTTTTCAAAAAATATAAGAATGGGTCTTTCCAACTAATCTCCTAACCCAAAACCTTTTCATAATTAATAAAGGATCCATTGATATTATTTATATTTCTCTTGTCTATATGGGTGAAGATAATGATTTCATAATTTTTCAATTCATGAGTAGGGGAAACTAATCCTTTGGTTACTCTAATGGGTTTTATATTATGATTCTACACTATGTTTAGAATAATAATTTTAATTGAATCCTATATAATGGAGAAAATAATATATCATATATAATAACCATGTTCATGACCTATTAAAATTTTGATGTAAACCACTTGAGATGCATTGATGAGAACTGAAATGTGGGATGAACTTAGAAGGATTCTAACCCACTTAATGAAGGTCTAATTAAGACAAACTATTTATGAAATCACAAATAAAAATATTTTCCATTGTTTCAAAAGATTAATCAATATCAATATTCAATGAACTATTACATCCCCTAATAGTTTATATATTATGGTTGTCACATTATGACATTTTCATGAGGTATTATTGTATAATACTTCCTTTAATGAAGAAAAATTTATTTTAATAAATGATCTTGGTTAGAAATATTGGAAATTGATATGGAAATTATTTTCTCAATAACTTTATTGATCATGTTTATAAAATAAATATTCCTAAAGAGATGGATTTTGTTTTCATTATCCATAATTAGAATTAGGGAATAAAATTTTTCATTTATTTCATGGGTTAGATGACCACGCATAAAAAAGTAAATTACATGCTTGCAAACATCATGTTTGACGAGCTCCAACAATATATGGGAAAATATTTTGGTGAAGTCATCTAGGTTAGAGAATCTACTAGAGTTTAGTCCAAATATATCTTCTTTGATCTCAATTTAAAAAGTAATTGAAATATTATTTCATTATCCTCATGATTGGCCAACATGGGAATAATATTCTCCAACAATGAAGAGTTTCTGGAGTGAACATTAAAAGGATTAATGTATTAGAAGAAAAAATTATTATCTAAGTAATTCTTGTTGTCAAATAACTTCCCATCATCATTAAGAATGGACAAGGGCCTACTGAGTTTTTTATATCTTTATAAAGAGTTGAAAACATTGAGTGTTTACCCACATTATTCCATTTAGCTTTAAATATTTATCTCTGAATGATTACCATGTGGTTTATTAGGCTATTAATATTATGTTAGTACACAATTTCCTTCTCTATACCTATGGGAATTTCATTAAAATTTATATTATTTTGAGTCAAATACATGGAGGATTTAAGATGAGCAATGACCTTTTCAAGAGAGTTAAAAATATCTCTGATCCATACTTATATATTCTTATTGAGTATCATAATATTTATGAAACCATCCATAAAATCATCATTAAAATTACGATATATCTTGGTATCGTGAAATATATTTTTATTTGCGTGTGAAGATCCAAGAATTATTGAATCTTTATGTGAGATGTGATTTCACATTTCCTGTGAAATGATTTTCCAATATTGGGGGATAATATGAATTGATTTTTAGAATGGTGTTAAAAGATACAAGGGAAAAACCATCAAGTTATTATTCATTGAAAATTCCCTACTAAATTTTTTGGCCACTGTTTTACTAAGGAGTTTTCTATACAAATTATATTCAGAACTTACTAAATTCACTTCATTGAGGATAATCATTTAATTCAATCCTCAAAATTTGTGGTTGTGGTAGAAGAATTAATCTTACCTAT
This sequence comes from Viscum album, assembly GCA_963277665.1. Lineage (NCBI taxonomy): Eukaryota > Viridiplantae > Streptophyta > Magnoliopsida > Santalales > Viscaceae > Viscum > Viscum album. The sequence continues at coordinate 414,570,802 of OY728139.1, forward strand.
ATTCTCCTCCTGATTGAAAATATAAATAATGTCCCTCTAAAGATTCCATGATCCATTTATTTATCCACTTTGGGATTGGATGCTCTTTTGTAATCTCTTCATTCTTGATAATCACAGTAGGAATAACTAAAAGAAAAATATATTGTATTCCGATTCATTTATAACGGAGAGTGACCATTGGTTTAGTGTAATTAATAGAATATTTCACTCCTAGACTGGAATGTGGTAAGACCCAATGTCTTTTAACATTAGTAAATGACTTGTTTGTGTCCATCATGTTGTTACACATGTTTTCATAGGAATCAATCATTGATAGAAATATCATTTAGGGTTAAGATAATCCAAAAAGACTAGAATTATGATTTTTAAGTAAAATATTAAGGGAGATGGTTGTTTTAGTGTTTTATAGTCTCTAATAGTTCAATTATATAATCTTTTTTTATTTTAGTGTTTCATTTTTGATATCCCTTTTTATTGCCTCCTATGTTTTTTTAAATAGAAAATTTCCTCGGTTCACCATCCATTTTAACATCAAAATCCAAAGTTCTATAATATTATTTATACACTAAAATTTTCTCATTTATAGGATAAAAACCTTTAGAATATCTATCAGTATCTAATGTATCATAATAATCTATCTGGTCAAGAATTATAGAATTCTGATTATTTTTCATGGAGTGGTCTATAGAATTATTGTTAACATTAACATTATAGTGAAGAGAAAAACTATTGAACATGATATATCCTTATAACTCCCATTATCCTCCCTTTATTATTGTTCATTTCAGTTATCCATATAAAAATCAATCTATCTAACCTTCATATATGTTTATACAAACAAATTTGTGATACTGTCATCATAATTCCCATAATTGTGAGGATTGTTTTATACAAAGGTATTATCTGACACACTATCTTCATGTAGAGTAAAATGAACATTATTATTTATTTATTGATATCATGTAAAATACCTATTATTTTGATAAATCTTAATATCTATCCCATTTTTAGTAAGGGAAACAAGATTCTTGATTTCCATAGCAATTTTAATGGAAATGAGGGGGTCTTCACTACACTTTGGTGCTCTTTCTCCCAAAAATTTTATAGGAGGGAAAATGTATTTATTAAAATAGAGAGGTTAAATATATGATTTTTTTATTCTTTAATCTTCATGAGAAAGAATGTCCTTTAAAGATAGTGTGTCCTGCTTTATGAGATATTTGAAGATAAAGAGATTGTATTACATGATTTGTGTTTGAAGGTTAGTTGTTATTGATATGACTATCATTATCCTTTTAGGGAACTATATTAGTTGTTATATTATACTCTTGGTCTACGAATTATATTCACTAATATCAAGAAAAGGGTCTATAGGTTCACACACAACAGTTTATTCAATAATCTACCCAATTTTGTTGAATAGGTATATCATACATGGTGGGGATCACCATGGGGTCTGGGTGTTGTCCACGTTATCGATCATCAATAAATAAATAAATTAAAATTAATTAAGAAAATAATATTTGGTATTTAATTTAATTATTAAATTAATTTACAAGTTACGTAAATATGAGGAATAATATTAACCGAAATATTATTATTTTAAATTTCCATGTTCGTTTAATATTATTTGGGAATTACAAGTCAAGTTAAATGACTCAGTTTTATCACGTAATATATTTTATATATATTATAAGTAAGTGATAAAATAATAAATAATAATTATGATTCAATTTAGTTCATCATATTTATTAATTAGTAGATGTTTAGTTTCTGGGGTTCGAGGAACCCTACTGGGTATTTTTCCCATCCACTATAAATAGAGGAGAGTGTATTTAACTTAAGGACTATTCATGGATATTTTACCAAGCATCTCTCTTCTATACCACTTTCTAGTGAGATAATACCCATACACATTAATTTATATTGAGTTTTACCTCATGCATCAATGGCATGTCAATTCGGTGATCATCAAGATGTCAAAATCATCATTGGATCTCTGTGCTAGCACCCATAATTTGATGATCGATGTGATAATAGGTTTTTGAAGTGTGTGTGGATAATATAGATAGATTTATCTTCATATAATTCCTGAAATGATCACCCATGACGAGTTGAAAACATTCTATCTTCATTTTTTGACATGGTATGTGTTCTTTTCCTGAGCTCTATATAATTTACTCATGATCCTCAGTTCGTACCGGAGCTCGTATGGTCATAGATGGAAAGTATCATCATCTAAATGAAGAATATTTTTTGAAATATCAATCCCACCATCTTATATTGTGACATTAATACCATAAATTGGTATAATAGTTATTACATTATTATTCAGAGCTAAAAAAATTATATTAGATTCAAATTAAGTAGAGGGTTTAATTTCAGACCCAATGAATCTGATATTGATTTGATTCGAGGTTAGGTGGCCAAGTTATACCCTTCTGAAAAACAAATATGGATTGAAATCAGTTGTTCCATGGGTATTAAAATTTTGAATCATGGTTTTTATATATGTTAACTTATTTGTTTTCAAATTTCGTTTTACCCTATCAATTTCAGTCGGGCACCATGGTCAGAATAGTGTTTTTTGAAAAAATAATTCTTCCATAATTGTGAAATTAAAAATATAATAATCATTGTAATTTTATTATAAAAATAATAATTACTTTATATTTAAAATAATATTATTTTTTAAAGGTTGGGTAATAGCCTTTGGAAACCTTGTTATGGAATGTGGAGAAAATCACAACCTAATAATTGGGTGACTTAACCTACTATTTATATGAAAATAAACAAAAAATATTGGAGATGGAGATGGGGTTGGACCCACCCTATCGGCCCCCCTAATGCCCAAGACTTGTACAATGCATCCCTGACCTTCCTCCAACGAGCTCCTGACACCCTCAGATAACTCTATCATTGTTAGCTGATTTGCTTGGGTTCGAAAGAAGCTCGGGCGCGGACTTCTCTTCCCTAGGCAGGTAGCCAACAATTCATCTCATCATAATGCACATACCAACCTCTATGGATTCCATTGGAGGCACAAACTGACACTCAACATCACCGACCCCACTCGACTGATATGAAACCCGCCTCCCTAGGCATCCACACCAGCCATTGTGTCATAGTCATGACCTCCCACTACATGAGATCCTCCGAAAGTACCCAAATTCGGAACCTCCAACCACCCTTAATTGGAAAGTCCCATCACCAATCGCTCACATTGGATGAAGACGGACCACCACAAATCTGGGGTACCAACCTAGTAATTTCCTTAAATCTAGCAAACTTACCCAATGTCGGTCACCATACTCTACCTTATAATGAATTATGCTCATATCTCACCATGTGTTCTACCTACAGGTGAATTGAGATTCACTGAAGCCTTTTGTCACATGTTTTGGAATGCTTCCCCATACTGGAAAGTAGAGCATCACTCACTGGGAGACCGAGCCACCATGGGTGATACTATATATGTCATGTAACCCCTGTTACGAGTCCATTATGACCTCGCCTATCCAAAAATGAGTCTAGGTGAGTCTTTACATTCATTTAAGGATCTTGGTGGACCTGTCTGGTACAGAATAGCCCTGGATAGGCCTTCCATGGCCTGTTAATGGTCTCTGTGGGTTCAACACAACCTGTAATAGTCCATAGTGGGTGTTTCCAGGTTAAGGTTAAATTAATTAGTAATTTAAATTAATTAAATTTTAGAATTGAATTCAATTATTTAAAATATTAATTTTTATTCAAAATAATAATTTTAATACTTTCATAGTAATTATTTTAATTTTGGAAATAAATTAAATTAATTAGCTCATTTAATTTATAGAATTAAATTTAAATTAGTTTTAGACTGAATATAATTAAATTATTTGATTTTTAATCTTCTCGTTTAATTTAATTAAAATACCCTCGTACTTTAGATTTTTACAATTTAATTTTATCATAATTTTTTTTCCCACTAATGGGTCTTGAGAACTAACATGTGTATGTATACTTTATTTATTTAATTATATAAACTATTTGTGATGTTTATAAATAAATAATTAATTTATGTGGTCTTTGTATCATATAATTTGTCCAATATATATAATGGAATGCATGTCCATTACGGTTTGTATGTAAATTTCACCCTTATTCCCCCTCACCTACACTTGTACATTGATGAACAAGATGAATGGAATAGACCCCACCAAGATGATGTGGTACTCTATAATGGGGATGGTGTAAGATGAAAAAATACCATGTTTAGGCAATACTTCAGAGGAGTAGTGGACACATTGGATGGTGGAAGAGCTGCATCAAGATTCAACCTATAACATAGGTATGAGCCCCCAAGATCATTTTAGTGGCTCAAGACCAGTCGGGTTGGATTTTAACATTTTGTTTTTATTTATTATTTTATACACTTTATAACAATGGGAAAATACATAAAATAATAAATAATAAAATGCATAAAGAAGTGGTGAATGTTATTTTTCAATTATTTTTTAGTTTTTAGCCTAATAAAATTGATGAAAAATATTAATTTAAATAGATTACATTCGTGTATAGAAAAACACAGAAACCCTCCATGAAATATTAAGTCATAAATGCCTTTCATCATTCAAATTTAGGCAAAACTGGGTGTTTGAGATTCTCATCATCCAATGTTGAGGGTGCCTCTTACTACTAGGAAGTTCTTATGAGATTGGTGGATTTAATTAACTAAATTTATACTAATAATTATACAAAGATAACTTGATATCATTTTAGAGACTAGCATCGAATAAATCAAGTTATGATTTTAAAAGCAGGTACATTACTCAAAAAATCAAGAAAATGTAGGTTAATGTGGTTGGTTAGTAAAACACATACCTTAAACCCTTTGTCTAGTTTTGTAGCCAAATCTTGTAGACTATAAGGGGGCTTAAGGATCCTTGCCTCTAGAACACTCAAGCAACTAATTATTCTAATTATAGTATAGAGGGTTCCTATAATTTGATAAAAATAGTGAAAGACATTCAAATGATTAAAATAATCAATAATGTCCCAAATTATTAATCAAGATAAAAGTACTAATCTGCTTGTTTTTTATTTTTTTAGAAAATGGGAATTAACACCACAAGATAAACTACGATAAATATTGGGAAATGTAACTGGAAAAACTAACATTAATGTCCAAATGTAGTACAGGTGCTTTCGCACAACACTATTATATCATAAATTCAAGGTGTTTGTGTCCCTATACCTATTAAGCCACCTCATGAAGAAAGAGTGAAAAATTTATTACAAGAGACCCATTTATACAACATATGACTGTTATTTTATTATTTTATCTTCAATTTCAAATGTTTGTTTCAGTTACAACATTGATAAATAGATGATATGACATATAGTCTCATATATAAGAAGTTCACAAGGATAAAGTGAAGTAGGATTGGAATGGGTGATCAATTACACTAGATTTGTATAAATACAAAATATGGATCCCAATATTTCAAGATATCCCACTCTTACATCAAATTACTCAAGTTTTTTTAATTTTATATAATGATAAGGATGGAGTAACCATTTTATTACTTTTTGAGGTAAGGTTATCTAAGTAAATAATAATATTAAAGATAGATTATTCATTAAAACTTATGGTGAATTGAAACAAAAAGTGAAAGGAAGTATACAAAGTTGAACACCAATAGTACATTCACAATTTCATTCAGTGGAAAGATGTTGGTTATTAAACCTGAGGTAATTTTCACTGTATAACATGAAATAATTTTGTGGAATTTTAATCACAATAAACTGAATTAAATATGAAAGTACCCATTTATTTATCATGTATATTCATCAATATAAAATTTAATGTTTCAAATAGATTTTTTGGGTATTAAATAAAATATTTAATTCACATATGTGTAATTAAATACAGTAACCAATAAGTAATAAAATCATTACATGAAGTAAGGTTTCATCTCCAATAAATTGGAAAAATGTGATCCCTAAGTAAGCGATGAGAAAAAAAACTTATGATTTCCAAGATAATGGTTTTAGTAAAAAATTATTGAGTATAACCAAATGATTTATCTCTTGTGTTCATTGGACATAAAGAGATGTTATTCTATGTTTATTAATGAATGTTTTCTTTAGTGTATCATACTCAAAAAATAGTTTGGTGGTACTTCAATCATAGTATATACTTGATGAATATAAAATGTAAGAATAATTTACCCATTTGTGGAAAGATAATTATTTATCAAGAAAAACCAAAAGTGAATGTAAAAGATATACCCTCCAATGGCCCGAAGGCCTTCATTTTATTTATTTATTTTGATAATACACCTTTAAAGGGGTAAGGTGGAACCCTTACAGGGCCCGTAGGCATAAGTATTACATGGACCGTAGGCCTTAGAAGAATTCATTGCTCGTAGGCTTCAAACATTATATACAACCCAAAATAAATACTTGGAATTGCTCCTCCCCAGCATCTTCATCATGAAATCATCTCTCCACCTTCGCATTGTTGTTCGGTTAGGCATTTTCATGCATGCACGGGCTTGTCCCGATGGCAGGTTCCATACCCTCTCATTCTTGCAAAATGTTTATCTTCTACTGTGGTGAAAGCTCCTTGCTCATCCTCCTTGTATAGCATGTTCCTTGTAGGTTGTCTGCTTTTCATATGCACTTAAGGTGGCCCGAAGGCCTTGAGGTGGCCCTAAGGCCTTACTGACCCAAATGCCTGGTTGTCCCAAAGGCCATAAAGAACTCAGGGACCAAATCGGTGGCCCAAAGGCCCAAACGGGGACATATTCCTGGAAACTACAGTGCCGAACAGTGCCTTCTACAGTTCTCGCTACAGTACCTGCTATAGTACAACACAGTTTCCACTGTAGTATTGCTACAGTACTACTACAAAAACCCCGGAAATTCTGCCTCCACCTGAATTTGATCCCTAGTCAGTTGGATGCACTTACAGAGTCCTTACCAACCGGGCTAAGGCTCATGTGGAGGATATACCCATTTTTTATTGAGTCTCAATAAGGATAAATGCATTTGGTTTTATCGATATATTAAGTTTTGGGCAAAGAGACCTTTAGAAATATATTTTTGCCACAAATCATTCAGGATTAGTCAAGAAAGTTAGTGTGAACTATTCCAAGGGTTTTCTTGTGGTAAATATACCTCATAATACTCCTTTAAGTAATTAATATTTTGTAAGGTGAAGATTTATATATGCATGGTTAAAAGATATGAGTTCCTTCAGGCAGAATGCCAAATAATATCTTGACCATGCATCCATTGATCATGATAATAAATCATAGAGTAATTCTTAAATGAACATTACCTTATTTTAATCACAAAATTGATGTTAACAAGGAGTATTGATTATAAGTATTACATGTTAATATTGGTCAACAAAATGTAGCATGGATAAATTCCTAAACATGCATTTTATACATCAAAGTCAAGATTTAAAAAGTATTAATGTTGCAAATTACAGAAAATTCCATTATGTTTCAAGAAGTTATTTTCAAATAACAGTGATATACCATAATCATATGCTAACAATAATGACAAATGGATATCATATAAGTCATAGTATGATGTAAATAAAATTTTTAATAAGTACATGTGCTTTGATGTAAATTTTTTTTAGGATATAAACATACCTGCATTAGGAAAAACACATTATGCATATTAGTAATTATCATAATAGTTTATTACGATATTATATAAATACCTAACATAGAAAAGTTGTCATAATTTGTTAGGATACAATACTAAATTTGGGTGCACATCTCTACTTGAGATATTGGGAGCAATATTGACTAGGGTTTACTCAGTGCTGGAGATGCAAAATTTGTTAGAATAGGAACTAGTTCCAAAAGTTCATGTAGAAGAGGAATATTCTAGAGACACATACTTTATAGGAAAATTAAAACCATAGTGATGGTTTTATATCCACCATGTTCAAGGATTAATTATTTATTGAGAATAATAATTCCTATTAGTAAGAAATTTTTGGTAATTAGTTAATATTAACAAGATCAATTAAAATTCAATAATGTATTCCATGTATCGAAGTGAAATGGGGCTTATTATTTTGAATACTTTGGTGGGTATTCAAGTGAGATATTATATGGATAGCACAAGTGAACTACCAATACATAGTGATTTGTAATACCAATTTTGTATGCCTAGATTCATTAGAATATTAATTTTCATTACTAATTTATAAGATAATTTAATAGTCCATTGAATTTCAATACCATATTTCATGGAAGGTGTCTATACAATGGAAACAAAAGGGATGGTGACACAAAGGATTCTAATAAGGGTTTCAAGTTACTGAAATCTAGTTCAGTATTAAAGTAAGAAATAAAATCTTATAAATTTCAATTGGAATGAATTATTTGTATGTGTCTACCAAAGGTTAGTGTGAGAACCATTTTTTCCAAGTTAAATATGTTTAGAAAAATATGGAAAATAGATATTGGTAGTAATGTTAGTTAAGAACATGATGACAGTAGTTCTCCAATGATAGAATTAAAGTAGAATCCTAATTTCAAGGGAATATGATATACTAAGGTAGATCAAAACTTTAATTGACCTTTTAATTGTACATATAGTGACATGGAATTAAAAAATACATGTTTGAACAATTAATCATAATATTTTTTCCAGTGTCACATAGAATAAATATCTCTAAGTGGACATAAAAAGGGATAGGAAGAGATTAAGTAGTGAGATGATTTATATACACTTCATCGATGGATCAATCATGTATTCCATGATATGTACAAGATAACATATGTTCAACATATATTTTATGATAGGAAAATATCAGTTATATCCAAGGTGAAATGAAAGTAAAGTAGTCAGTACTATATGATTTTACTTGGGTACATACAAAATTTATGTACCTAGGATGTGGAAATTATGGGATAAGAGTTTTTAGGAGACAAAAAATAGTCTTAATTGGATTAATGTGATCTATTATCATAGTTATACTAAGGTGTTGAGTGAGGCAAGCTCATATAAGCTAGTGGTAGTTATTCCTACAAATACTGAGTATGTTGTAGCTTCTAAGGAAGCCAAGAAGAAATTATTAAATGCAATGATTTTTTCTAGTTCATAGAATCACACCTACTAAGTAATGTATTATCATTATAATAATTCAATTACTAATACTAGTCAATATGACATTTTTTGATAGTGGGGAAAGGTATATACTCAAGGATAACATTTGTTGACTAGTTTTACTCAAGTAGGTGACGTCACATATATCAGAATATCCATGTAAAGGTAATGTGGAAAACTGAGAATCTAAAGTTGTTACTCAGCAGAAACATGATCTTTATCTTGTGAGTGCTGATAGGGTTTATTAGAAATTTGGCTCCAGTATTGGGAGTGTTATAATAGTTGGTCCCCTAGATCACACTAGAATAGTACTTTTGATTACCATGTAATGTATAAAGATATATATATATATATATAATGTGTTCTTACCATTATAGTGTAGTTATTTTTGTGTCCACAATTTAAAGTTAATTTCCATAGATTAATTGTTGTATCAAATGTTTATAGCAGATCCCAAGCTATAATGAGAACCTCAAGATAATATGAAATTAATATTAAAAGAAGTTTATATGGTCTAGATACATATTACTAACTGGAAACAATATATGTTTGACTATTAGGTGATGGGGGATTATAAGAATTGTGAATTCTTCTCATGAAGTTCACACTTGGTGATGTCTAGTAGTGAGATCATGAGGACAATACCACCAAAAGGGACACCAATATTTTTAGGTGTGATTGGTTATTCATATCTTTGAGCATGTGTATTGGTAACCTACCTTGAGATCATTATCAGTGTGTGTCATTTGATTTCATACTTTGATGCATGGAAAATATCATGATAATGAAATCATGGTGAGGTAGCTTGTGTTGGGTGAATCATTGGTGGTATGACATTGGTTGATTCATCAAGAAAGGATTTTTCGCCTCCAGGTTGAGGAAGTAATATATCTCAAGCCTTTTTTATCAGGATGGTAGTACATTCATAAATCCATGGCCATATTTGTCAAAAGGTAAATCTGTTGAGTTTGATATACAAATAATAAATGAAGAAAATGGTGACGACACAAGTGTTCTCCCTTCTTTATGGTATATTTGAAGACAAATAGATTATATTATATAGTGTGTGTTCAAAGGTTGGTTGTCATTGAAATGACTATATTTATCGTTTTAGGGGCCTTGATGGGTTTCTAGACTCTACTCTTGGTATGTGGACTCTATTAACTACTATCGAAATAATGGATTATAGGATCACAAACAATATCATATTGAAGAATCTGACCTATTCTATTAAATAGGTTTATCAAACATCTTGGGCCTTACCATGGGATCTGAGTGTTGTCTAAGTTATCGATCACTGATAAATAAATAAATTCATCTTATTCATCTAAAGGATAATTGGTATTGAATTTATATATTAAAATTATTTACATGTTAAGTAAATATAAATAATAATATTAATAGAACGAATATTTTTTTAATATTCCAAGTTTGTTTATTATTAAGTAGGAATTAAGAGATGAGTTAAATCACTCAGTTTTATCATGTAATATGTTTTATATATATTACAAGTATGTGATAAAATAATAAATAATATTTATAGAACATTTTAATTCATAATAATAATTATTTAGCAGATGTTTAATTTATGGGGGCCAGGGAACCCTATCGAGTATTTTTCACATCCACTATAAATAGCGGAGAGTGGCTTTGGTTCAAGGACTATTCATGGGAATATTTCCAGAGCCTCTCTCTCCAATTCTACTTCTTAGATAGAGAATCCCTTGATTCAGCAAATTGGATCATGTTATCCCTCTTTCATCGAAGGCATGTAAATGTGGTGATCATTGGGATGTATAAAGCAATGTTTAATCTCTGTGCTAGCACCTAAAATTCAACGATCGGTGTTCTAGTATATTTTTTAAAAGCGTGTGGATGATCTAGATGGATTCAGCTTCAGATCTGTTGTGCAATGATCATTTATGGAAAGATTTAGATTTATGTCCTTTGGTTTTGGACAAGGTATGTTTTTTATGATATTTAAAATTAACATGAGATCCTTGGCCCATAAATGTGATAGAAGAAAGCCTACCATATCAAAGGAAACCTTAATAGGACTTCACAAAAGTGTATAATTGTTCTTTATAAAGAATAATCCATTTGGTATAGATCGGATACATTATGCATTCTTGATGAAAAATAATTTTATTCAATGATGAAATTAATATGACATTACATTTTTCGATCAATAATTGCTTTATAATTATTTTATAGAAATTAATAATTAGTACAACTACAGTTTAGAAAATCTATTTTCCTATAAAAATTGTTCTGATTTATATTTAATAATTTTAAATAAAATTCCCTAAAAAACTGAAAATTGAATTTGATAGAAAAAAACATCAATTTTGGATTTAGAATACCAATATTTTTTATGATTAATTCTTAGGTTTTCTTAAAATAATTATTTTGAGATGAATAGTAAAAATAATATATTTAAAAATAACATGACTTTTATTATACTATTAGTAAACAATAACGAATTTAAAATCCATAAAACATTTTTCTAAGACCAAATATAAATTATCTAATAGAATTTATAATTTTTAACATGTTGTTTTTAAATTATGAACTCATATTTGACATATTAGAACATAAATTATATTTTTTTTTAAATGTTTTTAATATGTTTTAAGTACATAAAACTAAAAATTATTACAATCCTTTATATAATAATAATATAATAAAATTAACTCAATTATTATATTCATAATTTGAAAATACTTTAGGAATAACTTTTTTAATTTTTCTGAAATAATTGATTTTTATTGGAATAGGGAAAAATGTTATTTTTTCTAATACATTCAATTTTACATAATTATTATAAAATCTGACATGGATATATCTGAAACCCAATTATAATATAAAATTTATTTTATAAATTTAAATTAAATACTTATAATAATATGTTTATATATAAAACCCAGTCTAAACATATTAGAAAATTTATTCATTGTTTTAATGAAACTAATTTTCAATAATTTCAGTTAATTTTTTTTTCAAGTAGAATTATTTTTCTAACCTATTTTAATGTTAATTATATAATTATTGAAATATAATAAAGTAATTGTGTCAATAGAATTTATAACCTCGATAATTTTACCTAAAATAAGAAACATATCCTTAAAATAAACTATTTTTTCTACAAACGTTTTTTCTCTATTATATGTATTAATAAAAATATTAGTTTTTATAAATTCAAGTATGTTTTATCATATAACATGATTTAATATTTTAAAAATTCTATTTTTAAACGTTTAAATAATATGGAAATTTATTTTTGGTATTAAAATTAGTTTCCAAGGGTGAAATTTGTGTTACTATGGTATGGGTAAATTAAGGTAAAAGTGGCCTAAATCGTGAAAAAGGTTAAAACATGTGAGAAAAATTCATATTCAGTGGTTGAGGGATTCTCATAATTATATATATCCTAAAAAATTTATTGTTCATTATTGAAGACTTTTTTTCTTAAATAATTGAGTAATATCTATGAGAAATAATGAGTGTTTACAAAAGTCCATTTCTTCGCTTATAAAAGTAGACAACCACCACCTCTTTTTTTCACTAATTCTAATGTCTTAGGATACCAATTACTCCACCCTGTTTTCTCTTAAATTCCATTCCAATTTAATAGATGATTTGGTCTCGCTAAAAGACCAATTTAAAGAGACTTAACAAGTTACCCAATTGATGTCTTCCAAAGTAATGATAGTACTATCAACCTAACATTTCTTTGTTATTCATTTTTTATAGAACCATAAAGTTCCATCTATTCAAGAAGGTATCATAACACCATTAAATTACTATTCTAACATATTATTATAATAATGGAATATCTTATTTATTCTTTCATCTAAAATCACTAAGAATAAGGAAAATGTTGTCATGTGTCTATGAGGACTACCGCCTCCATGAACGACATATTCAATTATACATTACCACCTTAAATGGAAGGTATGAAATGGCTATTCAATTTAAAAATAATATATTTTTTACATGATAAATATTGTTGTATGATCATATATGAATATCTATAAAGAATTAAAATAACAAATAGTAAGTGTAACTTTGACCACATTAATTGGACTTATTATAGTACCTTTCATAATTTTTATTTTTTTTTATATCAATTGAAATTGTTTTAGAGTTTTTATAATGGAGAAATAAATGTAATAAGACATAAAAATTATGGAGACCGTGAATTTATTTTTACATCGCAATTGACCATAGGCAAAAAAACCATAAGTAATAAAAATAAATTGACTGAACAACCCCAAGTAACTAACATAAAAAGATACTATATTAAAAAAAAGTACCAAAGATAATAGAAAAATGTATATAATATAGATTACAAGGGTTATTGTTTTGTATCTATTTAAATTAACTAATTATTTAGGTTGTTATGTGTAGGTACAAAAAAATATTTTTGACACTGGTAGGGGTTGTCATCTCATTTTCTCTTCATGAAGACATGTTTTAATACTATTCCCAAATTTATTATTTATATGTTGTATATACTTTAGAAAAATTATTTTGTAATTCTATGCATTAATTAATGTAATTTATAAAACCATATGATTTATAATTGTCCAATTACTTTTGATTCAATAATTACTACATTTTTTATCATTTTATTTGACTATTTCCTTTTTGGGATAGATTATATTTTAAATAATTAATTTCTTTTAAATAGATTTTATACCACCAATAGGATATATAATCTCTTAGATTATCTTTATTCATGGAATATGAAGCTAGTCTTCAATGTCTCTCTCATTTAAGGGATTTTTATTAGAAATTTTCTTATACGATAAGGGATCCTATGGAAAACCATTGTTTCCATTTTGATACACATTTTCTTTCTTTTACCCATTTTCAATTATCTTCTTCTCAATTATATAGTTAATATTTTTAATATATTAACTATTAAAATATATACCTAGTTTAATTTACCTTTATTTTTAGAAAATTCGTTTTTTATGTTCCCTTTGATGTTTTCTCTTCTAAGTGAACTCGATATTTAAGGGAACTTCCATTTGTCTACAATCTGGTCAAGTGTCACCTCCTTCAAATTTTTAATCGATGAATTTTTTTTCTAAGAATAATATTTATTTAATGAAAACTATTTTTAGTTGAATTATAATTTTATAATAAATTATCTTTCATGTTTCTTCTTTAAAATATCCTTCTCTTATTATAGAAAGGATTTACTATGAGGTTCTATTTATTTATACGTCTTAGAATTGATTTGAGATTAATTTTTTAAATTTTCTACCGATGTTGGAGACCCTTGATTATTTATAAACAATAAATGAATATCCAAAATATTTTTATTCAATCATCTCTATAAAATATATATGATATAGCCTATGGTTATTCCTCAAGATAACACTGTGAAACTCTCTATATTCTCTTATGTTTTATCTTGCTTATGATTTATGTGTGACTTTTTTTCTATTGGTGGAGTCTATTAACTTGTACCTATTATAATGGAGGTTACACTATGTTGTGATGGGGTGCCTATTACATCACTAAAATTCATTTGGTATTGTAAATGTCCCAAGAGAATCCATGTATGTTGGATGTGAGACTAGCCTGAGAACATTATGTTATTATTGTGGTTAGACAATGTTATGATGGGTCATCTATTATTTACCTCCAATGTATTGGGTTTTTTTAATGTCACATGATATTCTATGTATAGTTCTAGAGAATATATCTAAACCAAAATGTGTTATAATGGTGTTTACATAGTTTATAAAAAGACCATAGTGGCAGTAATTTTGTATTATCTTGTATTGATAGTAAGCCTTGACATATGCTTTTGATGTCATGCTTTATGATGTTTTCATGTGATTATGATTCCATGATCTTGTGATTTAATTTTCCTATGAAATTTCTTAATTATTATGATCATTCAAATTATTATATCATGTAATCCGTATTGAATCTCATGTCATAGTTTATATCTATTATATTTTCCTTACCGAAATTTCGATCTCACCCGTTTCCTTATATATTTTCCCCATATATGCTATAATTTTTTAGAATATATATGGAATATAAGACAATTTATGTAATTTTAAATAAAGATTTTGTTTTTATTTTTAACATGATGTATTTTTGTATCTAATATTCCAAGAAAACTAGACCTCTATATCCTCATCATGTAATATTGGCAATGTGTGTTTTAAATAATGACATAAAATGTGTTTATGTCCAGTACCACTATTATTGGAATTCGATAATGGGAAACATATTTTTTGATATTAATATGATGAAACCTTAGTAAAAAACCCCGAAGAAGTCTTTGGGATATTTATATGTTTATGATAACATTTTGAAATTTTTTTAATATATAGATTCTGTGGTTTTCCTACAAATACATCTCTTACTTGATGCTGCATGTGGATATATTCTCTCACATAGATGTGCTTATGGGTATTTACCATGAAAAATAAGTTTTGGGTATTAACTCAATCAAAATGTAGTTCATGATTAAGAGGATTAACACCACACCTTTTTGACACTAATGGGGGATATTATTTATTTGACCATATTTTTTTACGAATTAATATGAAGGATTGATTTCATAGTTACCATGAGTGAAATGGTTAAGAAGTATTAGAGGAACCAATATATCATAAACAAGGATGAATCTTGAATAATATGGTTTGATCTTGGGATTTTATATATTGATTAATTAATGATATAGGATAATGTTTTAATGATATGGGTTAAATAAATAGTTGTATAATATGAAATAAAATAATTAAATGTTACTATTATGGTATTAAAATGTGTGAAATATTAAGGTTAAATGACTCTCTAGTTATCTAGGATAATTATCTAATTGTGATAAGTGTTTATTAGACTCGTTGACCCATAGAGGTTTTGATGATGGTTGAAACCTGAAGGAACTCATATAACCCTGGGTGCGATGGAAAATGTGATGATTACCTCAATGACTAAATAAAATTAAAATGAGAGATAGTTTGAAAAATATTCTGATTATGCCAAAATAACTACCATGAAACATTATTAAAAATCTAAATATAGTGTAAATAATATATTCATCGAAGAACATAAGGACAGAGAGTCATGAAAATATTTTCAATGAAGATGATAAAAGAAGGGATGTTTAACAACCTATATATAGTGGCCCAAAAATTTCTCACATAAATATTACATCTTATATAATTCATTATCATTTCATCTCAATATGATCCACAGGAGAATTATATATGTATAGTGTATTTTGATACATGGATAAATAAACTACTAGTACATAATAGATCTAAATATTTTTCCATGAATTTCTCCACAACTAGAAAATCTATATGATATATCATACTTAAAATCATTCATCATAACTAGTGGGAAGGAAACTTAAGAAATGGTGAGCTCATTTTCTCAATAAGGGTAAAAAAAGATATCGACCGATGATCATATAATCTCAAACATGGTAAAAATTACAATATTATATCATTTTAAAATATTAAAATCAATCTTGAAACCATTCTAAAGAAAATATATCCATGGGGAAAATATTGATAAATGAAGAGGAAAAACAGGGTCAGTTGTCCTTAAAATAATTCCTCTAAAAAATTTAGTACATAAAGAGATGAAAAATAAAGGAAACCTAAAATATCTATAATTAAACAAATTATAATAAAATACTTAAAATTTTTGAGTTATAGATCATATTATTTCATCATCCAAAATTATTCATAAACTATCCATATGAAACAGACGATTGTAACATAAATTCCTGACATCATTGCTAACTATTGATTCATGACACCCATAAAATAAATAAAATCAAAATAATCATTGAAAACCATTTACATAAATTTATTCATTATAAAAAATTTAAAATGTGTTGTATATACACGATAAAAAATAATATAGAATTATAACATAACATATGTTCCAAAGAAGCCAACTTGAGATGATAAACCCTTACTAATTTAGTAACTTTAAAATCAAGAAACCTTAGATTAAATAATTTTTGGTTTATCTTTATATAAAATTAATTAATAAGGATACATGTTAACACCTATCAAATTATCAATATATACACCACAAAAACTAATAAACTGAATAACATGAATCTTGTCTCAATGAAACAAAATTGAGACTAAGAACCCTTATGATTGTAGTAATTTTTGAATAAAAAGTCATTGGAAACATGTAAATAATATAGTTCTATAAAAAATAAAAAATAAATCAAATATTATTTCATGGTAATTTTTTGCCCAGTATATACACCATATAAATAAGAAATCAGTGCATAATGTTAATGTATGTCTCAATGAAGTGAAATTGAGACGACGACCTTACCTTATGTCTAAATTGATTTGTAAAAGCTCTAATATCATGTATAATAAATTTATATTTATTATAATTTAGTAAAATAAACAAATTCATAATTATAATATCATATATGATCTATTTATAAAATTTGAATCATCGTTTATTTATAAATATCTATTAATGTCACCATTTCTTGTGTTAAATGCTTCATATTTTCTGAATTTTTTGTTATGAAAATTATGGACCTTGCACTATTATTATGGTTACTCTATCACTATAATATTAACCATTAGATAAAAATGTTATATATTAAATATATACATATTATGAAATATTTATATTAAATGATGATGAAAAATAAATTATATCACATCATAGAGTGGTTTATCTATACATACACATGTGTGATGTTTCCACTTCTCAATGGATAGAAGGAAGTAAAGTTAAATAATATATAAAAATTATAGAATCATTATAAAATCATAAATATCGTATATTTTTCATCAAATAGTTCCTTTTTACCATATATGTATAGAGGAAATGATAAATAAATTGTAACATCCCCAACCCATAGTCCTCTAAACTGGTTCCCCAAGATGAGTCACCGCATGACCATAGGTATGCCTCCCCATATGCCAAAGGATGCAAAGAAATAGTGATGATCTAATGGTTCATGTGGGGATACTATACCCTCTTAATCATAGTAACCCAAAACAAATAAAATATGAAATAAAGGTAACAATAAATAATAAAAAAGCATTACCAACCACTTCCCAATACTGGGTATAATCCCAAAACCAAATGGTAAATATGCCATGTTATGTCATGTAATTCCAAGTCTAATGAAAACCCAAAATATAGACAAACTAAAGAATCCCGAAAATGGGTTCTGACACCATGTTTGGCCCCCTCATCCATGCATATCTCATTCTCAATCAACCCTCTATCATAGGGCCTTTCCCTTATCCAAACTAGCAATAATAAAATCCACCCAGCTACCTAATGGAAACTTGATTAGGGTTTGAGTACAACTTAGTGGGGCACCACCAACGGTGTTATAAAATATCTAGTCTAAACATATATTCATTGCAAGTACTAAAAGAGTAACAATATAAAGAAAATAAAAACTAGGTTCCATAAGTTAACAATGTTTACTAAAACCATTTCTATCATTTGATATAGGTGTTTGGAAATGCATTAATTACATAGTGGGATATTTAAATCAACTACTATACATAAGAGGATAATTAAAGTTCCTTATATCATTATAGAATCCATCTCATAAACAATTACATCACACTAAACTTGGAGCCTTAGTCTAGGTAGTCTCATCCAATACAATCATTAGGGGCATAGAGCCTTGGTATGACTCCCTAGATTTTTTTCTAAGGGTGAGGTTTAGAGCCACAGTCCAACCTGACCCATGGGCATTGAACTTCAAATCAGTACCCCACATACCACTAATCCATTTCCACATGATTCTTTAACTATATAATTTTATCAAACATAAACCATAACCATTTAACAAATTAAAAATTTACAACAAAAATTAACTCAACACATAAGACATCATTATGCCTTATCCCATTTACACATTATCCTTTGCATGCCTTAACTCATTTAACCCATTATAATTTACATGCCTTATCCAGTCAAAAAAATTATACTTTATATTCCATAACTCATATTAGCCATTAAACATTATACCAAAAAACCACTTATTATAAATAACAACAATACCAAATTACCATTAATTTCATTTCATAACCCAAGCTAACATGTCAACAAATTTATTATGGGATCTATGTAGTAACAATTCAATTATACACTTAACATTCCAATTTCCATGATCAATAAGTAGAACACCCAATGGGTAGACTTTAACCAAGTTAAATCAACCTTAACATATCCAATGGGGATCATGAGGGGTTTAATTAAAAATTTACCATATAAATTTATAATTTATACTATGTAAAACCATGTGGTCAACAAAAAAACACCCAATAACATCCACATACAGATAAATACCCAACATGAATATGTGATATAACTTTTTTACATCCTACCTAAATTCCAAATATGAACCCTCATTTAACCCTAGAATTTGATTTGGATCTATACAATCTTCAAATCCCTAACCAATGATATTCTATAAAAATAAGGTTTCTGGATTAGGAAGGAGAATAAAAATTCCACAATCCAAAATCCAAAAAATAGACGGAATAAGAGTTTTAGACTCACATGGAGCTTCGATTCTCAAAACAAATCAGTCCAAATAGACTATAATGAGGTATATCGAACCTTGTGAAGTTCGGGGCAATTTGGTTTGTCCCTAGGGATGATAGAGGAATAATGGAGGAAAATCCATAGTTAAAACACCTAAGTACCAAGGGGGAAATTGTAAAATCCCACTTTTAAATGGGCACATGGTTTAGTCGCACGGTTTGATAAATTATGTTCAAACTGATTTTCGTCCTCTTTTCTATAGGGTTCCAGGTTGTACAATTACTTGGGGATCTCACATGGTTTGACAAACCATGCACTAACCGTGTGGGATGGCTCTATCCAACCCTGAACTGTTTTTCCTTCCCACCTTCCATGGTTTCTTAATACTCTGAGCCCCTCCTCCATGCATTTATGGTTAGGTTTCATGGTTACTACTAACCATGCGCCAACCATATGACATGCACTTGATGAACCTATTCTACTTTCATTCATGGAAAAAACCCTTGAAACACTCTTGAGAATTGTTATACAATCATAAAATGTTCCTTTAACCAATATAAATTTTCTTAAACCAAAAAATTAACAAGAACATACCTCAAAAGAAGTTTGGGATATTACAGCCTCCCCACCTTTTAACAGATCATCCTTGATCCACTCTTCCCAAGCATCACTAAGGTTTTAAGGTAAATAGATCATACTAATGGGACCATATATTTGTCTCACTCCCCCAATTTTATTCCCAAACATTACCATGCTACTTAAAAACTGAAATTAAAGGCATATTCTTACCCTAAAAGATTTTATTACAATGATAAACAATATGAACTAAATGGTCCTCAAATAATGCATCATCATCAAACCCAAAATCATCAATATCAACCATGTGAAATTAGTCAAGGAGATACTTTCACTATTGTGACACATAATTTATTTTTCATTCCACTAAACTATTGTCAAAGAACCAACTAGTATGCCACTATTCGAATCCTCTCCACTATCTCATATGGCCCCACATTCCTAGGTAGAAAATTTTCCTTCTTTTGAATCTGACGGTGACCATACCTCAATGATACTCAAAGAAAGACACAATCACCCACCATAAACTCAAAGGTCTAAAATGCCAATCCGTATACAACTTATTCTTACTATGAGTTGTAGACATTTCTTTCTAAATCATCTAAGGCTTTTCCAATGTATCTTAAATAAGACTTGGTCCCAATAACTCTAATTCCCCAGCATGGGACTAACATAATAGTGATCTACAAGTTATACCATAGAGCACATCATGTGGTAAAATCTAAATCTACACCCAGTAATTATTATTATAGGTCAACTCAATAAGCTCCAAATGCATATCCCATGATCAACCAATTTCTAGGACACATTCTTCCAACATATCCTCTATAACTTGAATAGTATGCTCTAATTTCTTGTCTGTGTATAGGTTGCTTGATATAATTAAAATCACATGGTTACTAAGTGACTTCTGTATCCATTACTAGAATAGAAAAGTAAAACATTGATAAAGATCCAAAAAAATATCCTATGGCACCTTGTGAAACCATAAAATATAATTAACATAAAAATATTCAAACCAGTTAATGTTGAAGGTCTCTCGAATTGGAAATAAATGTGCCACATTGGTCAATCAATCCAAAAATACCCAAATCAAATCATTATTTTGAGAAATCCTTAGAAGACCAACCACAAAATCCATCATCATGTCATCCCATTTCTATTCTATAATAGGAAATATCTATAACAAACCACTTGGTCACTGATGCACAACCTTTATGTGCTTAAAATTGTAGCATCATGTCATGAAACCTGTAACCTCCTTCTTTATCTTTCAACCCCAATACTCTCTACAAAGATCACAATACATTTTGATCAAACAAGGATGAATTACCCACTTTGAAGAATGGAACACACACATCAACTCTTCCCACATACAAGTAGATATAGAAAAATGAACATGTAAATAAATGATCTCATTATCATCAATAATCCAATCAGAATGTGGCCTCCCACCTTAAAGACTTTCCCTCATAGCCAAAAAATATGGATCCTTATATTTTATCCCCTTGATCCAAATTATAAGTGTAGACTCAACTGCCAAGGATGAAATGGTTATCTTCCTCGATCAATATTGAGCCTCCCAATTCATCTCAACCAATAACTCCAACATTCTCTACTCAGGACTAGATTCATGTACAACCTGGTTTTGAGCCTTTAGACTCAAAACATCTGCAACACTGTTTTTCATTTACGGTGTGTATACCGGTTCAAAATCAAAAGGACAACATGTAATCAACCCATATTCACTTCCAACGATTCAAATCACTCTAATAGAATATGTAAATAAGACTTTTATGATTGATATACACCATAAACCTCTCTCCAAACATGTATTTCTACAAACACTTTGAATCATAAACAACCACGCCAAATTCAAGATCATGTGTATCGTAATTTTTCATGAGACCTTAACTGTAGAGACTTGTATGCCATAACATAGTCATTCTACCTCAACACTTAACCAATACCAATATTGGATGCATAGAAAAACAAGGTATAATCCTTAATCGGCTTTAGTGGGATCAATATAAGTGCATATTTTAGCTGTCACTTTAACTCTTGAAAATAATTCTCAGAAGCTTTAGACCATTAAAACATGATTCCTTTCTTCATTAAACCTAAAATTGGTGCTACCAAGAGGGATAATCCTTGATTAAACTTTGATAATAGCCTTCTAAACTGAGAAAATGTTGAACGTCATAAAATTTCTTAGTATTCTACCAAGATTCAATGGCTTTAACTTTATTTGGGTCCACTAACACACCTTCATTAAAGATAATGTAACCCAATAAATATACTCTTTCAATAAAGAATTGACACATGGATATATTTGCGTATAGCCTATGCTATCGTAGTGTACTCAGGAAAATGTAATGATGTTTTTCATGGTCATCATGTGTCTTGGAGTACACCAAGATGTCACCCAAATACACAACTACAAACTAATCTACGTATGAGTGAATGATTTGGTTCATTATGGTAGTAAAAACTATGGTCTCATTGGTCAAACTAAACAGCATCACAACAAACTCATATAAATCATACCTTTTTCTAAAGGAACCCTATGGTATATTAGAAGGTATCACCCTTGAATTATGATACCCTATTCACAAATCAATCTTATCGAACATAGAATCACCCCTCACCTGATCAAAAAGATAATTAATTCATGGAAGATACTATTAGTTCCTAACTTCAATCTGATGAAACATCCTTTAATTGACATAAAAACGCAAGTAACCTCCATCCTTTTTGAAAAATAACATTGGAGATCCCCAAGGTTTTTTACTTGGACAAATAAATCAATTTTTCTCAATTTCCCACAATTATATTTTCAGTTCCAGGAGTTCTTCCTATTCCATTATATAAGGGAAAATAAAAACTTGTTATCCTATTGACATCAACTCTAGCATGAACTCAAACTCCTTATTGGGTGGAATCCTAGATAAGTCTTTATAGAACACATCCTGAAACTGATCCACCGTAGTAGGAAATACAAGCTACTCTACTACCCCATCACCCAACATCAGATAAGCCACTTGGGCTATAAGTTCACCCAACTAGTGATAGACTGTCCTTGCACATACTTCTCATATATCCCACTCTCCATAGTGAACATAAGTGTCTTCCTCAGGATACATGAATGTTCCCCCAATAGATTTAACATTCAATATCGACCTGGTACATAATCACCAATCCATCACCAAAATCAGATCAAAACCTATAATTTTGGGTAGAAAAAAATTTTCATTGAAAAAGGTACCCACCAAACTCATGGAAAACACTCCATACATTGCTAAATATTTTCTAATTGCACCCCTTATAGTGTATCAATAAACATAACCTCACATTTATGTTTCACCTATAGGCTCAACACACCCACAAAACATTGAAATATTAAAGAATGTGAGGCACTTGTATCAAAAAAAACACTAGAATTAATGGAATCTATAAGAATCATACCTCAACCTTTAGATGACCTAGCCTCATCACCTAGGTGTAGGATGAACTTCATGAAGCTGACTTGTCCATCTAATCTAGGCTCTATTCTGATTTCATGGTGTTGCACTACCCTACAGATAAGGGCTAACTTTTCCTAGAGCACCACATCCACTACCTTGAACGATACGGCTAGTAGAGCTCCCACTGCTTGCTTGATATGGGGTAACAAATCCTATTCCCGCGCTCTATACAGGCCATTGTACTCCATCATCTCCCATATATTGAGGGTTCGTAAAGAACCTTTACACATTCCCCAACCTTCCATATGCTTGGAATTCAATTGATGGTTACATAAAGTGACATCACATGTGTCTCATCCTTCCAAAATGATAACAGAAAAGTCAATCACCACCTAAGAGTTTGGTTCTATTTTATGAATACATTAACCACCACTTCCTTGGTGAAAAATCTCAAGAATTTTATTCCTACCATCGAAATCCACACCACTAGATCACTTGAATAGAACAGCTTGTCCATCTCTAGAAGCCTCCTTGATCTTTATTTCTAAAATAAGGGTATGATCTACCACCTCAGAAAACCACTTTAAATAGAATATATTCAACTAGGACATAATATCTTGTCTAAGTCTATTCTAAAAATCTCTTGTTTTATCCACTTCATCCCCTTACAATGTTGGAATGATGCACTGTAGGTTAGTGAATTAGCCAGCATAATCCATCACTATTGGAGTCCCCTAATTCAAACTCATAAACGATGAAACCTTACTCTATCTCAAGGTCTCTATATATAAATTTTCTAGAAACTTTTCCTAGGAACCCTTTCACAACATGTTATATTCTTTCTCAGTCAGAAACAATATGTCCAACTAGTGCTTTACCTGTCCTCTCAATAAGAAAGCTGCCAAGTTCACTCTCTTTTTTGGAGGAGTCTCTATGTGATCAAGTATCATCTGCATAGATTATATCCAAAACTTTACTACCTCATGTCCACCCTATCTAGTGAAATTTAGAGGGTTTTACAATCGAAACTCTCTATTCTGCTCAAACATACTCGGCCTGACCTTCCCTAAGGCATGTTCTATCATCTGAATAAAATGACCATGGTTCTAATGGAAATTTCCATATCCTATATTACCCAAGATCACTGGGGTTTCTTGATCCAATGATAGAGGATAACTCTCAGTGACATCCTCTTGTCCACCAACCAGCTCACATACTCATGGTGTAATTTCCCTAAAATACCAAACACATAACACAAAACATCTATAGTTAGCATAAAAGAAGGATTTCCACAAGACGTGAACATCTCATTCTTAATACACAATCCCAATAGATATCCACAAACCTATATCATTTCCCTTAGCCATCCCAACCATGGGTCCTGATCAACATGGGGTAATCTACTGACATAACTGCAAGTCTTTTCATTAAACACCCATTTTAACATTTTCACTTCTACAATGTAAATAATTCCCTATTAGAAATATTTCCCTATTTACAAATTATCACAACCAAAATCATAACCCATTTATAACCCTTCATTATGCCCAGTTTATTAACTATTATTTCCATTTTACCAATTAAATCATTTTTATTAAAAACCATTTCTTTCAAATTTTTCAATAAAAGTGTAATTCATTCTGTCCCTCACATCCCACACAACTTCCCTATGTGTTCATACCAAGATGCATTCCACCTTTGTCCTAAGGTTCTTAAAAAGATGCAAGGATGGACAACCTCATACCATTTTGTCCATGATAAAAATATCATCAATTAGTCAGACCACACAACGGGTGAATCAACCAATGGTGAACTATCATTCAGCTATAACAACCCACATCAATAATAATAACAACACCCCAGGGTACATCGATTTTCCCACATAAATGGGTCAAATAATACCCTGAATGAGCTCATTTATATGGACCAAAACATTCTAGTATCCTTTCTACCAAACCAAAATATGAAAAAAAAAATAGATAATAACCACTCTAATACCAAATTGTAACATCCCCTACCCATAACACACTAAACTGGTTCCCCAATATGAGTCATCACATGACCTCAGGTGTCCCTCCCCATATTCCATTGGCTTTCGACTATCAACGAGGGTCTAATAATCCATGAGGGGAGACTATAACATATTTATTAGAGTAATCCACAACATATAAAATACTATATAAAGTAAATTATAAACAATAAAAATGAATTAAAATCCATCTCCCAAAACTAGGTACCATCCCACAACCGAACATTAAATATGTCATGTTATGTCCTACAGTGCCTAGCATAAAAAAACCCAAAATAAAGAAAATTGAAGAATCCCAAAAATATGTTCTGACATCATGTTTGGTCCCCTATTCCATGCACATACCATTCCTAGTCAACCCTCTATCCTCGGTCCATTTCCCTTATCCTGACTTCTAAACATGAAATCTTCTCAGGTAACCAATGGCGGCTCAAGAAATGTGTGAGTACAACTCAGTTGGCCACCACAAACAGTGTCTAAAAAATATACAATCTAAAATGATAGTGTATGTAAGTAATAAAATAGTAAAAAGATAAAAAAAAAAAAGATAACCATGGTTCCATTAGTTAACAATGTTTACCTAAACCATTCATATCATTCCATCCATGGGTTAGGAAATTCATTTATTACACAATGGGATATATTGATCAACTACTATGCTTAAAAGGATAACTCATGTTCCCTATCTCACTAGGGAAGACATATCACAAACAATTACATCAACAAACCATGTATCCTCAACCTAGGTGGTCTCATTCAATGAGTGTTTTAGGGTTATAGAGCCTCAGTCTAACTCCTTAACCAGTAAATTCTAGGGATGGGGTTTAGAGCCTTAATATAACCCGACCCATGGGCGTAGAACCTCAATTCAATACCCCACATACCACTAATCCATGTAGAAATTATTCTTTAACCATATCACTTTACCATACATAAACCATAACCATTCAACACATTCATCATTTGCAACAATAGTTCACTCAACACATAAGTCATCATTATGACTTTTCCCAGTTACACATTCTCATTTACATGCCTTATCTCAATTAACCCATCATCATTTACATGCCTTAGCCAATAAAAAATCATAATTTACAATCCATAACTCATTTTACCCATTTAAAATTTTACCAAATAACCCCTTATTCCAAATTAACAACCCAACACAATTACCATTTGTTTCATTTCATAACCCAGGCTGTCTAGTCAACACATTTATTATGGTATATATTACATAAAAATTAAATTCTATAATTATATTTACAATTTACATGATCATGAAGTTTCACACCCCAAGGGTTGCCCTTAACCAAGTCAAATCAACCCCAACTCATCCCACGGGAATCATGAGGGGCTTAATTAAACATTTACCCAATCAATTTATCATTTCTACTAAGGAAACCTAGGTGCGAAACCTAAAAACATAAGATCACAACCACATACACATAAATAAATTGAAAGACAATGGGATATAACTTGTAGACCACCTATCTTGATTTAAAATATAAATGATCACTTAACCTAATCCTTTGATTCGGATCCAGACACCCTAAAAATACAAAACCTATGATCCTCTAGAAAAAGAATGTTTTCAGGCTTCAAAAGGAGAAGACCAATTCCACAAGAACAAATTATAAAAATATAATAATATGAGTGTTATACTCACTCAAAGATTTTATTCACAAACAATGGTTCCACAAATGGACAAGAAACAAGGGAGATCAATCTTTGTGAAGCTTGGGGTGATTTGGTTCTTCCCTAGGGATGTAAGAGAAAGAATGAAAGAAAATCAAAAGGTAGACCACTAAATTAAATAGAATGAAAAATGTTAAAATCCCACCATATAATGGGTGCATAGTTTTGCCACATAATTTGAAAAATTATGTGCTAATCACACATCACCCACTATCCAAGAGGGTATTAGGCCACACTGTTACATGGTGATCAAACACAATTTTATAGAGAGTGCGCTGACTATGCACGATAGCTCTATCCAATCCCACATGGTTTTTTCTTTACCCATGAGTGGTTTATTCAAAACATTTACCCCTCTTACATACATCCATGGTTAGGTCACATGCTTACTATTAACTATATGCCAACCATGTGACGTGAACTAGATGGCCCTGTTCTCTTTTCTTCCTTGTCTCAAATCCCAAAAACACCCCTGAGACTCTTTAAAATATCAAAAATAATTCCTTTAAACAAAATAAATATAATTAAACCAAAACATAACCAATAATATTCCAAAAATGTATTTTCATGATCTTACATAAATAACATCTCTTCTTGGAGGTGGCGTTCCACACAAATGCACTACATCATTATCATTTAACAATCGATTAGTGGGTAAGAAGGTAAATAATTTATTATGATTAAAAAAGAATAATTATGTTATTAATATAATATATAAACAATAAATCCATCACTATTACAACCCATGAAATATGGTGATGGAAAATGAATCATATCACTCTTTGGCTGCATTAGACCAAACATATGAACGAGCGATACTTTTATTTCTTATTTGATGGAGAAGACGTGAAAAATGGTTGTTCCATCACCATAATAAAATATATTAAAATTTATTATGATGGATTAATTATTTTTTATGAATAAAATTGTTTTTTAGATGTTTTATAATGAAATAAAATTGAAATATCTTGTTAAATATTTATACCTCTTCTCTAAGAGACCTCTTATTTCATACACCTTATGCCACGAAATATTGGTCTTAAGAGAAGAAAAAATTGTATAGGATAAAGGTAAGGATTATAGAGTGGATTTTTATATATTATTGGATGATGTAAAATGATAAATTATTGTGAATAGGTTAGGAAAAGAGGTTATGATTTTATAAGTGTTCATAAAGGCGTACAAGGAATTTGTTTAATGATTTCAATGATACAGTGTAACTTTTATGGGCATGTAGAACCTAATAGAAAATGATTTAAACTGCATATAAGAGAATTATTAAATATATTAATACCATAAGAAATATATTTGTTTGGGTGGGAATATTATAGTTATTTCTTGTTTCAAACCCCCCCCCCCACACACACATGATGAACTCTTATTAACATTAATCGTGATAATAAAATTTAACCATTTTTTCTATTATTTCAATTCAAAAATTCCATTAATAAGAATAAAATATATTAATTATTTTTATTAAAAATATTTAATCCATTGAATGAATTTATATTTTTTGAATGGACATAATTTAATTTTAAATAAGAGCACAAACCGCTACGATAACCACTGTTATAATAATTTTTAAGCATAAAATTTAATTTACTTTTATAACATCACTTTAAAAAAACCATAAAAGTCATGAGAAAATATATTATTGAGAATATAATATATAAATATCAATGATAAAATTAATAAACAGAGATTAATTTAACTTATTTTGATGAAAATCCATTGCATTCATAAATAATGTTTTTAGTAAATAGTATTTTGAAGAACAAAAAATCAAATAATACTAAAATCATGTATAATGATAATCCTTATATAATTAATTATATTTTTTTAATTTAATTATATTATGTTACTTTATTATCAAATTCAAAAAATGGTACTTTTGCATTAAAAAATAATAGATATGACAAAAAAAAATATTTTTTAATATTTATTAAAAATAAATCTTTTTAGAAAATTATTTTCCATATAACCTATTATAAAATTGAAGTTCATATTTAAAAAATGTTATTCATTTTATCAAATAAAATTTCTAAAAAGTTTATAAATTTATTATAATTTATAAGAAAAAAATTCTATAAAATTCATTATTGAAAAAGATGAATCATAAAATGAATTTAATAAAAATTCAGTACCTATTTATTGAGAATTAATAAAAATAATTATTTAGAGCCATGATTATTATTTTTTAAATTTATTTTTATTACTATTTATACCTTTTAATTCAATATCTATGTTATGAAGTTTTTATATATCACATTTCATTTTGAGTCAAGCTTATTTTTAAACCAATTAATCAAACATATTCATTTTAATTAAATAAAAAAAATAAAAAATGTTAGGGTGTTACATTATTCTAATTTAAATTAATTTTTCCCTCATAAATTTTATCATTATTCTTAGTGTTTCAATAGTTCATAACACATTGAAAACCCACATCACAGAAAGGGATAGCGAAACTTCTTTTCAAAAAAGAAAGTAGGAAACATAAAGGTACCATAAAATACATATAATCAGGATCCTAGATAGTGAGATCAATATAATTAAGTGAAAATATTAACCTGTGGAGAAATATAATGTCTAATGAATAATATGGAGTGATGTAGAAAATAGTTAAGACAAAGTTAATGACCAAAAACCCATAAATAAGTAAGCGGTGAGAAAATATTAAATTCTTATTAAATGATTATTAGAAGAAAATATTTTCATTTTTAATATCCCATTCATAAATTCAAGGGATTCATTTATTATTAAGATTGATAAGATGGAAAATTATTATTTTCTGATTTCTTTCTATTTAAAAATCATAAATTTATCATTTTGTTTTTCTTCGATCAATTTCCATTTCTATAACATCTCTTACTACAATAAAGGAATAGTCAAGATGATTTTATCATACCTAAAATGCTAAGATAATTTTTACGGGATAATTAGATCAAAAAAATAATTAAAATTTATTCCTTTTGTCTCTATATATTTAACGAATTTGAAATGGTTAGCTCAAATTATCAATTGTGGATAAAACATTACATAAAACAATTATATGTTAGTCTCAAAAAAATAAACAATAACAACCAAAGTACAATATAAACCATTCCATTAATCATTCACATTAATACTCATACAAAATATGAGTGTACAACTTTTAAACCCAATAATTTAGAAAAAAGGTCTCAATGATTAAAAAATTAAGTTAACATTAATCCCCAAAAGCCATCAAGTAACCCTCAATTTCACTTATAAAACATGTGAATAAATTGTTCATATATTCTCTTAAAATTTGATAATAATATAAATCTTAATTATACCTCACTAAAAAATTACACCACGGTGTGGAGATGGTAAGTCGTACGTACGCATGCAAGGTGATATCGTTATTTGTGTGATGGATAAGATGGGATGTAAGGCTATCCCATAATTATAAATACATCTCATAATATAGAAGATATTTTATTTATAACATTAGTATGGGAACAACATAATAAGATTAAGTATACGAAGAAAATAATTTTTAAAGAGGTGATAAAACAATTACCTCTTTTTCGAGTATCTTCTTTTGATTTGCACAAAAGGTCTCACTATGATGACTTTATGCCCAAATTGTGGCCTCTAAGATAAATTGATATAATATTATATTGGAAATGGGATGGTTTTTTCCAACAAAAAAAATTATTGGTGTGATTAAAAGAGATGGAGAAGTTCCCTTTCATAGGAAAGGTGAGGGGCACTTTATGAAATTAATCAAATATTAATTTATTATAAATTTATTTTTGGTTTCTAATGGTCCAAAACTAATTTATCTATAATATAAGATTCTTATGGGTATTAATACCCTCAACCAATAGGTTTTAGACATGTTTAGGTCCCAAAATATACTTCATATTTTAGCTTTAACCCTTAATTAAAAACATTAACTCTTACCAAGTCTTCTTGTATTTTCATAATATATGGTTCTATAGTTACTATAAAATTCCAATAGAAACTAAATTAGATCTTTAAATAAATTTGTAACATTATATAAGTCATTTGGTAGAATATTATATTTTTATGATTATTATATCCTTTAATAAAATAGTATTTGTTTTAGAAACTCATCTATGTCAATTTTGACACTATTTAGTAGTTGATTTTTTGAAGTAATAATAATAGGATTCCTTCTAAATAAAAGAATTAACACCTCCCTAACATGTAAATTTAATCCAAAAAGATCATGTATTTTATAAAAAAATTCAAATTTCATTTATTGGAATATTTATAATATCATTTATTTGAATATTTCATTAATAAGGTAATCATTGCGTCATACTGGTGTCACAAATAAATTTATTTATTTAATTTATAAAAATTAAAAAAAAATAACATGGGGTAATAAATATTTTTATCTTTATATTTACTATTTATATTCTAATATATAATTTATATTAATCAATATAAAATTATTTTATTAAAAATATACATGTTTATGTTATATTTACTTTTAGTTTAAATTCATTATTATTACATTCCATTTTCACACCCAAGTGTTTCTCAAAGATGAAAATTTCATCCTATGGACTGTTTTGGTCAATCATTACTCATAAAATATAATTACGACACATATTAGGGTAGTTTTATATTATTATAATATTATTTTTTTACCTTTATTTTCCTGATTTACCCTTTAATAATGGTAAATAAAAAAAATTACTTAATTTACTTTTTATAATGTCAATAAATAAATGGTTATTGTTTAAACAATTTAAACCTTATGATTCCAAATAAAGGATAATTTTTTCTAAATTCAAAACAAAAAATTTTCAACAATAATTTAAAATTAATTCCCATGGTCAAAATCAAAAAGTAGGTTTTTAAGAAGAAATAATTATTAAAAGATTGGCATGTGTTTATTTCAAATTTAAATGGGAAATTACATCCAATAAATAATTTTTTTAAAATTATAAAAACATAAACCATTTAAAATTTAAAACTGATTAAAAAGATAATCTAACTATATAAATAAATTAGATAAAAATGTAGTTTTTGACTTAAATGTTGTTTTTTCACTATTCATTAAAATATGAATTTTTAAAAACATTACAAAAAAAACAAAAAAAGTGAATTATTATTTTCTAATTCCAAATAAAAAGCTTATTTTTTCAAATATAATAAATAAAATTGTTAAAACTAGATTTTAAATGGGTGCGCCATCGAAATGTGGAAACCTGCATTTTTAAAAAATACTTCTTTTATATAAAATATTGAATTTATTCTTATATAATGTCTATAAAATACATAAGATCAATTTTAATGTTTTTTAAAATTCAAAACGTGGTTAATATTATTCATAATGGCTAGTTTAGATCCCATTAAATAATAATATTTTAATAATATATCATTTTTTAGTGAAACTCATAATTGTGTATAATGAAAGATATCGAGGAAGGTTGATCTTTCATGTAACTCAATACAAGTCTGTGTGGCATTTAGTGAATGATTCTGTTGGTGTTTTGTATAACATAATCCAAACATAGTTATTTTATACATTGAGCAAAATTTGTACTCATTGTTGTGTGTATCGTACGCCAACTCACAGTTGCGTGTGGAATACAACAAGTTCGTTTACCATGAATGGGATGTTTGAATTAGTGCATTACAAGATAAAAATGAAAATTTAAATTGATTCAAAAAAGGGACCTTAAAAACTCGGGGTGTTACAAAGATGATTTCGTTGACTAGTTGAGAGGATCTTGTTTAATCTCAATGATTGACTTTTGATAGGGGTTTCATAAACAGAGATTTTGGATGACTGATATACCAAGGACTACTTTCTGAAGTATTTAATATATATATGAGTTCATCCTAATTTTTTTTAATAATTCACTAGAAGTGTTTATTGTCTTGATAAAAAAGTTCTTCTATATGTACCTGGATCAGTGTTTTTTGGTGTTTTTGGATAACATCTTAGGGTACTCCAAGAATCGTGACGATTATGTCCAACATCTTAACACAGTTCAGACTACACTGATAGAGAATCATATATTCAAAAAACTATCTAATTTTAGTTTTGAATTGATATTATACACTTATTGGGTCTCATATTCTCTAAGGAATGTGTTTCAGTAAATCCAGAGAAGGTTTAGGTAGTGGTTTCTTGGGAGCATCCGAAGAACTTGTTTTATATCCAATTATTTTTTGGATTAACAATTTATTATTGGAGGTTTATCCAGAACGTTTCTCATTTGATAGTGTCACCTTTAGGCTTGACCAAAAAGGAGAGAAATTTTGAATGGTTTGAAGCTTGTGAGGATTCTTTCTAGGTACTAAATAAGAATTGTAAAATAGAACCAATATTAATCCTACCAATGTCGGGTGAGGAGTACATGGTGTGTTGTGATGCTTCTGGGATTGGACTTAGAGTTGTGTTAATGAAAGGAGGTT
Organism: Viscum album; assembly: GCA_963277665.1. Lineage (NCBI taxonomy): Eukaryota > Viridiplantae > Streptophyta > Magnoliopsida > Santalales > Viscaceae > Viscum > Viscum album. The sequence continues at coordinate 414,604,654 of OY728139.1, forward strand.
GAGTTATGGCATATGGGTCTTTGAATTTGAGGCCTTGTGAAGGGAAATAACCTACGCGTGACCCTGAGTTGGATAAAGTGTTTAATGCCTTCAAATGATAGGGGAACTATATTTTGGGGAAAAGGTTTATTGTTTATAATAATCACAATATCCAAAGGTACAACTTCTCACAGCAACACTTGAATCTTTGGCATCATTTATGGGTTGAGTGTATACAATCATTCGATTTTGAAATATTATATACACCCAAGAAATGGAATAGTATTGTTGATGATTTGCAAATGAAAACTCAAAATCAAGAGGTTATAAGTCTAGTACTGAGTAGACGATGATGACCATGATGGATTAAATTCATGAGGTGGTTAAGGATAGTTAATAGAAGATGAATCATGTGTCTTTTGTTTGGATTCTACACTTTTGAGATGGATTTAAGATAGAAAATATAAGGACTAGTAATGTTTTACCTTGAGGGAAATATTTAATAGTGGGGATACCCCTTCATATTGGATCATTGATGAGGATGAGATCATCAATATTCAGAATTAGATTATTATACCTATGAGCATGTGAGAGGGGATAATGTTTGAGTTTCATTCCTCGAAGTGGGAACTACACCTAGGTGTGACCAAAATGTATCATGAACTATGATGATAGTTTTGTCGGATGGGAAAGAAAAGGGAGATTGCATGATTTGTGACACGATGCTACAATTTTCAGTAGGTGAAGGAATAACATCAATGACATGGAGGATTTCTATAGACATTTACAATTATATATAGGAAGTGGTATGACATTACCATTTTTCATGAGGTAGGTCTCCTGAGGATTACTCTTAATAATGATGTTATTTGGGTAATTGTGGATCAAATGATGAAATTAGAACATTTATTTTCTACATGGTAGACTCTTAGTGGAGAAGCTAGAAGTTTTGTGTGTTTAGGAGATAGTTTTTCTGCATGGTGTTCCACATAATATTATTTTAGACCAATACTTACACTGTAAATTATGCTTCTGATAGTTCTTAGAGATGGTTCTCGGTACACATGTTTTTTTAAGTACATCTTTCCCCCCACACATTGATGGGTAGTCAGAGCGTACTATATAGATGCTAGAGGATATGTAGTGATCATGTGTTCTAAACATTAGTCAATCATGGGAAAATAACTTGGATTTAGTGTAGTTTTATATTACAATAGTTTTCAAACAATGATACAAATGGAACCATACGAGTCACATTATTGTAGTCCACGCATATCTCCTTAATGCTGGATGGAGGTAGGTGATTCTGAGTTGTTGGGAATGAGTCTCATGCAGGAGACATCATATCTGGTACAGTTTATTTGGAAACATATGGTTACAATTTAGAGTAGTAAAATTACTTATGATGATAGGCATCGATGACACATTGAGTTTACATAGTCTTATCGTGTATCCCTTAAAGTGTCTCCTAGGTTGGGTCAATGTAGTATACAGAGATATGGCATGTTGATGCCCATGTTTGTTGGACAATTTGAGGTGGTGGAGAGAATCGGTCCAGTGGCATGCCGATTATCTCTCCCAAATAAATACAATTATATGCATGACATTTTTCTTCTGTCTCAACAATGGTGGTATCACACCTACCCTACTCATTTGATCAACATGGATGAGGTTGATCTTGAGATATATGCATACTTTGAGGAGCATCTGACACATGTGTTGGATCATAGTGAGAAAGTTTTGTAGGGTGAGACTATGTAAACAGTTTATGTATTGTCGAAAAATGGGAATGTGAAGGAATAAAAATATGAAAGGGAGGTAGTTATGAGGGTTCAGTGGCCTGATATTTTTAACTCGGAATCATAGAGATTCTTAAGAGTGAAGCTCGAGGATGAGATATTATAACGAGGGTATATTGTATGATCCCGACCTTTTTGGAGATGTCTCGGGCTTATTTGTAGGTCCTCTTTTTTTAGTATTGTGTAATTTTCATTTCAGTTTTACCATGGGGTTTTTGACTAAAAATTTGAAGAAATGTAAAATAAAGGGGATGTTCATGGTTTTCGCATAGTTAGAGAAAATCGTGTGCCCAAGCCCAGAAAATCTTTAAAACCTAGACAGTGGGGTTTTTCATGGTTGATGCATGGTTTTTAAAACTATGTTCCCAATTAGGAGTAACTTTTCATCCCAATAAAAGAGTTTAATAGTTTAGGTCTACATTTATGGAAAACCATGTGCCTCTACACAGCAAACTATGTGTGGGAATTTCTTTAGCCCAAAAAATAGTATTTTAGTTACTTAGACCCCCTAATTAACTCCAATTCCACCCCCATTATACCCAAGGACATATTTTATGATTTTGGAGCTCTTTAGATGAATTCCAATCCTTCTTAACCTCCTTTGTTCCCAATTGGATGCTCATATCATATATCTGCACCCCTCCCTATAAGTGGATTATATTCTATTGGTTTCTCGTTCATTCTCCTTTCTTATCCAATCTTTGAAAGGAGTTATTTTACTCCATTTTGGATTAGATATAGACTAATATTGTGGATCAAGATCTATATTAGATAGATCATGATTTATTTTATCTTTATTTAGGGTTTTAGATCTATATCTCATTCTATGTCATTGTACCCTACATTTTTTTATTTTCTATTGGGAGATCATTCATCAAAGAATTAAGGTGGGTGGTCTATAATTCAAATCTCATAGTCTTTATTTAAATTTTGTGTATGTAATTGCAGGATTACTATTAGATACATAGCAATTACTCTCCTCATTTGAATTAATTATTTTGGTAATTGATTAATTGAGGAGATGTTAATTTGGTTTTTTTGGAAATTATATATTTGGAGATAAATATTTGTTGAATTAATTATGATATATAAATATGTTGATTGGAGATAATTAATTGATGAATTAATTATGATGTATTAAGGTTGATAATTGAGATAATTAATTTTGGAATTAATTATGGGATTTTGAGTTATGGGTTTTAATTAATTAATTTATGGGTTAGTTAATGGGTTTGATGTACTTAATTATATGGAGAATTAATTAAGGGGGTTTATGTGATTAGTTAATTGTTGAGTTAGCTAATTTAATTCATTTTATTTGTCTAATTATTGAATTGGTAACGACATTGATGTGGATAATTAATTATTGAATTAATTATGTGATGAGTGGTAACATGGTCATTTAGTTGTGAATTAAATAGTGGGAACATAGTCATTCTAACGTGTAAGGTATGAATGGTAACATGGTAATTTTGTTGTGATTTAATGAACAGAAACATTTTCATTCTAATTAATGTTTTATTAATGGAAACATGGTCACTTAGTTGTGAATTAAAGAAAGGGAACATGGTCATTCTATTGTGTAATATCTGAATGGTAACATAGTTATTCAAGTCTGAAATAAATAATGGTAACAATGGAATTTTGAGATATGATATAACTTGGGAATACTTTGGGTTTTGGAATGAGCCGAAGTAATAATTGAGGTATGGGTGTCTATAGAAACCTAGGGGTTATGTGGTCAAATAATGATTAATTAATAATGTAACAACTATTTACTTATGTATTTTAATTATTTTTTATAAAACTTCATAAACTATTAGTTGACTATATATTGTTTTAGATGTCATTGTTTGTGGATTACGGAGTTGTAATCACACCCTACTTAGGCTTTTGGGTTGGTACCCGAATAGACATAGTATTTTTTAGATAGGTTAATGGAAAATGCCCAATGTTAGTTTGTTTAGTTGGAATAGAGCAGGGATGAGGGAACCAAACATGGTAGGGTACATGATTCAGTTTCTTTGATGTATTTACTCTTCAGTTATAATTTTATACAATGTAAATGTACTTTAACATCGCATTTTTTACTACTTTAGTTTTTTTATGGTTTTTCCAATTTTTTGTTATCATGAGATATTGGCATCTTTTTTGTTATGGTTATATATTTAGTTATTGTTTCTTTATTTTTTTCTAGTGTATTACTCTGATAAATATGGTATAGTCTCCCCATGAATGATATTAGACCATCTCTACTAGTCAGAAGTCTCTCGCATGCAGGGAGATGTACTTGAGGTCCTGTATTCGACCAGTTCGAGGCTCCAATATGTGCCACCCGGACCGTGATGTTACAAATATGGACTATAAATACCATTCTTGTTATTTATATAATTAGTTTATAATGGTGTGTTGTTTATGAACCCCATTAATCTTAAATAATTATTACCATAATAAAATTCTTAGTAAAACAATTTATTTTTATGTGGGTTATGGTTTTATGAGATGATAAACTGATTATGAAACTTGTCTCTTTTCCATAGGTTATGATATGATGAAATTTTTATGAAGACCATTTAATTTCATGGGTTAGGATATGATAAATGATTTATAATCTTTTGTAATACATAAAAATGTTTCACAATGTTAGGGGTAGAACCTATATCTCCCTTCAATGCAATGGGTAAATATTTATATCTCATTAAATAGATATGACTGGAACAGGGAGTAAACCCGGTTTAGTAAGGAACTTTTTCCACTAACAGAGTCTTGGGAGTTAACCTTGACTAATATTATAGTTTTTGGAGTGAACCCATTTATATATTAAATCCTTGGAAGTGATCCTTTAATACTATATAATTTGTTTTCAATTCTTATGTGTATACCACAATTCTATGTCTTATGACAATGTTTTTCTCTCATGGATCATGTTCTTTTATTTCCTTATTATTCATGTCTTATGAAATACCATTATTTTTACATAACTCAATATTATGATATTTAATATGTATTATATGGATTTAAAATGTAATTCTCAGGTTCTCATACTCTTATATTCAAGTTATGATTACATATCTCCCTAGTTTACCCTTATTGAGCATCTGAGCTCACCATTTCTTATGTTTCCTTTACTTGGATTATAAAGATAGGTTTTAAGAAGGGTATTATTGAAAAGGGTACCTAGGGTGTATATTTATGGTAAATGTGGAAGATATTTCACCAAATTAATTTTTTTACCTACTCTACAAGTTCTCTAAACTATTATGGTCCTTCGGCATGCATTTGTGTAATGTACTGAATTTTCATCTAAAAAGATACGATATCCATGTATGAAAAGCCTAGGTTGTTCCAGTTTGTATCCATGGAATGGTTTTTATAACCATTAAAAACTAGGATTAATAACATTTAGTGATATCCCTAGGTATATGTTTTAGGGTATTTCTAGATATGTTTCTAAGGATAATTCTAAGGATGAGTCAAAGTATAAGAAAATGTCCTAAATTTTTTATAAAGGATATAGTAAGTCATTTCAAAAAAAATTACATATATAACAGATCAATACAATAAAATATTTTCATTTTATATTAAAATTATTTTTTTTTCTTTCTTGATTTATATGCAACACCTTTTTAAGCTTACATTACAGACACCATTGAGTTAGCTTGCATTACAAACAAGACAGATTTTTACCACCATTTAATGGTGCACCAATTTTAAAACAAAATTTTGAAACATTTTTAAATTTTATTTGTCAAAATAAAATTCATTTTTGAATGGGTAATGTCAAAATTATCTTCAGGTGAATTCTTGGAATTTTTCTGAGAAGTTTCATGATTAGATGAATAGTGAAAAATACTCATTTGAGATGAAAAATGCCTTTTCATTTAAATAATAATTAATGTTAAATTATATTTTAAATTGGTTTTAATTTCATAATAGATTAATTATACATCCATTAATCTAATTTATCTCATTTTAATCATTTCTATATTGATTTTAGAAATAAAATCCTAATTAAGTTTTCAATATTCTCACATTAAAACACACTTTCTCACCACTTCCGCGGGATTAGCTTTACATTTAATTTTTTCACTTATGTGAATTGAATTTGAAAAAATGGATAAAAACAATTTTAATAGGTATAATAATTATATTCTAATAATATAAACATATTTTTTTAGCCAAAATATTAGTGAAAGCATATAAAATTAATTACAGAGATTAAAGTAAAAATAAGCTACTTAATGATTAAACATAAAATATATGGTGTATAAATGAACCAAAACATGTCCGACACCAATTTCATGGAAATATTTATAGCATCATGATCTTTTTTTTTAATTTTATGAGATATTGGTACACATTTTCTTGAAATTGACCCATATAATAAGTTAAGTATGAAAAAAGACAAAAAAGGACCCTTCCTTACCTTTAACATTTATAAATATTTGAGTTAGGGAAAAACATCATACTTTCAGTTATACATACCATTTTGAAATATAAATGAGTTATTTTATCATAATGACTTATAATGATTTTTTATAAATTAATTACTTACTAAAATGGTTAAGAAACACAAAAGCAATGAATATTTAGTTAATAATTAAATAATATAAATGATACTAAAAATGTTAAAAGTAGAGAAGAATGAATTATTTTGTTACCATATTTTTTATATGAATATATCGTGTTACATATTTTTGAAATTGATATATTTTAATTCCATAATTTTATTTATATTTTTAAATTTAAATTTTGTAAATAATGTCAAAATTGACATTAATGTCATTTTATAATAGAAAATATTTAATTTAAAAATTTAAAATTTATTAAAATTATTATCTTTCTTAAATTTGATTTTAAATTGTTAATAAATATCAAATATGTTCAATTAATTTAACAATTGATCTTTAATAATGACCATATTAACCCATAATTAGTAAAAACTCTGTTAGCACGATTTGGGTTAAAGGAGTGCTTTTTGTGTGTTACATGCGCTTCTGTTAAAATTAATTTCCAAAAAAAAGATATTTTTATTTATTAAATTATATATAATATATATTATTACTTTTTTATAAATTTTATAATAATTCACACTTTAATTTAGTCTTAATGGATTAATTACATAGGTTAGAAAACTAGTTATGAAAATGAAAAACTGAAATAAAAATTATAAGGAATCTTAAAGACTAAGGAAACAAATTATAAAAATGAAATTATTTTTTTAAGTAATGATTTGTATCAATTTTAATTTAAATTTACTCTATTATTTTTCCAATTTGGAAGAACATGCGAAACTTTAGACCTCTGAATAGTTTTTACATTTTTTTATTTACAAGAATGTAACTCCTCCTCCATTATAAAAAATAAATTAACTTATCACCTTCATTTCACATCTCAGGACACATTGTTTCATAAAAGAATTGAAAAAGAAGACCATAGATTCCCTTCTAGAAATATTTCATCCTCAATATTTGTGCAAATAAATCCATGGATGTCCTTTGGTGAAAAACAAAATGAGTTACCCAGAATGGAGGTAACATTCTTCAACAATCAATTTTGAGTTATTTCTTTATAAACCCATTTAATTATTCATATTGAAGGATTATATATTAAAATAAGTTTCGTAAATATATTTATATGCTGTTATTTAAATTCTTATACCTATTACTACACACAATTCATCAAATTGGTAATGAATGTTTCAATTATTAATACAAAGGACTTCCACCTCATGAAACGATGTCGTTCATTTTTCATTTACCACCAATCATGGTTGGAAATTATGACAAGCACACTATTTTGATATGATATATATGATATTTATTATGTATTTATGGTTCTATAATTTTTATATAACACAAACCTTCATGATTTCTGTTTTTTGAGAATATGATAAGATCATTAATAGACATGTGGACTACGACCTCCTCAAAGGGATGAGATACCTTCAAACATTACATATAATGTATTAATGATGGGTTTAATAAAAAATATTTTACATAAATGAAGTCAATATTATATTAATGGAGTAATTTTCTTTAGGAAAATATAATATACGATTTTTGTTATTACCCATTTCACACACTAAAAAGTGATAACGTCGTTCGAGGATGTGTGGACTACCGCATCCTCGACGCGATGTGATTCTTTTTAAATAAAAATAATTATATATATATATATATAAGTTTATATGATTAATTAACCTGGTATTTATTATATAATTATCATTATTTAAATACAAAATTTTACTTACCTTCTACCCATAATTATCACTATAAAATGGGAACGTTACTCTTGTGTATATATGGCATACCGTCTCCATGATTGTAAAGTTGGTTCATTTTTCATAACCATATTTCATGATTATTTTTTAAATTATAATGATGTATAAATATAATAATTATATCATAATTATTATTCTTCATGTGTTTATATAATGAACCATTTTACCATAGTAGACCTACCAATGTAATTTTAAACACATGAAACGAATTTGGCCAAAACACCTTATATAATATTAATTTTTTAAATAGTTGAATAAATAATTCTAATAATTGAAGTAAAAGTATTAATAAACCTTAAAAATTTTCTCGATCTTGTAAATAATTACCATAAGTTTATTATATAAGATGATAAATAAACACGTGAAAATTATAACTCAAAGAAAGGTATTCTTACCTCACTTTTCTTCCGTGAGTCATACACCATTTTCACAACTTATTTTTTTGTGGTTTATATTCAGACCCTTTTTCATTTAATATAATTATTCACTCATATTTCATTATACTGGATGTTTTAATTTGAATTATCTCATCCAAGGGTTTTGATTTGAAAACTTCCATATGGTAACAGGTATCATTGAAATGTAACTTTTTTGTGATCATTAACTTTCTCTTGAAACGATAATTTTAGGATACTAATTTTTCATTTGAAATTGTATTTATTTTAATATCCATATTATTGTATAATTTATATGATTATTTTTTAACCGTGTACCATTTTTATATATGTTGTTAACTTTTAATGTTATATGAGTTTTTTGGAAAATGTTGATAAATATGTATCTATTACACAATACAGATATTTGGTAATCAGGTTGTTTATGGTTGAAATAGATTTTTCAATATATGATAAATGTTCTGGAAATAAATTTTATGGGTTCAGGAAAGGATAATGATATACTATCTATACATTAGTAGTCCCATGGGATAAAATCATTTTGTAATAAACCTTTCACGTTTGTTTCCTAATAGTCTTAAATTTTCATGGGGATAGATCTTGACACAAATAAGATGGGTTTCTACCCACATAATTAAACAATATTGACGATAGATCTTGACATTAAGTATATTGAGGATAGATCTTGATGGTGCATATGTCCAAAATTATTCATTTTTTCATTATTACTACTCCATGTGATTATTTTATTATTTATAATATCCATTGTCAATTTTTACGATCATGTGATTATTTGTGTAGATTTATTTTATAATCATTTATTCATTCTATATTTATTACTCATTCCTGAAATATTCTCCTATGCATTTCCCGTAATGATAATTTTATCTCACCCTTATTTTTTTCCCCAGGGTATGAATATGAATTCTTAGAGTGAGTTCAAGGATTATGAGATTTTTATTTTGTTATGTATTATGTTTTTTTTATTCCTAATGTAAAATGGGATCCATGTATGTAATATAGTTTTCTGAAATTGCTAAACTTACCGGTCATTTGAATTTTATTCCTTGTAATAATGACAATGTAATAAATTAAGACATTGACTTCGGGATTTTGGGCTTGGGGAATTAAAACATATATGTCCATATAATATAATTGGATGTGGCTCGAGAACATAGGTACCTTGGGGAATTAACTTGGAAAATGTATCATTGATATAGACTCAATCTTCACATGATGCACGATAATATACCTTGATTCAAATTTGGTTTGACACTCCCAGGGGATATACATTGGAAATTCAAAATCTATTTATGAACCATAAATAATAGTTTAAATATATTATTACTAAAAAAGATCGAGGATAATACTAAGGTTTCATAGATTAAAAGGAATGTATCATGATTTAGACATGCTATAAGTTATTTTTCTTCATTATATGGTTCCATAATATGATTATTATTGCTTACGATATTTTTTTGGTTTTAGTTAATTGAAGGAACCAGAAGGAACTAGGATAACATTTAATGTGATGAAAAAATTTCTAATGAGTCACTACAGGAAAATTGACCATTCAGGGCGGTTATTTTTGGGTATGGCGGCGGTTTTAACCGCCACTATATGCTTCAGCAGTGTTTCCCGAAAACCGCCACTAAATTGTGTATCAGGACAATATTTACAGTTTTTAATGCCATTTAACAACCATTTATAGGAATCATCATAGTTTTCATAGTTCACAGAAGTTATGATGTTTTTTAGAGGCAGTTTTCCAAGGGCAGGCGCTCACTTTCTTTACGGCAGTTAAAATCGCCGCAAAAAAGTCAACTACTGGTCGGTAAAACTGCTGCTAAAAAACTCATAACCACTATGAACTGTGCAAGGAAGATGGGAATTTTCAGATGCGATTATAACCACCGATAAATTTAAAACCATAATGGCAGTTATAACCATCGGTAAAAGAAAAATACATACAATTAGAAGTTGTTAAAACCGCCGCTAAGTTTTCCTATTACATTTAGCGGTGGTTAAAACTACCGCTAATAGAAAAATACTGACATTTAGAGACAGTTTTAACCATCGGGAATTATTCCGGTTATGGTTATTGGTGGTTAAAACCGCCGTTAAAAACAGATTTACATAAAACAGCAGTTTATGCTTCTTTTGTACCAATGCCCAGAAAAAAAAACCCATTCCAATAATACCAAAATCCCAACAGAATATGTACTAAGTCAATATGATAAGAGATTCTTAACTAATCACAACCAAGGGAATTTTGATTCATATTTAATAAAAACATGACAAGTGGTGTGAGCAATATCTTTTTATAAAATGTCAAACTTCTTTTTATGGCCTATGAATCTGTTCAACATTATCCACAAGATAAATATTACCCCTATAATGAGTTTTATCATTTTTAATATATTCTGGTGCTTAAGTATTGGAGACACAATCTTTTGGAGAGATTTTCATGGTCGTTTTTTATCATAAAATTATGATAAATATATTTTCTTAGAGGTACATGAATCTCAGATAGAGGAGGTGGGTAGAGTACCTTCATACATTCTAGAGCATCTTTCTCCCACATGACTTCCCATAGATAAAAAAGTCATATAGTGAGAAGAATTGTAACATTCTGGTTACTTTTTTTATATATTTTTTAATGTTTTTGAGTTCTTACTTCAGTTTCAATGATTTTTTAAGGCAATAAATATGCTTTTCTAGGGATTGAACTGTAGATGATATCATTTTTTCCTTAAAGAGTGACTCTAAGGTGTGGATATATTAGTTTTGGTGTGTGGGGGTGTTGAGAGGATTTTGGGGATACATCTATTTTTTAATGGCTACATTGTGGAGAAGGGTCACAACATGGACCTTATAGTTCTATGGTATGGATTTGTAGGCTACGACATTAGGGATCAAGGGAGTTTTTGGGTTATTCTTCCATTTTGGTCATGGCTTAGGAATTGTCACCTTGGTTATGTTATGGTGTCTTAGGGTGAGTTTTGTTTGGGTGGGGGTTATATCAAATTTGGAGTAGGGGAATCATGTATTTGGATTGTTTCATAAGACCCAGTTCCTAGTTGTGCTCTCTGAAATGGATAACTAGAATATATCATGGCCCCTTCTATTATTTTATCAGATATTCATCGTAGATATAACTGTAATTCTCTTAGGATTCCTTGAAAATCCTCATTATGTAAAGGTCCTTCCCATTATTCCATAGACCCCTCCCTTTTCAGTATTTCTCTGGAATTATGTATGGGACTGTACCAAGGTATTCTGTTTTCTAGTCCACTAATATATTCTAAAATACCCTTAATCCCCCACATTCTTCCATCTTTTCAATCAGTTCTTAGATGACCAAATTATATCCCTACGAGGAATTATGGACCCTTTTCATTAGATTTTAACCTCGATCTTGGGAGACCAACCCTTAACTGTTTTAGGTGAGTTTTCCTCTTCCCATATCTTAATTTTTTCCCTATTATTCACTATGGTAAAGTTATTGGAAAGGGAATGGTTGGTTCTATTAATTCTTTGGTAGGGGACTGATTTAGGCTGTTGTGTCCTAAATATAAAATGGTCTTCATGATTCCTCGCACAATCAATTCAACATCAATTTACTTCATTGAGTATTCAGAGAGTTTTTGTATGGAAGTTTGGTTACAATTCCACTCATTATATCTAAAAAATTTACTAACCTCCCTAAAATCTATGAAATTATGTTTATATATCCAAATTATAAGACCGACATCCCCATAACCAGTATATAATGCTTTGAATTGGGATGTCCACCTAGGGCCGAAAAACCTAATAAATTTAGGAAAAATGAATTATAAAAAATGAATCATCACAATAAAGAATCGACATATATGATGCATACCACACTCAGGAAATCAACACATAAAAGGAAACATCATAAATCAATAATATACATAAAAGGAAACATGAAAAATCAAGAAAATGTCAGGTCATGAAAATGTTTGGTGGCAACTATGTTCCACACATGATACATATACAAACCGATGATGAACACATATTTTCACCCTCTCTACCTCCAACATATCTACAATACAACTAATCATTATCCAACGATGAACACCTATCATCACCCTCTCCACCTCCATCTCAACTTCCTACTACCACCTGTAGGAACATTAAATTGAAAATTAAATAGTGTTGAATATTTATATTTAAACTTAAAACCAATAAAAGTTTTCATACTAAATGATTTTGAATTTTTGTTATTTACCTGCTCCCCACCGGTCGATACAGTACCACTGGGGGCATATCTGCTCATATGCTGATGTATATCAGTCAACGCTTACTGCAAAGCAGATATCTAATCCCCCTGCTTGTGAAATGTGTTTCATCGTGAAAACATTTCTCTCTGAGAATATCTGAGTATGAACTGACTACAACCAGGATTAGATGCATATGCAATCCCTGGTGGCCTTCCAAAGCCCTTAAATGGTACGGGTCCCAAACTCATCTCGTGCACTCTACCAGGAATCTCCTTCCCAAGGACTTTAGCAACCGGGTCATCCTAGGAGACTGAGTTTGACTACAAAGGATTGGCATCCCATAGTTCATTAATTTGTACCTATAAATGAAATATCAATATATATTAACATAGTAAAAATTGATAATAAGTTATTATAATGAAAAAATGAGTTCATACCCAAACATCTATGGTAGGATCATTAACAAAACTTCCATCAGATATTTTTTGAACATCCAACCACACTTCAGTTCAGAATGCTTTGTTCCCTAAACCTTGTGAATACATTAAATAATGATAAATCAACAATTTATTATATTAAACAGATAATATTATCTTATAAATATTTAAACTAATGAAAATATTACTAGAGTCGATCGGCTTCTAGAAAATATTTTTAACCCCGCAGTGTGAGGGATGACTTACTTAGCCCGGATTGATGCATTCTTTATTTAGAGATCTTGAAATAAATAAAATGCAATTTAATAGTAATGTATTCAATGTAATCTTCTATTCATATACATGTATAAATGTAAAATGAGGTTAACATGATAATATATATCTAAATACCATTTACTTCTCATCACGATGTCTATCAAGAAAAACATTCCACTGTTCTTTGGGTACCCTATTGGGTAGCTTCTCATACATTTGTTGGATGGTCAATGAAGTATCGTTGACATCTCCCCACAATATCTATTATAATTATTTCCATTTATTATCATGATTTTTCAACTTCCACTTTCGTGCTATCACATTAGCAACTGTAAAGTGGAAAACATCTTTATACGGAAATTTATTTTGAACTTATTAATAACATGACATTCAATTACACCAAAATGTATTAAAATTACCTTTATTTGGCAATCAAAAACTTTATTTTTCCAACTTGGAGGCATATGTCTCCAATAATCATAATAAATAGGAAGGAAAATGGGCTCCACTGCTAGCTGGCCTAGAATTTGGCCATGTAATCACGTTGTGTCATTTGTAGAAACCCCATATTAATCAAATGGGACAACTATATTTTCTCCATTCATATTCCACACATCTGAACTTTTCATATTTTTCTCCATAGTTTGATTTTTTCATATTTACTGAGTAAATAGTTAGTATAAAAAATGTTCAATAAATTTATTTATATTAAAATTTGTACCTATAATAGTGACCCTCTAGTATGTCTGTGATGAACTAGAAGTGGCATGCTATCGATCGATTGATGAGGCTGATGAAGGGGGAGTTGACGACTCACCTTCTAAATGGACGCTCATAGAGGGTGTGAGAGATGGTACATGGGGAGATGGTGCATGGGGGCAGGTAGCAGGTGGCTCAGATTTTATATGGAGGGATACCGATGGATCATCATCTCTCGTAGTAGTGGGTGAAACAGTGTACCGCTTCCTCCTTGGAATTACTGTCATTTAATCAAATAAAATTAAGTTCAAAACATATATTTCAAAAAAAATATTCCTAAAAAAAATTAAAAATGATAATAGATGCTCAGTACTAACAAACAAAATATACATAACAATGATAATGAATGACTGCACAAATGAAATAAGTAGTTTCTGAATGAATGAATAATTGTACATACAATCATTTTCCCCTTCAATCATGTCTATTTCCTGCTCCATTACTTCATCCACATCATTCATCCTTTCTAGACTAATATTTTCAATATCATGATGGACAAATAACTCTGCTTCTTATTGTTGATGAGATTCAATTTCAGAGGTCAAATCTTCAACTTCATCACCCATAGTGTACAAATCTCTTTGTATTATGTGAGAAACTACACTCCACACTTCATCCACAACATCATTCACATAATATACTATTTTTTCTTATGATGATAAGATATATGGATCATGTTATTCATGATCACCAACATCCATCAAGTATGAGAAGTTCACATAAGTAAATTTTAAGGATTCTCTTTTAACACCTCTGATAATATCGACCCAATTAAATTTGAATAAAACAACAGAAAAATGTTTGTGGTAGTTTAATTGAATAATATCAATCTGATTTCCATAGTATTCCACTTCATCAAATGTAAATATACCACTATTCTGTGTTTTCAAACCCTCTTCTCGATTGACTATACAAAATCTAAATCTATTCACGTTGTAAGCGTCAAACTTTCTAACTAGTTTTAAAGGACCTCAAGCAAGAAACTTCAAATCATCTGACACCTCTGCTCGAGTATCAATATTAATGATCTAAAAAAAGAAATATAATTTATTATATTTTCAAAATATATGTGTCAAACTAGTATTTGTATTTATTACAATATTTATGAACTTACATGTCATACAAACCATTCTACAAGCCCTTTATTAACATATTTAATTATATCTTTCTCATTTCGTGTTCATCCTCTCATTCATGTATTTTTTTGTATCCTCAACTCTTCAATAAATGTGTCTTCAATTTCACTATTCATCAGCACATATATATGTGCCTGTAATAATTCTCATTCTGTCAGTGTCGCATTTGAGGTCCTCCCAACTGATTGGCCAATAACAAGAAATGTTTTTGATTTCTGATGTATTTGAGATTGATTCGATGTGTCATCAACCTATCCAACTCGATTAAATCATGTATCAATATCATTCAAGTATCTAAAACAAAAGGTAAGACACTCCTCAGCCAAATAGCCTTCAACAATAGAGCCTTCTGGTTGAGCTTTATCTCTCTCGTATGATTTCAAATTCCCAAGATATCTATAAAATAAAATATACATAATTATGAATTTAATTATGTGCCAACATTTTTTACTTAACTGAAAAATATATATATAAAGTACCACTTAATTAGATACATCTATCGATAATGAATGGGGCCTCCTAATTTAGCTTCCTCAACTAAATGCACAGTTAAATACATCATTACAGTAAAAAATGATAGTGGAAAGATAATATCCATTGCCAAAAGGGTCAATAAAAACATATCATAGAGTCTGTCAAGATAAAATGGATGTAGAGACTGCTCACATTTTTTTCTGAAAAATGTGCAGAATTGGAGTAAAACAGCAGTAATTTTTTCAGGTAATAACGTACGCAATCCCAATGGTAGTAACTATTGTAACAAAATATGTGAATCATGATTTTTCAATCCATGTAACATATGATTCTTTAAGTCAACACACCTCAAGATGTTACTTGAATACCAATTAGATACCTTAACAATCTTTAAAATTAGATGTAATGTATCTTTATCCCTATTTTTCATTTCTAAAATTGTTGGAGGATACTTTTCATTCTCATCCAGCCAGAGATCATGTTTTATGTTCTTTACTTGTAAGTCTTTGTGAGAATTGAGATGATCCTTCAACTTTCCATGCCCATTAATCAATGTGAAAATCAAATTTTTAGAGAAATTCTTCTCAATATGCATCACATCAATATTATTCTACAACAAAATAATTTCCTAATATAGAATTTTTAAGAATATACTTTTTTATTCCATTGTTGCATTCTGATTTCGCTTGACGTTGCACTTTGAACCCATTTCCCGCTACCAATCAAATGACGAACCTTCCGAAACTCTGTTTCAACATTTCCAAGTTGTGTCAATATTTCAAAACTAGTTAACAACTTTGGAGGTGGTCTACGATCAATGAAACCATTACATTTTGACCTGTTCAGCCGAAATCTATGAGATGCATTAAGAAATCTTCGATGGAACAAGAATCAACATTTTCTACTATGAGGTAGCCGTTTGGCCTCAAAATCAAAGTTACAAACAGGAAAATCCAAACCCGTGTAAGTGTTCCAACTAGATAAATTCTCATGCCCATGGAAGTCACTAATTGTCCACATTAAAGCAGCATTCATTAAGAACATTTTCTTAGAAGAAGCATCAAATGTGTCAACACTATTTCTCCATAACTCCTATAATTCTTCAAATTAGGGATGCAAGTATACATCAATATCATTTCCAGGAATTTCTTTTTCTAGGATTAATAATCAAAATGATAAAATACATTTGTTGAGTACACATCCACAGAGGCAGATTGTAAGGGATCAAAAAAACTATCCAAATGATATAACTGGTACTCAAAGTCCCAAATGAGTTGAATCCATCTGTAGCCAATCCCAATCGAACATTCCTAGGATCAGATGTGAAATATGTATGTAATGAATCAAATTTCTACAACAATTTTGAATCTCATGGATGTCTCATTAACCCATAATTGATATTATCTACAGAATTCCACTTCAAGTGTTCGTTGTTTTTTGATGACATGAATAATCTTTGCAATCGAGGCTTTAAAGGAAAGTAAAGCAAAACCTTTTCAGGTGTGTTACTTTTCTTCTTCTTGATGAAAGTATGTTCATTCAGACTTCCAAAATCACCCATTTATTGCCATATAGAAGAAGAACATTTTTTACAATCATGTCTACTTGAATCCTCTCACCAATAAAGCATACAATCATTGGGACACACATGTATTTTTTTAAAATTTAGACCAAGCTTGTTAACAACTTTTTTCATATCATAAAAAGACTTGGGGATGTTTGTTTCAAAAAATGCATCACGCAACAATTCCAATATCATGGACATTTACTTATTTGAAATTACACATAGGCATTTGATATGGTAAAACTTCATCATAAAAGAATGTTTTGAATATTTCAAACATCCACTATAAAAATCTTGATTGCCATCGTCATCTAAATAATGAAAGGTATTTTCCTCAATGAAGTTTTCTCTTATATTAATCTCCACAGAATCAAGAGGACAATCCATTGATATGTTAAAATCTTGATATGGCTATCCTAGAGTCTCAAAAACATCACATGTCTCATTTCTAGTTGTATCACCCTTATCTGGTTGTTCCGATGTGTTTGGATGTTGATCGAGGTCTCTTACTGTATTGAATGCATCATTTATAAGGTTTTTCATTACATTTTCCATTGTCGATGATGTTGGTAGGACATTCTATGGATTGAAAACAGTGATCAACCTTTCAGTAAAGTTCAATTCTCCATGCCAAATCCAATGCAAATATTGACCAGGGAATTGATTTAATATTAAATGTTCGTAAACTTCATCTCTCTTCAACCATCTTCTAAATTTACATTTAGGACATGGACATCTTATTATCCATTCAACGGATCGATTGGAAATTTCAAAATCTAAAAACTCATTCAAACCCTTAATATACTAAGGTGTGTTCCTCGGTAATGTGAGCTAGCTTTTATCCATGTATATCACAATTCTCCTACACAATATTAAAAAATTTTAAAACTCATAACTATTACTAAATAGGGAAAGGGATTCATATATACTATTTGAAAAAATATATAAATATGTTATTTACTGTTATCCTATATAAATACATATGGTAAATCACCCACTAGAAAACCAAAGTACATATGTGCATGCATGTTTATCCCCATAACACATGATTTTTAATTGGTAACCCCTAAATTGAATATGTATGGCCTAAATTTTCATAACTCCTACACAAGAAATGTACCCCTGAGCAAATTTGGAAATAATTGATGGTTTCTATATATTGAAGATAGTCGAATGGAAATGAAAAATTTTCTCCCCATATCATTGATGATGTAGTTAGAGGGACTTTGAGTACGAGTTATAACATTGTAGTATGAAACTTAATAAAAAATAAATGAAAATATGAATCTAAACCCTATGAATAATAAAATTTAAACTAAAGGAGATTTAAATTTGGATGATGAAGAAAATAGGGGAATCTATCTGACCTATGAAATAAAGAAGCATTAATTTATTTGATTCACCCTATATTGAAATTGAAAACATGTTCTTGATGGAATTTAAGGAAGGATTTTAAGAAAATTGATTGAGTGGTCTAATTTACAAAACTACAAATCATGAGAATAAGACTGGTGGAATTAGAATTGAATATAATAATATGCATAACAAAGAGTTTATGGATGGTGCATAGTTCATAAATGGAGGAAATATAAAAAATTAGGATTACTCCCACAACTGGGTTGAAGCCCAATGACCAGGACATATAAGATTTTAAATTTAACATTGGTGAATAAATTTTTACTAGTTTTATCATCTAAAGTAGTACCACCACGAAGGTTTATAATTATATTAGAAGATTATAGTGAGTGAACAAAGTCCATCCACATTACTCAACTTAATAAAGTTGGTGGTTCCCCTCTCCCATCAAATTAATAATTCTAAATATTGTATGAAGTGTCCAAATATTTAGATGGAGATATGATCCATGGGATGGATTTGATAATAAAGTACATGTTATTCAGGTAAAGTAAGATCTGATTAAATCCATAAAATGCATTAAATGAGTGATGTAATAATTATTTCAATTCTCGTTTGATATAAAATATGATCAAAACGTGTCATGGTTGATCCTGGCTCAGCAAGTCATGTTAAGAAATCACATTTGTTTCTTCAAAACATGATCTAGAAGTTTCATGCTGAAGTAAAGTCACTTTTTGAATCTAGAATTGCTTAAAAATGGATTATTGTAGAATAAAAATATGTTTCCAAGACTTAACTAATAGAATAAATGATTGTGTTGGTACTTTTATCATGGGAACTCACTGTTTTAGAAAAAAGAATCATATAAGATGCATGATTGTATATAATGTAGATGGTGGATATTGGTATAGAGGTACTGGTATTTGATGGAGATCATTCCATATCCCTTTGCAACTTGAGAAGCATTGGTTCGTTTCTAGAGGTTGTTCTTTTCTTACGTTCATAAATTTGGGAATTCATATTTGTTATTAATGTTATAAAGTATCGTGGGGTAAAAAATTATAGTTGAATGAATTTTTATTTTTTTAGCACATAGATGTTATTTAAAAGTGTTTTATAGCTTATCTTAAAAGAGTTTGGTATCGACATTCAAAAGGTATTATATATGATGTGATATAAATGGAAGTTAATGATTGATTTATGAAAGTGTTTTCGAAGATATCCAAAATTATTTTTGGATATGGTTTCACATATTATTATACATGATACAATATAAGGGGAAATGGAACTATGCCTATGAGGCTTTATCTAAAGTTGGAGATTGAAGGAGATATTCCTTAAATCCATACACATATGATTAATTCATGGTTATATCATATTGTTTGGTATAATAAAAACAAGGAATATTATATTCCTTATTAAGGGTTAGTCGTAAATCATGTTCATGATTATATATTTCTACCACCACATAAGATATAATTAAATAAAGGGAGATTTAATGTATTATTTATATGATAATTATCAGTAAACATTCGATCACTGGGTTGCAAACCGAAGAAACCATATGTTATTTACTCGTGTGTTTTGTAACGCATAAGTAAATATGGGGGGCTTGTGGGACGTATCTAATAGATTATATAAAGGCGGAGGGTCAAAAAAAAAATTTTGTATGATTCTTGTGTAAGATCTTGGATGAATATCTCATATGCTTCGGTGCTCTATTTCTTCTTTTATCCTAAAACTCAAGAGATAGTAGCATATCTTGGATGGATGGAGAGTACCACCTGAATATTAGGTTACTTCGTTCAACCCATGGATACACTATGTAGAGGGGAATCTTATGGATACCCTTGAGTGATATTTATCACATGTAATGAATAAAGATAAAGGTTGAAACTCTTTAGTGTAAGGTATATAATAGTTTCTTCATTTTATTTATAATTTGTCTTTGGGTTTCATGCATGGTGATCATGGGTTTCTAATTTATTTATTATCACTACTTAGTTTAATTGTTAAACAACCCTAGAAATTTTTCATTACCCACGTAATCTTTGCAATATAAAATAAACCACCAATCAAATTGAAAATATATAAAATAAAACCCAATCCATAATTCATGTAATTTCTATGCATAACAAAAGTATGAAAAATACATATCAAAAGTAAACTTCTAAGAAAATGAATCTAAAAGACACTACAAGCCTCACAGTATAAATGTGTACCTCAGCCCCCAAATATCCCTCAAAAACCATTAAGACATATTTATATATGTGGGAGTGATTATATAAGTATACTCTATAGGATAATCCCCAAAACCTCTCATGAAAATGTGAAATGATAATAGTAATTCCTAAATGAATAAACATATGAAATAACTCGAACCTACATTAGTTTAACTATCTCCCTCCCGCACTAAGGTCCACTCATCCAATATCAAATTCAGAAATCCATGCCCCAAAATAAACATTTTTCTTAATAGTGAAAGAACCAAGAAGAGTATAACACAATAAAATTAATCAAAAAAACTATTAAACCAAAACATCACATAATCCAGACATAAAATAAAAAACAATATTCCATATACAAGATAAATCAGAAATAATAACCTAGATGAAAAGGCTAATACACAAACATCCATAGAATAAAAAAACATAAAAAATCATAACTACCACTATGAAAATCATCAGCGGTAGGGGAGGGTGGCTGACCTAGGGTAGAAACTCAATGGGGTCAGGGGGGAGAAGGCGGTGTCATGGGTGTTGGGGGGAGAAGGTGGGTCAGCGGCGATAAAGAGGCGAGGACACCAGCAGCAAGGGAGGGGAGCAGACCTAGGGTTGGGGCTCAACGGGGTCAGGGGTAGAAGTTGTGTTGGGGGGGGGGGGGGTAAGGGGGTCGGCTTTGGTGTGAGTGGGGGGAGTGTCGCATTTGTAAAAAGAATAAAAGGGTTTAGCAGTGGTTTTTAATAAACTATCGCAAAACCCTTTTAAGAAAAGTTTTCATGACAGTTTTGAAAACTGCCGTTAAATGTAATTTATGTTGTAGTGAGTAGCCAAATAAGATAATGAATGGAGTGATGGATATTACATTTATTTCTAATCAATTATCGTATAATATTATTAACAATGTGCACCATTATTATATTTTAGAATCCCCAAAGAAGAGAAGGATAGAGTTTGTTATGTGTTCAGGTAAAAAAGAAGGTGGAGAAAAAAAGATTCACTTTCCTATATGTCAAGGATGTGGGAGGAAGTAATAAAGAGAATATATTAATGGATAAATTGTTTTGAGTGTGTAAAATAAGTACACAAAGAAAAAAATACAATGGGAATGTTAAAATTATGTTTAATTAAACAAATGATAATAATGGTCTCCCTAAGATATCATTGATGGTTGCATGCTCCAAATGTGGAATGTATGGTAATTATAAAAATCAATTTTGTAAGTGGAGATCTCATGAATAGAATCAGAATGGTTTTATGAGTAATGGTTTTTATGTTGACAATGTGGAGACTATAAATTAAATTTGAAAGTTATTGGGTTTTATAATAGTATTTTTTATAATGAATGTGATAAACATGATTAAATTTATTTTGATGAATTTGAAGACACTATTAATATTTAATATTGTAGGAAATGATTATCAAGAAAAAAGATAATAAATATTAGTTAATCGTTTGAAGTATAATTCAAGGATTATGGTATAAAAATCATGAAATATATAAGGATTGTTCAGTATAAGGTTTTCATTAAGTATTTTAAAAAAATATATTGAATGGGTTTTACGACCTCAAAATGTGATTTAATATCAAGGTGATGTTTTGATT
The DNA here is from genome assembly GCA_963277665.1 of Viscum album. NCBI lineage: Eukaryota > Viridiplantae > Streptophyta > Magnoliopsida > Santalales > Viscaceae > Viscum > Viscum album. The sequence continues at coordinate 414,627,162 of OY728139.1, forward strand.
AAGTTATGATAACTCATAATATGTTATGGATGTTGGGACAATGGTTTTGGGATAAATAGATCATAGATATTAACAAAGTTAATTTGATAGTAATGATTACCTAGAAATTGATTAATGATTTGTTGTCAAAGAGATATATGCTATTATAGATGGATTTTAAAACATTTTTGGATTTATGGAATATATCTAATAATATTTTTTATTTATGTAATAAAAAAACATGTGTGTTTTAAATAAGATTTTATGATAACTCAAGTCATTACCTGGTTTCAATAGAATACATGATGATGGTATTCACATGAATGTTATGTGATAATCAAGAGCTAATTTATGATATATGGGGGATTAATGTTGTGTTGTTTTAGAAATTCAGTGACCTTATTTGTAAACAATGAATTTTTTAAGGGGTAAAAGGTTTACTATTTATGGAATTTTTTTTGTTGAAGAGATTTTAGATGTTAACATATTATATCACCATACAAAGATTTATCCATATTGGATAACATTTACTATCCTTTTTTAACAATATATATAAGGAATTATTTATCATTCTATTTTTGATCTTATGATTTTGTAGTGTTTTAGGCATAACAAATTCATCTTCATTTATTGTAGTATGATATGGAGAGGAAATTGAATGAAGCATAACCAAAGGATGAAATTTTTATAATGATACAAAGAAAATATAATCCCTAGGTATATTGGTCCCCTTGAAATTATTGATCATATATAGATTCTATCCTAAATATTTGAAATTCCACTAAACCTCTCCCAAGTTAAATATGTATTCCATGTATCTCTACTAAGGATGTAAATACATGATTCATAAAATATTCTAAATGTAGAGTTCATAAAACTAGAGCAAGATATTTATAATCAGGAACAATCGATAGGGATTTTAGATTGAATGCAGAAATTTATATGAAATAAGTCCACTCACATGGTTAATATTTTATGGTTAAACCATCATCTTGAGGAATATATGTTGGAACCTGTGGATGTAATGGGGAATAAGTATCCTTATTTTTTTGTACCAAAGTGTCAAATTTCAAGGCATAAATTCATTTTAAGGGGGGTGAAATGCAAGACCGTGATATTTTGTGATTTTTTTTCAAATAAATCAAATATTTTTAAGTGTTTTTTATTAAAAAAACACTAATATTATCTTTTGTAACACAGAAAAAAATTATACCTTGTGATACATGCAACACTAACATTCAAAGAAATGTTACATACCATTAAAATATTTAATATGATAGTTATCACCTATATGTTTTAAAGGAGGGTATGAATATGATTAACTAAAATATCAAAATATATAGATTTAAAATGTATATAAAATTAAATATTGGCTGAAATATTAATTATAAATGAAAATAAATACTATCTAAAAATAATAAAAAACTATTTAAAAAATTATTTTTATGAAAAAACTTGTTTTAACTCAATAAATTTAAAAATTCAATTTTAGTGAATGATTTTAATGAAATGTATATACTATATATTCAATAAAATATTTAACATTCATCCTATGTGTTTTATAAAAAAGCGACAAGAATAAATCCATTTTTACACTTCAAAACTGTATTTTTCTATAAGAGAGTTATGTCACCCTTATGAACACTTATTTTAGAAATAATTAACTACATTTTTAGAAAATTTAATTTAAAAAATAAATTTATTTTTTAAAATAATAATTTCAAAATTATCTTAGGTTGAATTTTTTAGATCCTTCTGAAAAGATACATTTTTTGATGTATAGTGAAAATTTCCAAGAAATAATTGAAAACAACATTTTAATTTATATTATTTATAAAGTTAAATAATATTTAAAATTTATTTTAAAGTAAAATTATGTCAATTATATATCTAAAAATAAAATTTAGGTCATTGGAATCATTTTCATATTGAATTCTAATATAAATACATTGTGAACTTTTAAATGTTTTCTCTTTGAAACCCACTTTCTCATTGCAACTATAGGATTATTTTTAAATTAAATACATCCTATTGTGTGAATAGAATTTATAAAAGTAGATTTAATTTTTGGGATCATAATTATTTTATATTTTATAATAAGTTTAACTTAATATTTCAACATAATTAATTGTGAAAAGAACGAAAATTAATTATCATGATTAAGGTAAAAATGGTTTTACTAGGGAGTTAAACTAGAATGATAATGATTAAAATAACATATAAAATTATAAAAAATTAGGTGGATTACCATATTTAAACCCTATAACTTATATGGATCTATAATTATCCATTTTTTACTCTTTTTAATGATAAAAATGTGGGTACATATTTGTCATTCAAAAAATTACAATTGTGTCACTCAATTCACTTATAAAAGGCCACCCCCTCTCATATCTTCTTCACACATTCAAACCCTTTTGTATCATCCATTTATTTACAAAAATCACTTTACATATTCCATTATCTCATTATTTAATCCTTATTTTGGGTTCAAATACAACCTAGTAAGGATTTTGGTGAAAAATTAAAAAGGTTACCCAAAAAAGAGGTGAGGTTTTTCCAAGATAGTTTTTATTTTATTTACCCTTCTACATCCTTCAATTATTATTAAAACATGATTATATAATAACATAAATATTATATATATATATATATTTATGTTAATAGGATTACCTTTAACAATCTCTACTTCCATCAAATGGGTTATGAAATCATATTTCTTGTGTACGGTGAACAACCACCTCACGAACAGATGTCATTCATTTTTCCAATATAGCCTCTCACTATTGGGTATGATAATGGATATAAATTATATATATGATATTTAAAACAAAAATATACCTATATATTCATTATATCATATATAAATTGTTTTACTTTCTATTCCATAGTGGATATGATAACACCGCTCGTGTGTACATCAGACTACCGCCTTGAAAAGCGATGTGATTATTTTTCACTAATGCTTTACAAGGAAGATAATATGGATAAAGTTAATGAAAATAGTTCATATAAATGAAATAAGTATTATATTAATGAAATATATATCATTATATAAGTATAATCTATCAATTTTATTTCCTATAATTTTATTCACAGAAATATGATAATGTTATTCATGTATGTGCAGACTACCACCTTTAAGAAGTGATGTGACTCTCTTTTCATCACAAAACCTCATGGATGATATGTACAAGTATATTTAAATAAACAATATTTTATTTATGATAATACTATAATTATGTAAAAATAATATATTACTTACCTCATTTTCATAGTGATCATTCAAAAATTGAAATGTTACTCATGTGTATGTACGATCTGCGTCTCTGGGATCTTAACATTATTCATTTCTCCAAATAATATTTCATAATTATTATTAAAAATATAAATTATTTATAAATATTATAAATATTTATTAAATATTATTATTTATATACCATAATAATGATCAATTTAATGGTAATGAAAAAACAAATCAAAACAAATACAAACTCAATGCTTTTATTACCCAAAACGTGACATTAACATGGAATTATTAATAAACAGGTAATAAAAGATCATAAGTAAATAATATATGCAATTATATATATATATAAATAATGGTTCTTTAAAATATATATATAATAAACTAAAATATATAATAGTATAGGTTCAAATGAATATGAATGAATTTGAGTCTTATGGTAAGGGATTTTCATCTCATTTTTATTTTCTTTGAGACAAATTTCATTTTCACCACAAGTTTCTATTATGTGGTGTATATACTAAAAACTAATTTAATTTTTGATTATTAAACAAAATATTTTTTTAATTACATATCTATTTGAATATATCTCTTTAATGGGGTCTAAATTTTAAAATTAACAAAATCGATAAGGGATTTTTGTCTCACTTTTCTTTCTTTGAGACATATGATTATGTGATGTGCATGTATTATTATAATATTTGTTTGAACATATAATTAAACATGTAATAGCATGAATTTATTTATCCCCTTTATATTTTATATATATTTTAATTATATACTTTCATGGTAATTATATTTCAAAGTTACATAAGTGGTTTATATTTTATGTTCCAATCCCATAATTTATCGGGATTGTTTTTTATTATGTTTATAATGATAGAATATTATGATACATACTTCAAGAACATATACAGTTTCTTCTAATATGGATATTTAATGATAATAATTTTTCTACCTTCAATTCCCTCTGTTTATGTACTCAAGATTTCAAAAAGAATGTTTTTAATAAAAATCGTTTATTTGGTCAAAAATAATATTTCTTCTAAATTCATGATTTTTAAAAATGTTTTTAAAATTATTTCGAAGATATATTAAATACTTTTTTACCCATTTTTTAACTTTAAAAAAAACTAAATTAATCTTTGTGTCATTTTTTAAAAAATCCCTCTTTTTATTTTACTGAAAATGTGAAAAGAATCGTTGTTTTATAATGTGCACGACATGAACAGTATTTCCCATATTCATGAATTCTCAATGAATTCAAAATTACCTTAAAAATTTTCAAATATATTTTCAAAGAAAAAATTTTACTTACTATATGGGATTTTTTTATATTTTAATGATAATATTTCAATGTGAAAAGGATTTTGAATATTTTTTATATTTTAAAAATCATTTTTCAAAGAGGAAAAGATATTTCCATCAATTAAAATTTTAAATTAATATTAATGATTCATTTGAACATTTTCATTTTTTTCTTCAATGAAAATTATTTCCAAAATGTTTTTTTTAAAGTAATATTGAATAAAAATTTGCTTCCTCAAGAAATGATCCATGTGTTTTATGTTTAATCAATTTCTATATAAAATAAAATATGTTGATGTAACTTATTAGTTGAGGGGAATATGAACAGAGAATACCATTATTATTATTCATAGAAATTTTTTATGATGATAATAAATTTATGAAACTCATTTCTCTTCCATGGGTTATACCATGAAATAATTATTATGAAACCTGTTTCTTTTTCCACGAGTTATGCTTTTATGAGATGATGAAAGGATTTTGAAACATGTATCTTGTCCATAGGTTATTATATAATAAAATATTTATGAAAAACATTTCATTTCATGTGTTATTATATGATGAATGTTTTATGATCCTATGGAGCACATAAATATGGTTTTCATTATGAAATTGTTGGGACCTATATCTACCTCTAATGAATTGGGTCAAGATTTATATCTCATGAGATAAACAAGACTTGAATGGGGAGTAAATCTAAAAGTAGGGTTCATTATCCACTATTATGGTTTCAGTATTAAACCTTGAAAACTATGATTCTTTATGGATTGAACTCATTCCACTATGATATCCTCGGTTGTGATCCTTTACTACTATGGAAATGATTTTCTATCTTTATGTATATGGCATAATTATTTGTATTATGAAAATTTTATGTTATATTAGATCATGATTATTGATTTCCATAGGATTCATGTCTTATCAGCTACTAATATTTATACCATGACTCAAGATTATGATCTTTGATATATAGGATATGGTTTTCTAATGTAATGCTCATGTTCTCATACCCTTATTTTCATGTTATTATTACATGTATCCTTTATTTTCCCTTAATAATAATCTAATATCACCCTTTATTATGTTTCCATCACCCAGGTTATGAATAAAGTTTTTAAATATAGTATTCTTGTAAATATTACTAAAGGGGAAGATCTTTAGGGTAGATATTGAAGATCTTTCACCAAATTAGATGATTATTTACCTAGTCTATAGTGGAGCTAAACAATTATGGTCATCAAGAATGTGTTTTTTAATTTAATTAATATTTATCTTAAAATATTTAATATTAATTTATGAATATACTAGGTCTATATAGTTTTTTAAATACAATAAGGATATTAAAGAAGAGGTTCTTGATCAAAGAGCAAAAACATGGACGATTTTCCTAATAAATCTTTTTTAGAATTTCAAGTACATCATTAGTGGAAAACTAAAGTAAAATATGTAATATATATAAATAAATATAGGTGATTAATATAAATATTATTTTGAGGATATATATCACATAATTTCATCATTTTAAATTAACTATAAACAATCCCTATAGAAAATGGTATTATAGCATAAAATCACATTTGCTTTGGTAATAATTGATTTGTTACATCCATGAATGAAATTTCATAAAAAGAATCATTAAACACCAAGAAATTAAATATATTCATAATTAATTATATAATATCATTATTATATAATATCATTAAATAATATAGTTGTATAATATAACATATGTCCTAAATAAGATAATTTGAGATGATAAACCCATACAATTTTTGTAACATTCGAATAAAAAACCCTTGGATGATATAATTTCAATCATAACATTATATATTATAATTATTAAGTGTAAATTATATATATAATATATTATTAGCATATAAACCTCATTAGTATAATTAGGTCTATACCCTCAAACATTACTCAATAATGTAAATTTGAGTTGGAGAACCCTTATGGTTTGAGCAATTGTTTAATTGAAAGATTTTGGAATCTTGGGAATCAAATTTTTTAAGAAATACCTCAAATTAAATCATTTATAATGAAAAAAACTTTAATTGAAAATATATACAAAACATAAATATGAAATTGGTATAAAACATTAAAACATTTCTCAATGAAGAGAAATTCAGTTGAAAACCTTATATTATGTCTGACATGATTTGTATCATCTCTAACCTCTTGTATAGAATTATTTGATTCAGAATATATATATAATATAACCATATTCATTACTATAAAATCTAATATGATCCACTTATGAAATTTTAGAGCCTATTCTTTTACAATTTTCTGTTGAATTTTTCATTTTGGGTGTCAATTGCTTTGTTTTTCATGTATGTTTTTTTCAATAGTTATAGTCCTTATACATTGATCATGGTTAATATATATTGAATATGTTAATCATTATATAAATATAATATATATTCATTATATACATATTTATAATCAATCATCTTAATTGGTGATTCAAAATGAATTTCATCACTTCATGTTGAGGTTAATCCATACGTAAACACGAGTGATGTCTCCATTTTTGATGGATGGAATGAATAAAAGGTAAATGATAATTAACCTTTCTTGATTCATTATTATAATATATATTTTATATATTTTCATTAATACTATCTTCATTTTTTACAATGTAATGTGCAAGTGATAAATGAATTAATCACTCCAGGGAGATGGTAGTCCACATGTGTGCATGAGTTATGTTATCATTTACAAATGAATCAAATGGTAATAATTTAGTTAATATATTATAATTCCATATGCATAATTATTATTAAAATATAATATAAAGAAATTAAATCCATAATTATAACCACCCATGAAATGCAATAATGGAAAATGAATCATGTTTCTATGTGGAGTCAGCAGTCCACATGTACGCATAAGTCATATTGATTACACTAGATTAATAAAATATTTATGGAAAAAATAATTTTTGGGTATTTTTAAGTAGAAATAAAATTTAATGACCTGGGTTAAGGTTTATACCTCTTCTTTAAGGGACCTCTATTTTCATTCACCTCATGTATTGAAAAATGGATCTTATGGGAAGACTAGAAGCTCTATGATGACAGAAAAAATTATTTAATGTTTTTTTATTAGGATTTTTATGATCTAAAATGATAAATTTGTGTGAATATGGGAGAATAAGATCTTACCTTTTATAAGTGAGGGAAGGAAACTACAGGGAATTTCATAAAATACTTTTGTGATAAATGGAATCATTCTTGGGAATGTGGCTAAAAATGAAAAATGAATCAAATGTAAGATATGATATAGTTTCAATATATTCAACTAATATGAATTATATTAGTGTGGGTGGAAATATAACCCTTATTTATTAGTTTTAACCACTACTAACCTAGTTTTAACCTTAACTATAGTAAACAATATTCTTCGTTTTCTCTTCATTATGAAATAAATTAAGTTCAAACTATTAAATTATAATATTTATTTTTGATTCAAAAAATGTAATACATTTTTTAAGAATAAATTTATATATGTGGAAAAATTAATTTTCAAATAAACACATAAACTATAATGAAAACCCATTTTAGAAAAATTTATTTAAAAAAACCGAATTTAGTTCAATTCCATGGCTTGTAAAAGCAATAAAATTAATGTTAAAATATAAGATTAAATATTTAATATAAAAATTTAATTAAAAAACATAAATAGTATATATTAATTTAATTTATTAATATAAAAACACATTGTACGTATAAAATATTTATTTATAAAAATGTGTTTTTGAGCCCAAAAATTAAATTATACTGAATTCTAGTATAATAATGATTCATATGTAATTAATTATCTTATTTATAATTATTTTATTATTATGTTACATTAAGATAAAATTAAAAATAATGGGACTATTTCATGATTGGAATTGATAGATTTTAGAAAAACAAATTTTTCAATATTCACTAAAAAATTAATCTTTTTAGAAAAATCATAAAAATTAACCCTATGATAATATTGGCATGTATATTTTGAAATTTATATTCATCTTATTAAAAAAAGTTTTTAATAATATTAAAAATCAGTGATAATATTCAGGCACAAAATACAATAAAGGCCATTTTTTAAAGAAAAAAGCATTTGTAACACCCCAAGATATTAGGATAAATTCATGTCAGAGTAGATATTATTTTTTATCACTTTATATGCAATAAAATTATAATCTTACACTACACACCACACTAAGTTATCTTGCATTACATACAAGATTTTTTTTACCGCCTTTTAATGGCGCACATATTTTAAAACAAATTTTTATAATTTTTATAAATTTTTTTCAAAATAATGTCAATTTTTGGATTTTTAATTTCAAAATTAGATTTGGGGTAATTTTGGATATTTTTAAGAGTATTTTTATTTTTTTATAATTAGTGAAAATGAATCATTTTAATTATAAAATGCCTTTTATTTAAATAATTAGTAATTTTAAATTATATTTTAAATTGGTTTTGAAGTCAAAATAGATTAATTATACATATATTAACCCAATGTAGTTCGTTGGAATCATTTTTTATATTACAATTGGAAAAAATATATATTCCACTTTTGAACGTTTCAACTTTAAAAACCCTACTTCCACACCACACCTTTGATATTAGAGTTAATCTTAACTTTATAACTTCTATGATTTTAATTTTGAAAAACATATGTACATGGTTAAAATTAGTACAATATTTTTTCTCTAATAAGATCAACATAATTTTTTACCAAAAAGATTAGTGATGTGATTATGGTAAGATTAAGCTTAATAAGGAACTAAACATAATTTTAAGGACCAAAATTAACGACACACTTTTCCAAATCTATTGGATGACAATAATTAAACAATATCCTCACATGGTTCTAATTTTATGGTTTTTTTTATATTATTAAATATAAGTTCCCTATATAAAAGGTTAAGTAAGGAAAAAGACAAAAATGGAACTTTCTTTACCATTGATAATTATAAAACATTATTATTTTTAAAAAACAACATATTTTAGGTTATACATATCATTTTGAAAGATAAATGGTATATTTGTATCATAATATTTTTTCAATAATTTTTAGAGATTTTTTAATTCCATAAAATTCAAAAGAAACACCAATGTAGTGTTTATTTAGTTAATAAATAACTAAAATAAATGATAGTAAAAAAATTTCAAAAACAAGTGAATTGATAGAATAATTATAATTATTTATTTATCAGATGACTATATCATATTAAAAAAATAATACTTCATATATTTTAATTTCAATTTTGTTTTTAAATTTTAAAAATTAAATTAAATTAATAATTTCAAAATTAACATTATTGTTATTTTAAAATATTTGACATTTTATTAAATTATTTAAAATTAATAAAAATCATATACTTTGAAAAGTGATTTAAGGTGTTAATAATATTCAATATGACCTATTAATGGACCAATTAAACTTTTATAATTAACATATTTACCCATATATTGTAAAAATGTTGTTAACAAAGTCTTGGTTTAACTAGTGTTTTAGTGCGTCACTTGCACTTGTTTTAAATTTAATAACCAAAAACATGGGATTTTTATTTTATAAATTATTTATCATATTAATAATTTACTTTATATATATTTTATATTAAATATCACTTTAGGTTAGTATTAATTTTCAAATTTCATAGGTTGGAAAACTAAATTCTTTAATAAAAACCAAAATGATAAAATTTGGGAATCTTAGAAGTCAAGAAACCAAATTATTAAAATGCGCATATTTTTAGTGTGGTTATTGTTTAAATAAACCGTGAATTTGTTTTAATAAATTAGTTTTATACTTTTTATTATCTTTAAATAATATACACCTCCTATTAATAAATACCTTTTTTGTATTTACATGAGTGTCAGTCCCCCTCCACTATAAAAAGGCAATCACTCTACCCCTTACTCACACCCATAAAGCCACTTTGGATCGAACAATATATTCCCTAATAGTTCCCAAAAATAACTCCAATCATTCTATAAAACCTCATTTTTTCATAAATAAATACATGGAAGCCCTTTGATGCAAAATAAAAGGAGTTACCCGATTAAGAGATAAGAAACTTCCTTAAGTTTTTCAGTTTTATTTCCATTCTCCAATCCCTAAAATATTATTATTGCATGATTGTAAAAAAAATATAGTATACTTAGTATAATAGTATGTTTTTATTCTAATTTTTTCTATATACACTTACACACACTTCCATATAATGGGTAACAAACATACTATTGTTGTTTATAGAGAACTGCATCACGAAACGATGATGGTTCATTTTTCCATTACCACCTATAATGGTGGAAATTATGATGGAAAATATTTTTATATATGATATTTATGATATTTATTATTTATTTATACTTAAATAATAATTATATAACACATAACTTTAATATATCCAATTTTTCATTAATACGATAGCGTAGTTTGAGGAAGTGTGGACTACCGCCCCTCGAAGCGACGTGATTTATTCACGCTCTACAAGGAATGTATTAAGGATGATTTTAACAAAAAAAATGTAACATATATATCATATATATTATATTAGAATTATAATATACATATGTATCATTTATTTTCTATTCTTCTAATATGACAATGAAATGAAAGTAGCATTCATGCACATGTATGACCTAATATCTCCATGAATGGTGCATTTCATTTTTTATCTCCAAACTTTATGGACTATTATAAAAACATATTATCTGAATATAAAAGATAATTAATTAATGGTTTAAATTATTTATATTATTAAATCATGATCTATGTAATAGTAACAAAAAGTAACAAGCCAAAACATACTTGATAAAACTAGGAAATTAACACCCAAAAAAGTTTAAATAATGGAAGAGTGTTAACAAACGGCTAATAAAATATTATAAGAAGTTAATATATGATATTATAATAATTATTATTGTTGTGGTATAAGTTAGTAAAATATTTCAAACAATTATACAATATAATAAATACCACATGACAAAATTAAGGTTAAGTAAGTTATGGGATTTTGTCTAAATTTACATTCTTTTGAAACATATTTTTGTTATGCACAAATTCACGTTTATATGATGTATATACTTCCATTTTACATGTTATATCATGAATCACATAATTTTCATGATATTATAAGTTTCATTTAATTCATGGGGAATTATTATTAAAAAATTTCAAAGTTGTATGGGACACTTTGGAATGTTTAAATATTATTTTTCTTTAAAAATGTTTTAATGTCAATAACCCTTGTTGTTACTTATTATCATTGATATAATACGGATAAATACAAATTATTTATAAAAATTGTATATATGATAAGGAATATTTTTTATTAATTTAATAAATTATTCTATTCTAGGAATTCCTAGGACATGTGAGACAAGGGTTGGGGACCGTTTACGGTATGCCCTATGGGTTAGGGATTGGTTAATGAAAGCCCCTTAATGAATAAATAGTCTAATGGGATGAAATTAGGTTAGAAAAACCTTCACATTTTTAACCAATGTGATATAAAATATCTTGTGAAATATCTTAATATTAGTGTTATGGTTGGAAACCCCAAATTATTGTTTGCACAGTATGTTTTAAACCATCTTGTGAAAGGTATTTACGGTAATGGTTCCATAAACATAGTAAACATGGAATCCATCAAATAAGAGCTTCCATAATTGATAATTCAGTCATTATAATCATTTATCCAAGATATTTTTTGACAATATATCTATAGATTCCCTTTTTTCTCAGTTTATTGATTAATGGCATGTGTTTTAGTTTTTTACTTTTCCATAATCATTTTTCCTTATTTTGTTATTTGAATGGCATGTGTTATCAGTTAATTACCATTCCATACTGGTTTATTTACATTGATTCACTATTTATTCTAGTTTACTTAACCTTATTGATCATTTGAGCCCACCCCTTATTATGTTTCTTTTCCCCAGGTTATGGAGAGGAAAACATTGAATATGCTTTCAAGGGAATAATTTATTTAATTTTATAATTTGTTAAGTTTTATAATGTATTTCCCAATATATTTTGGGTATCATGTATGTAAACTAGCTTTCCAAGACTGCTAAACTTATCAGTCCTTCAGGATTTAATTCTTTATAATCATTTCAGTGTAATAAAATATTGCATCGGCTCCATGATTATGGGTTAGAGGTGTTATAGTAGGTATCATAGCATGTTTAGAAGCAAACATGGAATGTATATTTAGAAAACATAGATTAGGTATCAAACCCTAGATACATTGAAGATAATAATAAAAGAACGTCTTATAATTTTGGTAAGGAATAAATCTTGCGGTTATTCCTACCAATACATCCATTTATAGATACTAAAAGTGGATGTGGTTCTGGAATGGATGTATCCATGAGTAATAACACCGAAAATATATCCGGGCATGACTCAGGGTAACCAGGTACATGGAAATTTGCCTCACTATACACCTGGTTAGACACTCATGTGGTACACTCTTAGTATAATTCACACTTTATTTACAAAAAAATATGATGGATTTAAAAGTAGAGATATTTCCAAAGAAACCATATTTATCATTAGAATATTATCTTTTTTAATATATGTTATGCGTTTCACTAGTTTTAGGATTATATAGTATGTTATAATTTAATCCACAATATTCCATTGTTTAGAAATAGTGCTTAGCATAAAGAATGAGAAATCCACCAATACACATGATCGAGAGAGTAATACTGATAATATCTTCCATGTTCTTAATCCAACATTTCAAAATCAAATAGTATTCCAAGTATTATAATCATATGAGGAAATATTATTGTTTTCAACACTTTCGCTGGGGTACGCGCATCTTCCTTGTTCGAGGACTAAAGGCGTGGTTTGGTTTCCCCGCATTCCCTCTTTCCAAAGGCGGGAAGCATCTATTCCTTATTTAGGGACGTTTTCTCCTTGATCGAAACAGGATAATGGGATATCAGTTCTTCCATCCGTGGATTCTTCATCGAGGATCTTCACCTAATCTAGGTCTCCCTTATATAGTTAAGACGTTTTTCGTGAAACTTTTCCTAGTGCCATATTGTCATGGACACCAGTTAATTACACTACTTTTGTGAGGACATTCCAAAGGGCCCGGTTAGTGCAGCAACCTTTAGTCAGGGTAGTAGTCACGTTAGACATCACTTGAGTGTCTAGGCATTGGGACACTAGCGTGTCTGGGTTTATCCCCTTACTATAGGGATTCTCGAGGGCGCAAAAGCCTGAGTGATCCGACATCAAATGCAGGTAATTCTATTCCATTGGCTTGTATTTGAGGTTTTCCTCAGCTTTCTATGTTTAACACATGGTATGTTGTTGGTTTAATGACTAGCAGGGACATATTGGACTAATCAGAACACTAATTAGAGTGGATTAGATGGGTTCAACCTCTAGAGGGAACACAGATGTTGGGGCCAACGTGTAGTTATACTCCAAATTATTGTTAAGGGGAATGGGGAATGAGGTGTCATGATCCTAGTGGGATGTGGCGGCCTATGTATGAATTAAGATGGATAATGGCAGGTTTAATGAAGTGGATGGAGAATGAGATGGAGTCGTCTCAAGGACGACGATGATGTATTGGGCTTGAGTCTCGAATAGGCTTCTTACATATACAGGAGGTAGGGAATAAAAGTCCTTGTAGTTCATATGATGACGTATTACCTCCAATTGGGGATTTCAATGGCTTATCACTGAATGGGTTCACAACGGCTTACTACTGGATAGGGTCACAATGGCATACCACTGAATGGGGATGTCAATTGCTTACTGCTGAATGGGGTTGACAATGGATTACTTATGGAGGGAGGTGGTAATATGATGGACCATGAATTCTGGGAGTACTAGGATGATGTTCCTGGTTCCTGACCCAGCCCTTAACCCGGATGAGCGAGGGGAGGGTTCCAGTGTTGATGCGTACTCTACTTTAGAGTCTAAGAAGTGGACTGGTTTAATCTCTATCTAGACATTCCCAAAAAATTTCTTATGCCGGTGATAACCCACCTTCCTTTCCCTATATGTCTCTTTGGGACAGGGTAGATTTCTGGAATGAGGAGTTCCTTCTCCGTACTGGTTCTGGGGTAGGGAGGGCCCTAACCTGAGTAAGCCAGGGTGCGAGGCGCACCAGGAAAGATATCAAAGGGAACATGTGGAGGACCTCTATGGGTAGTGCTCGAGGTGGTAAGACCTCCGCTCGAACTGGTAAGAGCAAGGGAAGGACCTCCAGGATTATTTCCCTTAGTGGGGGTCCTAATACTGGTCGAGCTGAACACAGGTAGGACCTCCGTGCTGGGCACTGGTGAATTGAAGCTAGCCCTCATCCCTTTTATTTATAGGGTGAGTAGTACCTTCTCTAGCAGCTACGAGGACACAGGGAGGGTAGCCACATTGAAGAGTGGCCGGATGTGCAACATCCTCATACCAATAGTCTGTGGTGGGAGGAATGAATCCATATGTGGTGTAGTGGGCATGAGAGAAACTTCCGTAATGAACATCACCGTCGTGCGGAGGATCTTCATTTGGATTGAAGGTGGCATGGGTCAAATCTCCATGCTGAGCTTGGAAACAGGGATGGCCCGCGTTCTCCATGGTAGAGGTACAAGGAGAACCTCTGTACTGGGTAGAATCGCTGCGGGTTAGTCCGCAATGGCCACTTCTTGTGTCGGTGACCTAGAGAGTCGACCCAGCCTGCCCATGGGGTAGTTGGGGCCTCAATCCAGGTCTGGTGTATGAATGTCCCTTATCAGTGTATACTAATATTTGGTGATATGCATTAGCGTTGTCTCAGCCCACAGTAGCCACTGATGTTGATGCCCCATGGAGGACATCCTCTTCAGCTTGCACTTGACACTGACATCGAGTTAGAGGGACTGGAGCTGATAGCGCAGATACATGCCTTACCTTCTCCTCAGCTAGTAAGACTGGGTGGTGGCGTTGAAGCGGCCGAGTGAGAGCCCTTTCTAGGATTCCCTAGAATGGGACTCTGACTAGGATGGCCTGGACATCCCTTAACTCGTCAACGTAGGGTAGGGAGTGGTCTATATGTTCTGGGGAGAGTCTCCTAAAATAGTTATATGTTGGAATGGTTAGTAGTGGCTTCCTGCGTGGCCCTTGGGGGAGGCATTGATAACAAGGTGCATATGCCTCTAAATCCAGCCAGGCCATATCCCGAGTCTAGATAATACCCTCCACCCCATACCGGCCTATGAGGTCATTGATCACCCTCTGTTGAACAACCTCAGATGGGGAGACAGTGTGGGGGTGCCCTATGGTCGTGGATATTGAGACCATCATGGAAGAGGTAGAGCCATCTGGGACTGTCGTGCTGGTACTTCCCCTGCCCCTGCGTCAGTGGGTAGTTGGTGATCAAGCTCTGGGTACAACATCTTGGCTCCTGAAAGCAGGGAGATTAACTCATCTGTGTTGAAAGAAAAAAAGAATCGACGATCAGTGCCCCAACACCATTACATCATCCATGACTGTTAAGAGGGATCCACGCTGACAACATCGCAGATCGGGATGCCCAGTATTCTACTACCCCAACTTCAAGTGAGTTTCACTTCAGGCCCACTATTTTCTTGGCGAGAACCGATGCCAAATATCTGGATCTGATGACATGCCAATTCACTGATGTCTCAAACGCCACTAATCTCCATATTGAGGAAAATTTATTCATGTCGGGTTCACCATTTCTATTTATGACTCTTTCGCCAGGGCACGTACGTCTGTCTTGTTTGAGGACAAAAGGAGCGGTTTTCTTGCCCTGTATTCCCGCTTTCCAATGGTAGGAGACATCCATTCCTTGTGTAGTGATGTTTTCTCCTTGATCAAGACGGGATGATGGGATGTCAGTTCTTCCTACCATGGATTCCTCCTCGAATATTGTCACCTAATCCAGGTCTCCCTTAAAGACTTAAGATGTTGTTTGTGAAACTCTTCCTAGTGCCATATCATTATAGACCCCAGTTAATTACACTACTTCTATCAAGAAATTCCAAATGGTCCAGTAAGGAATGAAACCTTCGGTCAGGGGAGTACTCACGTTGTACATCACTGGCGTGTCTGGACACTAGGACACTGTCATGTATGGGTTTATTCATCTTATTATAGGGTTTCTCGATGGTGCAGAAGCCTGAGGCATCCCACATCGAATGTGGGGAATTCTATGACATAGGAATGTATCTGAGGTTTTCCTCAGCTTCCAATGTTTAACACAGGGTATGCTGTAGGTTTAACATCAAGCCATGATGGATCGTACTAATCAGAACACTAATTAGATTGGATCATATGGGTGCAACCTCTAGAGGGAACACCGATGTTTGGGCCAACGTGTGGTTAGCCTCTCGATTGTTGTTAAGGGGAATGGTGAATGAGGTGGAATGATCCCACAGGGATGTCGAGGCCTCAGTAAGAATCAGGATAGATAATGGAAGGTTTAATGAAGTTGATGGGGAATGAGATGAAGTTATCTCTAGGATGATGGTGATTTTGGTCTTGAGTCTCAAAGAGGCTTCCTATGTATTCTAGTGGCAGGGAATCAAAATCTTCTTAGTTCATCTGACAAAGGAATACCGTTTATTGGGGATTTCAATGGCTTATTGTTGGATGGGGTCACAAGGGCTTACCGATTAATGGGGATGTCAATGGTTTCCCATTGAATGGGGTTAACAATGTATTATGGCTGAATGGGGTCACAAAGGCTTACCGCAATATTGGAATGTCAATGGATTGCCGTTGGATGGGGTCAAAGTGGATTATTGCTAAATGGGGATGTCAACATCTTACTGCTAAATGGGGTTGACAATGGCTTACCACTGAATGGGATCACAATATCTTACTGCTAGATGGGGTTGAACCTCGCGGAGACTTCTTACGTACCCTATCTAGGAAATAAGGATCAAAACCCATGTAGTTCAGGATGGGGTGGGAACCAATGTGAAGATGTTTGGGACTACAAGGTGTTGGGATTGAACCTCAGGGAGGCTTCCAATGTACCTTTCCTTGGAAAGGATCAAAGTTCTAGTAGTTCAGGTGGGGGTTGGAGAACCGACATGAAGGGGGTAAGAACGACCAATGGATTGTGGTATTGAGCCTTGGGGAGGCTTTATATGCACCTTTACTTAGCATGGATCAATGACCTCATTATTCGGAAGGGTTTTTGGTTGAAACAATGTGAATAGGATCAGGACCAATGGGTGGTGGGCTTGAACCTCAGGGAGACTTCCTACGTACATTGTCTTCGAAAGGATCAAAGACCTCGTAGTTCAGGAGGGTTTGTGGGTGAACCGGTGTGAATATGGTCATGACCAATGTGTGGTTGGATTGAACCTCATGGAAACTTCCTATGTACCTTTCCTTGGAAATGATCAAAGGCATCGTAGTTCAGCTGGGTGTGGGGCTTATGCTCTAGGATACCTGGAGAGGATTTCACAATCGATGCTTACTCTATGCTCGCATGAGTCATGCTCATTGTGAGAAACAAGAGGTAGCAAAGGTTTGACAATCACATCCTGAAAGGTGCATCCGTGGGAAGTCGAATGGGGGCTTACTCGTGGTTAGCGGCCAAAAAAGGACACAAGGGCTTACGCCTGGTTAGCATCCCGAGGTGATGGAGACTTGGACTTACTCTTGGATGGAGGCATGGATGGTGACAAAGCCCAGTGGGAGAGGGAGTTAGAACCCAGGAATAGAGGAGGAGTAGGGGTGCTACCTCCTGCATGGAAAGCTAGGGGCATGCACCATTGTGGTTTCCCTTTCCCCATGGATGGAAGCCACTCCATTGAAGAATATCTCATTCTATGTGAGGAACACTACTACAAATCTGAGCTATAGCCACAGACCTATAGCCATGGTATTATAGGTCCATGGCTATATCATTTATACTGCCCCGGTTAATTATTTCATCTGTGGCTATATCCAACAGCCCCATTTTTTTCCCAAACCCATTGGCCTCCTTCTCCTCCCCCTCGCGATTCCTCCTCCTCACCGCACCCTCCCCCTCCCTGACACCTCCACGCCGACGCCACCTCCGCGTCGCGCCCTCCACGCCGCACCCTCCTCGCTGCGCCCTCCTCGCCACGCCCTCCTCCTCACCGCTCCCTCCTCCCCGACGCCTCCTCGCCACGCCCTCCTCCCCGACGCCTCCTCGCCGACGCCTCCTCCGCACCGCACCCTCCTCATCGCACCCTCCTCGCAAGCCCGGCCTGAGGGCGAGCCCAGCGGGCCCCCGGGCTAGGGAAATAGATGAAAAGGGGGAAACATCCCTCCGCATCCCCCAGCCACCACAATCCACCTGTGTGATGCCCCTGTCCCACCTCCTCTGTTGTACATTATGCCCACTCCGCTGACGCCCACTCCCATACCCGATTTGCACGCGCTGTCTTTCCCGAGGCCAGCTCCACCTCTCATGCCCCGCTCCATGTATGCTTTCACCGTCCTTTGTTAGTCCAGGTAAATTAAACCCAGTCCTCATTTCATCCTGATTTTTGTTCTTCAAATTTATAATAATCATAGTCATTATTATTTTTGCAATCAGATTTATCATAAATTATTTCAATGCATGGTGTGATTAGATTTTAAAGATCTTTCTTTTGATTCACACTGAATTTATGATTTTTATTACTTGTTTTTCGTTCATTGGATTTCAAAAATTTTGGTACTTTTTTTACTAAACTGAAGGGAATCATTTTAAACACGATATTGGGCGATCATTTTGGCCGGGTCGGCCCTGCCTCCTCGCCGCGCCCTCTGTGTCGCTCCCTCCTCACCATGGTGTTAGTGAGCATTACTCGGTTATGGAACTGAAGAATATGGATGAGGTTGGTCCCAAGAATCCCTCTATTTTCTCATTTTCAACAAGCGACAATGTATCGGAATAGTTTTAAGGGAGTGAGGCCACATTCATGAAGAGTTCTACAGAAGTGGGAGGTATTGTGATGGATAACCATTTTGAGCTTTTGTCATATGATGAACTAGTCTAGAATTTTGAACAATACCTGGTCAGAACCATTGGAGAGGAGCAGGTCCCTGAAAATTGGTCATGTGATGAATGTTCTTTCCAATTTTTACGTGATTTAGAGGATGAGGTTCAGGATTAAATGTATCCATGTATGAGAAGAGTAAGATAGGGAGGGTCAACTAGAAAGATAAAAGGGATTACTCATATTTTTCTCTACCAATGGGGACTAGGTCTATGAATATGTCAAAGGACAAATAGAAGTAATGTAACCCACCTCTCCAAGGTGGTCTTTTAGTAGTGGGATATTCCTGATAATCCTTTCAAAATTCTTGTGAAATCATAAGATGATGAACCAATTAAAGATACCCTTTCCTTTAATTTGAAAAATTATAAAATTGAGGATTTATCTTTTGATAAGAGGTTGGAGGAGGTTTAATAAATCACTTCTAACTTAGAAACACTCCTAGGATCACCGTTTTTTCTTTAAAAAGAGCAAGATGACCAAATTAATGAAGTTTTTTATTTAATTAAACAAGATTTTCTTTTATATTATTGTGATTTTTTTGTGTATGATTTTGATTTCTCTTCTCCCTATGTATGTTGTGTAGATTCAAGTGAACTTCATGATTTACTAGAGGTACATGAGAAGGTTATTAATACACCTGATGAGAAACTTTTGAAACTCAAAAAATGTAATTGTAATTCAAAGTTTGGGGGTGGTTGAAGAGAAAGAGGATATTTTGAAGTTGCGCACTAATGAAAAATTGGATATTGATACATATGTAGTTTTTAATAATGAATTTATATAGGATATTGAATTGGATGAAAAATAACATCCAAGAATTGAATTTTTACTATTTATTCACATCACTCCTCAAGTTGAAGAAGAGAGAATATACCCCCTTTTCCCCCCTTTCCACTACTCCTAGGAAGTTATAATTTCAAAGTGGTGAAATTAAAAGTATATGAAAATGGGGTGTTAAAAAACTATTTGAGTTGATTACTATAGCTAGAAAAAAGATTTTATGCTAGTTATTAAGTAAGAAGAAACATCCTCCATCTAATTGGGGTTGAATCAATGATTTTTCAACTGCGAGCAATCTAAATATAGAACCCCTTGGGGGATAAACCCAAGATTATCTTGTTACTTTTTTTAGTTTTTTATTTGACCTTATTTAATAATGTTTTTTTGATTGAGGTCTTTTTTTGTAGGAAGTTAGGTGGGTCACCTCACATGGCAGCCCATTTTTAGTAACTTCTTTCACTATAAGAACATTTTCAGGTTGTTGCCTTCCACCCATAAATTTTTAAGAGTTTAAATTCTTATTATATACTTCAAATTAAGTGTGAGGTAAGGGTACACAATTTTTTTCTAATCCTAAATTTTATAATTCTAAATCATAGTTTAAACATTCCTTTTTATTGATTTTTATTAAAAAAATTATGTTATTCACATAGAATAAGTGAATGTACGTTATAATTTCTATTTTTTTAGTACTTTGGTGAGCATAATTTCACATCCTATTGAAGTATAGATTCAACTATTTTTATAGATCTAGAGAAGTAATATTTCATAGTAACTTTGAACCAATCTACCTTAGTTTTTACTCTAGTTTCGTTCTGTTTTGAACTTTAAATTTTATAAATTAATGTATATGTTTACACTTATAGGAGATGAAATTTTGGAAACCAAAGGTATTTATTCAACAAGAAAAGAAGGGAAATTTTTTTCCAATGATCTCAAATGAATAGAGCATCTACACCATGGGAGTAATAGTTTAAATTCTGTGATTTTTCTACTTAAACATGAAAATTCACTTCTTTTTTTTTAGTTGAAATAAATGGTTGGAAGTTGCCTTTTAATAAATTTTGTTTGTTGAAATCATCTTTTTAAATCTATTGGTTGTTTCTTCCTTTTTTACTACCTTTTTGTATTGAAATTCTGGTGTGTATTCTAATTTTAATGTTTTACTAAAAATCATTTTTGAATATCAAATGTTAACATGCATCTACATTAAAATCCATGAATATTTGTTGAAGTTGTTAATATAGTAACTAGTGGGTATCATTCATACATTTTGTGTGATTGTTTGAACTCTATGTTCTTCATTTATTTTGTTTTTAATATATTAGTTATATGCTTTGTTTGTAATTAGATAAAAAAAATTATTTATTGTTACAAATTGATGCATATATCTAATTAATAATTTCTACCATAGGATGAGGTGGTTGGTGTTGGTTCAAATGCGGGCACGTTGGCATGCAACCGACAAGCAAGGGGGAACATCCATTCATGGTAATAAGAATCTATGTGAACTTCGCTTCTTAGTTATTGGTTTTGATTAGAGTGATATTAACATATTATTTTGTTCCCATGGAGTTTTACAAGCATAAAATAAAAATTTAATCATAGTTTTATGGTTCCAATTCTAAATTCTTCTTTATGAGCTAAATTCTACGGTACTCAATTGTTGTGCTCGATATGATTGTATCACCTTCTTTCTTCCATAAACCTTTTACAGTTTGATGAATATAGGGTGCAACTGGTGATGAAATTTTTGAAGCTCTAATTTCTAATAGTTGAACTTTTCAAAACAAAACATTTTCCTCTCAAGTAAGATTTGATTTTTGGTTCTTGCATCTACTATTTTTGCAGGATACATGTTTGTATTCAGGCACATAAACACAAATATATTTCTTATCAATTATTTATTCTCTACATAATTACTTCTAATTTATTTTGATCGTTTTTTCTTTATTTCTTGTAGGTAAAATATAGGCTTAGGGTGAAAAAGAAATATGCACCCAAAGTACTCTTAAGGAACCATTTTGTATGATGGTAACATTTTGGTAAGTTCATTTATTTCTTTTTACCATACTAGATCATGTATTTTGAGAGGGGTCTTTGATTTGTGGTTCTTGCATCATATATTTTGGTCTTTTGTTATATTTGTTGAAAATAGTCATTTTATGTCTTGAAGTGTTCTTGATAATATCTTCAGGATGTATTGAAGTATGATAGGGGGATGGGTGGAGGGGGGCAGGGGGAAGGGTGGAGGGGTGCAGGGGGCAGGGTGGAGGGGGGTAGGGGGCAGGGGGCAGGGGGCAGGAGGCAGGGGCAGGGAGGAGGGTGGAGGGGGGCAGGGGGCAGGGAGGGTGCAGGGGGGTGTAGGGGGTGTTGTGCAGGCTAAGGGGCTGGGTGGAGGGGGGCAGGGGGGAGGGGGTAGGGGGAAGGGGGTAGTTTCTCCATACCATTACTCCAATTATTTTTTTTGTTCTTTAATTTTGGGTCACTACCCATGCCTTTATCATACATGTATTTAGCATTTGGATATTCATCTTCATTTACCATATTGGAGGTGATGATAACCTTCTAACTGATTGAAATTTCCTCATCATCATCATACCATAATACACGACTTAAGTGTGTAAATTTATCCATATACTATCTAGGATAAGATTGTGACTCTATGGGGGCCTTATTCTTAGTAATCATTGCAGCAGGTACTTTCGTGAAACCCCATACTGATCATTATTTTTAGTAGGTAAGGGATTCTGCTGCAACTTATTTTGATGATCATTGGGTGTACTCATATTCAGTGAACCTCGTGAGGTTTCCTTCCTGGATTGTTCCTAGATATCTATGTATGAAACATGCATGAGGGGTCCCTCAGAATGTGTCATCATCAATTAATGATAGAGAGGAACCTGCAAGAATTTTTTCCCATTTTTCACCACTTGAGAACCATGAGATGCAATCAGGTTAGGTAAAGCATCTTAAAAGCAACACCTCTATGTAGGCATGCCATCAAATGTTACCTCATTTGAAGTACTCTCTTCAAGACCAGATAAATTTATATAGAGGTCCACATTGACTTTCTGTCTATTTTTCCCATTCATGAGTATTTACATTAGGCTTTCCTACAAAGTTGCAAATACCTAAAGTCCCTTGGATCTGTACAAAACATCATGGAAAGGTGCCCCCAAAATACACGCCCCTCGAACTGGATGTTCTATCCAATGTTTATCTCTCTATTATGAAGGGGTAAATTGTCCTCATTCAAGGATTTTCCCGGGGGTGGGCCCTCTAGAGTAAATACAACACACTGAGAATAATCCATGTTTTTTTCATTAGAAGGACCATCCTAAGGTGATGTTGAACTGATTAAGTCTGTAGTTTTCCCAGTATCCTTCTACACTGATATAACCCCTATCTTATCCACATTATAAGGGACAGTAGTGTATTTTCTCTCCAAGTCATAGATTGGAATATTCCTCTTACCGTTCCAACTTTCATAGTTAGAGACATCATTCCCCATCATATTGTAAAACGAACACTCCTTTTCCCTATTACATTCTGGAGAATGATGGAAAAAACATATAATTCATGTAGAATTGTGGTTTCCTTTCGTATTGGATCAGAAAGTCTATACATTTATCTAGTTAGTTAAGACTACTTCTTCTATAATCATTATATACATGTCCACATTCACATGGGTTATCACATAGTGTCCAAACCTTGGGTTATCGGTATGTATATCCAACCAAATTGAGTTCCCCACGACTGAGAAAATTTCCCAAAAATTGTGTGAGTACCAATAGAGCTATCCAGGCAGGGGGGGGGTGTCCGGCAGGGGGAGGGGTGTCCGGCAGGGGGGAGGGGTGTCCGGTAGGGGGGATGGGCTGTCCAGACAGGGGGAGGGACGTCCAGCAGGGGGAGGGGTGTCCAGCAGGGGGGAGGGGTATCCAGGCAGGGGGAGGGGTTGTCCAGCAGGGGGGAGGGTTGTCCAACAGGGGGGAGGGTTGTCTAGCTGGGGGGGTGTCCGGCAGGGGGAGGGGTGTCCGGCAGGGGGGATGGGCTGTCCAGGCAGGGGGAGTGGTGTCCAGCAGGGGGAGGGGTGTCCAGCAGGGGGAGGGGTGTCCAGCTGGGGGGAGGGGTGTCCAGGCAGGGGGAGGGGATGTTCAGTAGGGGGGAGGGGTGTCCAGGCAGGGGGAGGGGCTATCCAGCATGGGGGAGGGCGGTCCAGCAGGGAAGAGGGGTATCCAGTAGGGGGAGGGGTGTCCGGCATGGGGGAGGGGTGTCCGGCAGGGGGGAGGGGTGTCCGGTAGGGGGGGCGGGCTGTCCAGCAGGGGGGAGGGGCTGTCCAGCAGGGGGAGGGCTGTCGAGCAGGGGGAGGGATGTTCAGCAGGGGGAGGGATGTCCAGCAGGGGGGAGGGCTGTCCAGTAGGGTGAAGGGGTGTCCAGAAGGGGAGAGGGGTGTCCAGGCAGGGGGCGGGGCTATCCAGCAGGGGGCAGGCTGTCCAGCAGGGGGGTGGGCTTTCAGGCAGGGGGGCGGGCTATCCGGCAGGGGGGAGGGGTGTCCGGCAGGGGGGAGGGGTGTCCAATAGGGGGGAGGGGGTGTCCAGTAGGGGGACGGGCTGTCCGACGGGGGGAGGGGTGTCCAGTAGGGGGGAGGGCTGTCTAGCAGGTGGGGCTGTCCAGGCAGGGGGAGGGGTTGTCCAGGTAGGGGGAGCGGCTGTCCAGCAGGGGGGAGGGGCTGTCCAGGCAGGGGGCGGGGCTGTCCAGCAGGGGGGAGGGGCTGTCCTGGCAGGGGGATGGGCTGTCCAGGCAGGGGGCAGGGTTGTCCAGTAGGGTGGAGGGGCTGTCCCGCAGGGGGGAGGGGTGTCCAGCAGGGGGGAGGGCTGTCCAGCAGGGGGAGGGGTGTCCAGCAGGGGGAGGGGTGTCCAGGCCGGAGGAGGGGCTGTCCAGCAGGGGGGGTTGTCCTTGAGGAATGTCTAGCTGAGAAGGAGCATGAATAGGTGTAATAGCAGGTAGAGTAAAATTTGGCAGCCCTATTAGTATATTTCATGTGTAACCTATAGGTTGAGGTCTGTAATGATGGTCCTAGACATGTTCTGGTTTTGTAAAAAATGTTAGGAACAATCTATTTTTTATTTCTTGATTCATGTATGTTGGTTGTTGGTATCCCATGTGACCTCTTTATAACCTTATTTGTATTTTTTTCTAACATAGTGTTTGGTATTAATATTTTTCTCTTTCAGAGAATCTTTCAATGAAGTATTAATAGAGGATGGCTTGCAGAATTTCTGTACAATTCTGCAGTTATCAGTGGCATGGGGGGGTGTCCAGCAGGGGGAGGGGTGTCCAGCAGGGGGGGGTGTCCAGCAGGGGGGAGGGGTGTCCAGGGGGTGTAGGGGGTGTCCAGTGGGGCTGTCCAGTTGTCACATGGCATGTGATATTTAAATCCAACCAAAATCCCAGTTCCACAGCCCAGGGGACCCAAAGTACTAGTAATGTCAGATTACATGTTATGTAACCTGTGATTTTCCTGATCCCATGGGGTATTCCTCTAGGTATTCCTACACATTTATAGATCTCCAAACCTCACCGAATTAGGTATATCAGGGGTCATCCAATCCTCTAGTCTTCACAGATTAGCATTCATTTCTTTAAATCTTCTGAGAAAACATCATCTCATGCCATCCATATCATCTGATTTGAAACTAAGTGGAAGATGTTGCCCCACGAATCTCGTTGGACCGAGCCAACACGTTGTGGTCATGCTGCGGTCACGCCGCGGTCATGCTGTGGTCACGCCGCGGTCACGCTGCGGTCACGCAGTGATTTGGACCTGCTCTAGGATGACATCCTGCGGCGGTTACTCCTCCAGGACGACACCCTGCGGTGGTCACGCCGCGGTCACACCGCGGTCACGCCGCGGTCACGCCGCGGTCACGCCGCGGTCACGCCGCGGTCACGCCGCGGTCACGCCGCGGTCACGCCGCGGGGACGCCGTGATTTGGCCCTACTCCAGGACGACACCCTGCAGCGGTTACTCCTCCATGATGACACCCTGCGGCGGTCATGCCGCGGTCATGCCGCGGTCACGCCACGGTCACGCCGTGATTTGGCCCTGCTCCAGGACGACACCCTGCGGCGGTTACTCCTCCAGGACGAGACCCTGCGGCGGTCATTCCGCGGTCACGCCGTGGTCACGCCGTGATTTGGCCCTGCTCCCGGACGACACCCTACAGCGGTTACTCCTCCAGGATGACACCCTGTGGCGGTCACGCCACGGTCACACCACGGTCACGCCGCAGTCACACCGCGGTCACGCCGCGGTCACGCCGCGGTCACGCCGCGGTCACGCCGCGGTCACGCCGCGGTCACGCCGCGGTCACGCTGTGATTTGTCCCTACTCCAGGACGACAACCTGTGGCGGTTACTCCTATAGGAAGACACCCTACGGCGGTCACGCCACAGTCACACCGCGGTCATGCCGCGGTCACGCCGCGGTCACGCCGCGGTCACGCCGTGATTTGGCCCTACTCCAGGATGACACCCTGCGGCAGTTACTCCTCCAGGACGACACCCTGTGGCGGTTACTCCTCCTTAGAGAAACATTGAATGGTTAGCTCTATAATTTTTCATATTTCCTCATTCCTAAACTATATCTCCTCTCAGTGCTGCCTCTCATCCATCTTTCCACAAAACGTGCATAGAAGGTGGTACAAAGGCTCAATTCAACTGAAAACATTGGTTCGGAATTGTCTGGCATATTTTATTGTACATTTATCACATAATATTTGTTCGGTAATTCTTCTTTTTCCTCATCCTCTTCACATGTTGTCCGAACCAGATCATCTTCATCCTCTGCACATGTCGTCTGAACCGGATCAGCCTATTGTGATGGAAATTCAATGTCTTCTTTTGGCTGTTTTAGATGAAATTCCTTCCATAATTCCCTCATCTCATGTAGCACTCATTGGAGTAGGATGATCACAACCAAGTTGAGTTTTAAAGGCTACACCCAATCTGTTTGATGCAATTCCAAAGAGGCTGTTCTATTCTGAGGGACTATTTCATGCTGGAGTTCACACATTTCCCCCACAAGCTGGAAAAGAGAGGTCTGTTTGGGACTATGCAAACAGGGCTTGTTTGTTATGGACAAAGATGCAACTAGAGACCTAGTTTGCTTGAAGAGTTTCAATGAAGGGTCTTCACTGTAGATGAGACTAGCTTTGGTCTGTATTTGGTAGTTTCTTCCATGATGGTTCCCACAACCGTTTGACTGAATTTCACACCAAACCAAGCCCTGCTAGTGACTATTTTTCGATGCACTATAAAAATCCCATGGCCAACCCACCAAAATCTAACCAGCTATTCCAGGGCCATTTCTACTCTCACTAAAAAATCCAAACTCAATCCCTACTACAATTCCAAGCTCCCACTTCAATTTAGCCACTATGAACTCCTTCCCAGTCCCCCACCATTTTTCAATCCACCTAGGCAACCCATCCACAACTTGACCACCAATCAGGCCTACCCACCTCTCAACTTCTAAGCCACCAACCCCACATTTTCCACCAGGAATCCCACTTTAAAACCATTCCAAACCTCACCCAATTCTAACCAATTAAACCAGACCCCTTAACATTTGAAGCCCTCATCTAAATTCATGTTCCAACTCACTTATTTTAGACCCAATCAGCCCTACCACTTCAGAAAAACAAGAGCAGCCTACTTAAAATCTAGTCCAACTTAGTTTCCTTCATGCTTGACCCCATGAGTCCACAGCCTCAACTAAACCAAATTATTAACCACCTGGACACCTGGAAGCCACAAGAGGAGAGAGAAGGTTTATAGATTTTTTTTGTAATATTTTATTCCATTGGAAGAGAATTTGTTGGATGCTGCCACTTGTAAAGAGGTACTTAATTTCCCCTCCCTCTTTCTTCCATTAAATATTAGACAGATCCTATGTAAAAAAATCATTCTCCACCTCCGGGGAAGGAACTCTCAGCTACTGTTCTTCTGTTCTTCTTCCTGCTGATGAATAAAATTCCCCAAGTATATTGGGAAAAATTTATTCATTTTTCTTCATTTACCTCTTCTTACTTACTGCTGATTTCAGTAGCCGGATTCGGTCTTTTAGCAATAGCCCATGACATCCATCCATTGTCTAGGGGGTCCAGTGGGGGGGGGTATAGTGGGGGGGCGGGGCTGTCCT
Source organism: Viscum album (assembly GCA_963277665.1). NCBI lineage: Eukaryota > Viridiplantae > Streptophyta > Magnoliopsida > Santalales > Viscaceae > Viscum > Viscum album. The sequence goes on from OY728139.1 coordinate 414,655,687, forward strand.
GGGGTGTCCAGGGTCTGGGGGGGGCTGTCCTGGGGGTCTCTCCATGGGGTGTCTAGGGGGTCCAGTGGGGGGGGGGGGTCTGTCCTGGGGGGTCTAGGGTCTGGGGGGGGGGGCTGTCCTGGGGGGTCTGTCCTAGGGTGTCCATGGTCTGGGGGGCTCTCCAGGTTCTGGGGGGGTCTGTCCTGGGGTGTCCAGGGTCTGGGGGGGAGGACTGGCAGGGGTGTCCAGGGTCTGAGGGGGGCCTGTCCTAGGGTGGGGTCTATCCTGGGGTGTCCAGGGTCAGGGGGCAGGGGGGCAGGGGGTAGGGGTGTCCAGCAGGGGGAGGGGTGTCCAACAGCGGGAGGGGCTATCCAGGCAGGGGGGAGGGGTGTCCAGCATGGGGGAGGGGTGTCCAAGGGGGTGGTCCAGGGGTGTCCAGGGGTGGTGGTCCAGGGGGGGTGTCCAGCAGTGGTGTCTATTGCTGGTATTCTTTTTTGGACTTCAGCATATTATGCAAGGACTCGGCGAATGGTCCTTCAACAGATTATGCAAGGACTCGACAAATGGTTCTTCCACTTCTTCCTCTTCTCCCCCAAACTGTAACTCCCTATCTCTCTGTACTACATGCTCTCAATATAGAAATTTACCATTGTACCTTCTTGTTTTTCTCCTCTCTCAATTTTATTACTAACAAAATGTGTGTCCTCTGTTTCTATCAACCTTCAGCACACCTTCTATACATATTCAACTTGTATTCCTTCCACCTATTTTGGAAATAATATGTGCCAAGAATTGTATGTTCTGTGTTGTTCTCAGTGGCTATAGCATGGTTATACCAGCGGATGAAAATTCATTCGTGGATATATGTGCGATTTGGCCAATATTCTCTTGGGCTCCTCCTACGGAACCCTCCCCGACTCACTCCCCTCCCCCGACGCACTCCCCTCCCCGGACGACCGTGACTCCCCTCCCCCTCCCCGGATGACAGCGCCTCCCCCGACGCCGATGGACTCCCCTCCTCCCCCGATGCACTCCCCTCCTCCCGACGACCTCTCCTCCCCGGACGAACGCGCCTCCCCCGAAGGACTCCCCTCCTCCCGACGGACTCCCCTCCTCCAGTCACCATTAATATATTTGAGGGCTAACTTGGATTCTCCCTTCATATCCATTTGGGGGAAATAAATATCATCTGATAACTGATGAACAGTAATGAGAGCCTAATAATTTCCCTCATCATCAGTGAAACCTTATAAAAATAGGAAAAAGTATGATTGGACGTCTTGTGTTAGTGTGATAAAGACAACCACCTGGCCTACTCAATTAAGATTGGAATTATTAAGCATTATTTCAGTAGATCATTGAAAATCACCATCAAAATATGTTTTCTAATACTCTTTGACATGATCCACTAAGAGGGTAGCCTCATTTGGGAAATCAACATTCAGGGGTAGTTCTTCAGGGGTGTATGTGTGTCTAGTGGGGTTGTCCAGTTGGGGCATGGGGGCAATCCAGTGGGGTGCAGGGGGGGCAGGGGGAAGGGGGGTAGGGGTGTCCAGCACGGGGAGGGGGTGTCCAGTAGGGGGAGGGGCTGTCCAAGCAGGGGGGAGGGGTGTCCGGTAGAAGGGATGGCTGTCCAGGGGGTGTCCAGTGGGGTTGTCCAGTGGGGTTGTCCAGTTGGGGCATGGGGGTTGTCCAGTGGGGGCAGGGGGGCATGGGGGAATAAGGGGGGAATGGGGGGTGCAGGGGGGTGTTCAAGGGGGCTATCCAGGGGGTTGCAAGGGGGTGCAAGAGGGTTGTCCAGGAACCTAATCCCATGCAAGTTATGAATGTCTCTATAGAGAAAATGCAGTGCTATCCAGATCTGGAAAATATCATAAAACATCCCATAGATACTTCACAGGCACCAGGTATAACTATTTCACCACCTATAGATAGTGAGCACGGTGCTATAAAATCTGGTAACTCTATTTCAAATCAAAATTCAAATGTTTTGTTTAATGCAGTACTAAATGAAATGCAAGCAGATTTTATCTGAGGATGAGTATGTGTGACCATGATTTCACCAAGAAGTTTGTTTAGTTGATAAACAGTTTTTCTGGTAATGTTTTCCAATTTCAAATATGTTTTATTTTATTTCCATAAACATTTTATAGTTTATTCTGTTTTATTTTCCAGACTGATTATATGTATGTTTTCCTAGATTAATCATATATAGCTACTTCTGAATTTTGTTTCAAGTGTTTCCCAAGTCCTACTAAGAACCTATGGTATGGGGTGGTCCTACTAAGAACCTATAGTATGGGGCCAGTGTTCAGTAGGGGTCCAGTGTCTAGCAGGGGTAAATATGCAGGGGGAGTCCAGTGTCCAGGGGGGAGCCCAGTGTCCAATAGGGGTAAATATGATTTGGGCATCCCAAGAACTAGTTTCCAGGGGGAGTCTTGTGTCCAGCAGGGGTACAAGGGGGCTGGTAGGGGTGGGGGGGAGTATGGGTCCAGTGTCCAGCAGGGGTCCAGTGTCCAGTAGGGGTAAATATGCAGGGGGAGTCCAGTGTCCAGGGGGGAGGGAGGGGGGTGCTGTCCAGGGATGGGGGGTGTTGTCCAGGAAGGGGTGGGGGTGTCCAGCAGGGGGGAGGGGTGCTAAACATGGTCTGTAAATCTGATGTAGTTCAGTCTGTTCCTGTCTTATCTCATGCTGCTAAACATTTCAGAATTGGTGAATTGGTACCTGTTAAACCTGAATCTATTAGTGATGAAGATGTTGTGGTTATCAGATCAGATAAACATGGTTATCAGATCAGGGGGCAGGGGGACTAGCAGGGGACTGACAGGGGGCCTAGCAGGGGGCCTAGCAGGGGGCAGGGGGCCTAGCAGGGTGCAGGGGGACTAGCAGGGGGCAGGGGGCTGGTAGGGGGCAGGGGGGGCTGGCAGGGGGACTAGCAGGGGGGACTGGCAGGGGGTGGCAGGGGGGACTGGCAGGGGCAGGGGGGGCTGGCTGGAAGGGGGGAAAGTAGGGGGTGGCAGGGGGGAACTAGTAGGGGGCAGGGGGTGGAAGGGGGGACTAGCATTGGGAAGGGGGAAAGGCAGGGGGATAAGCAGGGGGTGGTAGGGGGGAGGGGTGTCCAGGCAGGGGGAGGGGCTGTCCAACAAGGGGGAGGGGCTGTCCAGGACGGGGGGGGTTGTCCAGTAGGGGGAGGGCTGTCCAGCAAGGGGAGGGGTGTCCAGTAGGGGGGAGGGGTGTCCAGACAGGGGGTAGGGGTGTCTAGCAGGGGGGGAGGGGTGTCCGGGCAGGGGGAGGGGTTGTCCAGTAGGGGGAGGGGTTGTCCTGCAGGGGGAGGGGTGTCCCGCAGGGGGGGAGGGCTATTCAGCAGGGGGAGGGGTGTCCAGTAGGGGGGAGGGGTGTCCAGGCAGGGGGAGGGGCTATCCAGCAGAGGGGGAGGGGCTGTCCTTGAGGAATGTCTAGCTGAGAATGAGCATGAATAGGTGTAACAGCAGGTAGAGTAAAATGTGGCAGCCCTATTAGTATATGTCATGTGTAACCTATAGAGTGAGGTCTGTAATGATGCTCCTAGACATGTTCTGGTTGTGTAAAAAATATTGGGAACTCTATATTTTCTATTTCTTGATTCATGTATGTTGGTTGTTGGTACCCCATGTTGATAGGATGTTTCATCTTAATTCTAGTTGTGGTAGAGAACCCTCTTTGATAAGGTGCTCAAGTTGGGAGTACGAGTTTAGGATCTGCTTATAGAAAATATCCAGCAGAATTGTGCTTTACCAGTTTCAGCATGAACACATCCTTGGGCAGGGGGAGGCTGACGGGGGGGACAAGCAGGGGGCAGGGGGTACTAGAAGGGGGTAGGGGGGACTAGAAGGGGGGGTGCCAGGGGGCAGGGGGTGGCAGGGGGCAGGGGGGACTGGCAGGGGGTGGTAGGGGGGGACTGGCAGGGGGGTGGCAGGGGGGACTGGCAGGGGGTGGCAGGGGGGTGGCAGGGGGGTGTCCAGGGGATGTCGAGGGGGTGTCCAGGGGGTGTCCATGGGGGTGTCGAGGGGGTTGGGGGTATTTTGTTATGGATTTGGACACCTTATAGCCACGGTTTAAACCGTGCCTATTGGTTTATTACCACGGTTATTAACTATGGCTATAGACATAATTCCACGGTTTTAAACCGTGGAAATTAAGTCTGTCCGGCCTTTAGTGTAGCCATGGTTGCAACCGTGGCTATAGTGTTAAAGCCACGGTTTGGAACTGTGGCTATAGGTCTAGGCCTATAGCCACGCCAAACTTAGCCACGGTTTGAGGAACCATGGCTATTACCTATAGCCATGGTTTTAGGGCCTATAGCCACGGTTTAGAACCGTGGCTATAGCCCGAATTTCCAGTAGTGGAATGATCTCACTCTTATGGACACTAGTGGGAGTGCAGAATGTCCTAGGTGGGGTACCCCATGTATGATGCATGGGGGGAGGCCACAGTTTAACATCATGTATTGAGGATGACGGTACCTGGCATTTTAACTTCCTGCAGATCAGACGAGTCGGTTCACTCTACATCCCTAGGACTTACATAATCGATACTCATCTGCCCTTGAGGGAATTAAGGCATCGGTATTTCCATAGTTGGGGGGTGTTATGGGGAAAACCATTGGGAGGTCCATGTTAGGGTGGCTATGTGAAGAAGAAATAGATGTTAGTGTGCTTATGCGAAGAAATCTGAGGAGAATAAAGGAAATGGTCAGTATCGTCCAAAGGATATTGAAGTAACTTCATGCAAACCTAAAGGGTCGCATGGGAAAAGGAGTTGTAGAGGAAAGGGTTTCATAAGAAACCTTGTGAAGCTCTGGTGATCCATGAAGTGATGGGTATTCCGGAAGGAATGAGTTTCATGATGTGATTTTTCCTAGGTTAGTCATATGGCATAGGTGCAGATGGGAGGAGCTTCCTGAAGTGGAAAGGCATTCACAAATTAATGCTTCAGGAAGCAGGGGTGCCTCACGAAGCAAGGTGTCATGAAGAAATGTGCTTCGCAAAGCATAGTAAACCTACCTTAGCATGTGGGTCATGTGTGTGTAGAGGGATTTTCATGAAGTATAAATTCTTCACAATGACACGAGCCCCTATGGCGATCTCCTTTCTTCATGAAGGCCCATGGGCTTCATGAAAGGAATCCCTTTTGGAGAAGGGGTTCAATTAAAGACAAGGGTTAGGCACTTCTCAAAGCAAAAGTACCTTGAGGAGGACATGGATCGCAGAACAAGGAGTGCTTTTTGATTTGAGAGCATAGAAGATGAAAGGTCAAATGATCCGTCATTTGGGCTTGAGAAGAGCCCTGTATTTATGGGAAAGAGGTGCCATAAAGCAGATTTCGCTTGGTGCGAAGTGAGAGGTTTCTCTGTGATGGGTCGCAAACGTCAAATTCATCCATGGATCATCTCACCTCTTTGCTTTGTGGAAGGCTCACGAACTTCAAAGTGGTTCGTGGGGTCTCACTCCTCCTTGCTCCGCGATGGGCTCACAAATTTGAAAGGGGTTTGCAGTTTGTCACTCATCCTTTTTCCACAGTGAGCTCACGAACATCGAAGGTATTCACAGGGCATCCTAAATTCTTGAACCGCAGAGGGCTCGTGAACGTCAGATGGGTTCATGGTGTGTCATGCCACCTTGATCCACAGTGGGTGTGGGGCCATGGAGCTCTGTGAAAGTGATTTACAAGGCTGCCCGGGGTAATTCCCTCTTGTTCTTCTTTCTCCCAACTTTTGGCTTTAAAAATTGCCCCCTCAGACTTAGAGTCGTGGTGAAATCAAGGGCCAAAGTCTGAGGTTCGATCGCCAAAATCCATCTATAGTTCACAAAGTTGGTTTGTGAAGAAGGATCACACAGTGGATAGGTGACGTGCAAGATGAGTGTGCTGCGAAGCTCGAGGTAGCGTTGACGTGTCGTGATGCTCTGAATGTCTTTGCCAATAAATAGGGGATCTGATCTATCTTTTGTACTTTCTTTTTTCCGCGACTTTGGATAGTATCACTCTCGATTTGCGAAGCTCCACATGCCATGCGCTTTCTCTCTACGAATCGGGGCTTCTACTTCACGGCACACAGCGAGTCCTCGACTTCATGATAGCACTTAGTGACTTTCTTTTGGCAGGTCGGGGTAGGGCTTGACAGACATTCTCCATGAACATGCTCCGTGACATTGCTCCGCGAAAGTGCTTCATGAACTGACCACAGGAAGCTCCCAAACATAAAATTGAATGGCTCATGAGAAGACCACCGTTGGGGGTTCTCGTAGACTCTACCCAAAGAGAGGAGAAGGTGAATAGCTTAGGCCTAGGGGAGTTAATATGGTGCCATTCTGACCGCGACTCATTGGTCGAGATGATATCAGAGTGACAGAGAACTATCCATTGTGTAAGAGTATGCCTTTATACGTATTTGGGATAAGGGATGACATCTTCATTTCTGAAGCAAGTAGGGATGAGCTAGCTTACTAGTTCAGGAGTATGTCCTGTCAGCACCAATGGTTTAGGATGGCTGACACCCATGCCTGAGAATACTCCACACCCATTGATTTTGATTGCCTGTATAACCACGTGAACAATGTGGATGGGAAGGCACTACATCCAGAGACGTCCCCCCACTCTGTACCAGACAATCTTGGAGGTGGCCTTAAGGAACACGGGTAAGGGATGGTCTGAGAAGTGGGACCTGTGCCAGGGCAGCAACTTCACAGATGATTGAGACTGGGCCTACTAGGTAAGTGCCTCATGTGATGAGTTTGGTGATAAGCTGAGGAGAGTGGACATTTATAAGGCGACTTGGGCCTCCCAATTTCACATCTATTAGCTGAAGCAACTAATGCCGGAGTTGCTGAGTATGTGGTCATCGAGGACCAATACCTTCCACCTACACCACAGGGAGGTTGGTATTAGCTTGTGGGATGTGAACCAGATCTCAGGAGTCCCGATATTGGGGGGGATGTATAATGTATTACTCCCTGTCATGGGTACGTGGGAGGATCCAGAGCAAATTCTATGACTGGAAATGGAGTTGATGGAGTTGGTGTCAGGAGATGACAAAGAAGTAGTAAGGGATGTCCATTTTAGGTGGTGGTTCAAGAAGTTTATGAACTTATCAGAAGACAAGCAGTTTCTTGTGAGGCCTTAGAAATTCCCAAAGGGGGATTAACAAGGCATGGAGCACTCATACTAGCAGATCTTGGAGGACAGCCAATGAAAAACATATGGATTTGGTGTTAGTAATGAGCTGCAGTTGATATTCTGGGTGGCGGCATTCATTTTGGCTCTCATTTACGGTTGGATCATGCCAGTGAGAGACACAAACATGGGTGTGCGACCCAACACATTTATCATGGCGTCCATGTTGGTGACAGGAATGTGAGTCATCCTTGGGATCCTGATGATCTCCAAGATATACAAGATTTTGTGGCATGTAATTGAGGGGAAGAGGCCTAGAGAATATGTGGGCCATTCCACGTTCTATATGGGTGGATAGAGGTACATGTTAGGTGGGGTTTATGAGTACCCAAACCCCATCTTGCCTCCAGGTTTGAACTTCCACCCCTCTATTCTAAACACCACATGTAGCTTTCTAGCCATGCTGACCACACTGTTGGTACTGAACCTAGTGTGGAAGGTGGAGGAATTCAACTTTCACCTATTTCCATTACCAATTGGTGCTATTACTGATGATGGCCAAAGTACAGAAGAGCACATGTCCTATATCCTATCCTTTCGAGGTGGAGTCCTAGTGTCAATGGTGGACTGTGAGCCCCTCTGCGAGCCATACACCCCACCCTAATTTGATCGACAATTTCGGTGTATATAGTGACTAACCCCACGGGTCTATCTAGAGGTGCACCACGAGGAACTCCCGTGTGTGATGAGGCAGATGTGGATCATGTTCACACTGGAAGTCAGGAATATGCGAAATGAGCTACCTCTGCCAAATTTTGTCTTTGGGTTAGTAAAGGATTATGACCAAAGCTGGGTGGTGGCCTACCCGGGGGAGATTCTAAAGAAGCCAACCATTTTGTTCGGTGATAGTGAGCCTCCCCAATCATGAAGTTGGGGTCAGAAGCTGGAAAGGGAATCTCACGGTGGTGGGGCTTCCATGGCGGCGAGACCCGCACTAGTTGAGTGTGAGGCAGTAGTGATAGATCCAACAATGGTAGCAGACCCAACGGTTCCAAAAGAATAGATTCACCCAGAGGGGAGGACACCAAGAGGACTCCATAGGATATCCATTCAGGCTCTGGGGAAGCGGTTGTGCCATAAAGACATGCCATAGAATGATGTCTTCTGAAAGGCTTGAGACATCTAGGATTTCAACTGGCAATTCCTTAGACCATGTGAGATGTGGAAACACTTGAACCTTATTGGGATGGATTTTCTGGGGATAGGCCCTAACATGGCTGGCATTGTGATGTCTCGGGTAGAGGTAGAGAAATACCTAATAGATATAGAAGACTTTGTGCATTCTCGGGTTGTCCCGTGTCTAATGATAGACCATGTCAAGGTGCTGCTAGATTGTACGGTCCCTCTGTAGTTGTCAAAAACTGAATTGAGAGATTTATTACCCTTACTAAAATAATCAGATGGGGGTCCTCCTAGGAGGATAAAGCTGGTAGGGGGAGCCCACTGGAAGAGGGTGAAGTCGGCGATCAAGACTCAGATCATGAATATATCGTAGAGGCCCTCGAGATAAAATCCCAAACCCCTTCCTTTGGGTGTACCTCTCAGTCATTTTGGACTCCTCACTAACATCATAACTGTGCTGGAGGACCTCGTACACAGAACTCATTATCTTCACTCAGTGGATATGGATGTGGGGCCTTCAAGATCCACAATTATTTCTGCATCAATTTCTAGGTTCAGTGGGGCTAGGACACCTGAGGTGACCCCTCTGAAGCTTTCAGACCTCCCAACCATATACTAGGGGCCACGCCATAGGGTCCCGATAACATCAACCAAAGAAATTGATTAGTAATTTTACCTTTGTATGTTTCTACTACCAATCTCATGGATGTCACCCATTGACCATGTCAACTTACGTCCAAGACCCTTTGCGGTGTGCACAGTTCTTAAAATGGTGTGTGTCGCCTTAGCGAGGTTTTTCGGGGATTCTCGAGGCATCTTCCCCAGAGGAATGCCAGTGATCATGGTGGTGGACATCCAGACTGACCGAACTACGGTGCTCCTGATTGCTGGTAGGACTGCCAGCAAGGCTGTGCCTGAGATTATTGGAGTGGGATCCAATGATGAGGATTGATCAGATAGCCTAGGTCCCATTGTGCCTGATCAAATGTCAGATGAGGACCCTATTGACGAGTTCCTGAGGTCGTTCCCCACATATGAACCTTCCAACCATGATGATTGGGATGAGATGGCCTCTGATGAAGAGGACATAAAATAGTCTGTCGCCAATCATGGAAGCTGATCAAGAAATTTATTAATGACAGCCCCCAAGCACTATGGCTGGATGAGTTGGACAGACTTCGCTCATGACTGTGTGAACTGTGTGTCGGGGGAGTGGATGCCCAGTGTCCTCACATTCTCATCCGGGATTGTATGGTGGAGAAGATTTGAGAGTATGACTATGGAATTGGTGTGGGATGGTTGAGAGGAAAGTGGTGAATATCAAGAAGATCCGATAGGATGATAACAAAGTACATCGATGGTAGGTCCGGGCGGATGAGCACTCAGCCACCCTTAATGTGCAATCAGGATTGATATTGTTATTGAAGGCTCGGCTGGTAGAGGCCAAACTGGGCTTGAAGCGAGCCTCTAATGAGATGAACTTAATCTAGACTGAAGTAGAGCGAGACCAGATTGTAGCCGATGAATTTCACCCCATCACTACCGATGAGGAGCAGGAACTAAACAGGAGACAACATATTTTGGACACCACAAGCCAGAGGGTGGTGGAGCTACAACTTTATTTTGACGGGATTAACCCGACCATGGGAGGGATATACCCTTGGGTGCTGTAGAGATCAGAAACCCTCTAACGTACTTTCATGCTTTGATTAATTGGGTTTGATAGCATGCATGAGTCCCGTGATTAATGTTGGTCTTACACTCATATGTCATATTCGTGAAATGCCCAATAATCAATCCCTAAGCTCATGCAGGTTGAGCCCATTGTGAGAACCAAGGGAGATCGCTATGTTATTCCATCTGAACATAAGAGTGCTGACTAAGATTCAGGTATCCGAGTTTTGAACAACCAACCCAGATTTTCAGGAAGAGAAGGGGAGACCTTGTTGGAGATGAGTCTCTTAGAACAGTCGAGTTACCATTTTCCCAGTGTGCTCTTGTGCACGAATGGGGTAATGCCAAGTGCACTGGAAATCAACCCGAACATAAGGGAGTGGAAAGTGTGAATCACAATACCCCAGATTAGGAAAACTATGGGGATGGAATGACAATTAAGAATGACTGTTCACTGTGTTTGAAACATAGTAACCTTATTGCGTTAGCCTAAAATAGGGATGACAAACGGGGGCCGACCACTGACCATGTTTGAAACATGGGGCCCGACTCAAAATTTCACCCATTATTCTTCTGAAACACTGTCTCGGGATAGTAGGAGAGCAATAGGCTGAGCATCCATACTATTATGGGATTCTTTTAGTCGTGAAAGGGGATGAGTGTCTAAATAAAGGGCACACAAAGCGTGGAAGGTGGAGTAGTGGTTTCTTTGAATGGAATCGAACACTCTTGAAATCGCGCCACCATGATGGAAACACATAAAGTGGGCATATCAGTCTGATCATAGATAATTCCTATTTCTAGAAAGGGCCTCTCTGGTGAGGAAGTTATTACATCCCAACGTTGTCATGGGGCATCCAAAATTTTTTCGGGGAAGACCAAAAATTTCATTGTTCCCCAAAAGATTTCAGGACAAGGGGTTGAAACAAGAGGGGGAATGAGACCTATGATTCTTGGGGTTGGACCCAGAGACAAGATGTCTGGGCATTCCTACATATTCCATGAGGATGGGAATCAATCCATACATAGTTCTTGAATGCATGGAAATGCACCAGTACCAGGGATGATGAGGTTTTGTGGGTCCGGACCTTGCACCAAAATAATAAGTATTTGATAGATCTTGTTTTTCCTTTAGGATGAAACTATTTTTTGAAGAGATGGACCTAGGATAGAAAGTCCAAGAATCACCATAGTAATCAAGATGTATGAGGCATTGACAAATGGTATTGTGTGTGAATGACACCAAACATGAGGCCCCCTAGAGTGAGTACATCACGATGGAGTTCCGTTTTTGTCATGCGGCCAGGATGATAATGTCATAGTTTAGGGTCATGTGATTGGACCAACCATGCATTTTAACTTCATGCAATATAGACACAATAGTTTGAAGTTTTGTGGGACTAGCTAGCATAGTTTAATGTCATATGGATCGAACATATGTGGGATAAATGAGGTTTTAGAGGTAATTTGAATAGTGTGATAAAGCATACCCAACATGAATGGGGACGAGGTCCACATCAAACCGTGCATGATTCCAAGGAGGAAACCTCAAGCCAAGGGGTCTGAAAAGGTCAAAGTGTATGGGACAAGGGAGGCTATCCCCCATGTTGATCTACCCCGAATATGAGATGTATGGGTGTTCCTACATATCCCATGAGGATGGGAATCAAGCAACATGTAGTTCTTGAATGTTCCTTTTAATGTCATGCGGGACAACATATAGTTTAATGTCATATGGGACAAGAATTAGGGGGCTAACTCCCAGAAATGGGAGTACATGGAGAGGCTGTTTCAAACCTGATCCCTAAGCCCACATGAGTAAAAATTGGTGTGGGAGTCAAGGGTGGAAGAGTTTTTTGCAATACCTGGAATGCATACCAAAGGGGAGTTGGTGAAAATCCTTGAATGATGACTTTACGATCACCTTTTTCCTCCTAACCTTCCAATGCACACAGAGGGATAGTTCCAGGATTGTCAAAATTCTATTTGGAAATTATGGGGTGGAAAATAATGTGTACCTTGTAACCAACATTCAAGGCTTAAATGGGTTGGTGTGATAGTGGAGGATAAATGTTGACCATGTTTGAAACACAGCATCCATATCACGTTAGCCAGAAATGAGGAAAAAACAAATGAGCGTCGACCGCTAACAGTATTCACATCGTGAGACTTTTATCAATTTGTTGTCTGAAACCCCCAAGTACATTAGCTCGTAATGGTAAGATATCCCTTAGGCCTAGCTCCCATGCCATTTGGGGGTCCCTTCATGCATGAAAGGTAATGGTAGACCAAATGAAAGGGAACACGAAGCCTGAAAAATGGGTGAAATCATGTCCACGTAGAATCCGACACTCCAGGTGCTAGACTAGAGTACTCTTGGGAACATTGGTGAATCACCATAGAGGGTCACGGAGCTCAACATGAGAGAATCCAATTGGAAAAGATGAGTATAGAACAAAGAGATAGATAACTACTATGAGAAAGAGGTACATGGTGTGGTTGTTACAAACCCAATGTGAATGAGGACCTAATCCCACACCACACCATATATCCCTCTCTCTGGGAAAGTGAAGGCCAAGGGGCCATGGTAAAGTGGAGATTTCTAAAAGATGGGGTTGGAGCCGAGTTTTATACATTCAGGCGATCCTACGTATCTCATTAGGTTGGGAACCAAGCCACACATAGTTCTAGAAGAGAGTAATGTGTAGTTTATCGTCATGCAATAAATATGCATATGGGTAAGATACCCCACAAAAAGGAGGTGTATGGCGCGGTTAGTAAACCAATGTGAATGAGGACATAATACCATACCATACCATACAATCCTAAGTGAATACATGGACCGGGGGCCCGAGAAGGCCAAGGTGTCTTAGGCTGGGCCTCAGACTGAAAGTCTTAGACAGCTTTCAGTTTACCATCTTGTAGTGAGGATGAAGAAAGTGGAAAGACACCTCAAACAAGGGAGGTGTATGGCGTGGTGAGTAACCCTACGTAAATGAGGACATAATCCCACACCACACCGTACAACCCTAAGTGAGAACTTGGGTCAGGGCTCGACAAATCCAAGGGGCCTGCGGCTAGGCCTCGGACAGAAATTCCTGTCCAGTTTGTCGTTTAACGTCTTGTAGTGAGGATGATGGTGATCTTAGTTTAGTATCATAGAACTTGGACTGTATATTCCTATTTTAATGTCATATGTGTGGGACAGAGAGGGTGAATCATTGTGCCTATGGAAGACCACAAAATGGTGACGATGATAGAGGACCACTGTTGACTAGGTTCACAACACAGTATCCACCCTTGTGTGACCAGAAGGGGGGAGAACAATTGAGCATAAACCTTTGACCATATTTGCAACATGAGACATGTATCAATTTTCCACCCACAATCCTCGAGGATGCTATCCTGTAATGGTAGGAGATCCCTTGGGCCGAGCATCCATGCCATTTGGGGGCCCTTTTGGATATAGAAGGTGATGGAAGCCCAAATGATGGGACTCTTGAAGTAAGGTTGGGCCGGTAGTGACGGGATGGACCATAAATGAAGGGATGGATGTCTCAGGGGGATATGTGTGGTGTAGTGACATATCCCGATGTAAATGAGGATGGGAGTCCATAGCTTACCACACAATCCTAAATGAGAACTCAGGACAGGGGGGTGATGGGGTCAAAGGACCTGAGGCTGGCCGCCATGAATAGAAGATATAATGGGGCAGAACGAGCTGCTAAACTCAATATTTGGGACCAGCGGGAGGGGTGATAATGACAATGGATAGCTATTGACCTTGTACAAAACACAACGTCCATATTGTGTGACCTAGAATGAGAACAAAAAACATGGATCTTTTGCTGACCATATTCGCAACGCGAGGATCATGTCAATTTTTTGTTCAAAATCCTCAAGGACATTGACCCATAATAGTAGGAGTTCCCTTGGGCTGAGCATCCATGCCATTCGAGGGTCCTTTTTGAAATGAAAGATGATGGAGTCCTAAACAAGGAGTCTGAGTGAAGCATAAGTTTTCTTGTGCATTTCAACGTAAAGTTGGATGGTGAAAGACGAGGAAGTCTCTGGGGAGTGGAACGCATTGCGGGTCTATGATAAATTTGAGGTGAATTGAGGAAAAATCCAGCACCACACCATATGTCTTGACCCGAGGGGAGATTCTGGCGTTTGGGGATGGACCGATAGATAAAATTTTTGGGCATTCCTATGTATCCCATGAGGTTGGGAATCAATCCATACGTAGTTCTTAAAGGACATGAAATTCAACACCATGTGGTTAAGATGTGGGAGGATAGAAAAAACCTGGTGGGGGAAGATGGTGTGACCACCGTAATCCTGACATGAGTGGGGCTAATGAAGCCTATACTATACCATGCGACGACCCTTCGAGAAAACTATACCTAGGGGAATAGTTAAAGAAAGTAGTCTGGGGGATAGACTCAGGATCGAGAGTCTGAGCATTCCTACATATCCTATATGGATGGGAATCAAGAGTTACATAGTTCTAGAAGAGACATACAGTTTAAGGTCTTGTAGGACAATGAACAGTTTAACATCATACAGGACGAAGCAGATTAGGTTCATTTCGGACTCGATAGTTTAGGATCATACAGGACCAGGCATTTTAGGGTCATGCAGGACCATCATGAAATTTAGGGTCATGTGGGACCATCATGTAGTTTAGGGTCGTGTGGGACCATCATGCAGTTTTGGGTCGTGTGGGACCCACATGTATTTTAGGGTTGTGCGGGACCGTCCAGCTTAAGGTCATGCATGACCATAAATTTTATGTTCATGTGGGACCCTATGACTCAAGCAAAGTATTTCTTGAGAAACTTGTCATTGGTGGGAGGGGTTATACGCTCACCATCCATGGTTACCAGTGAGTACACACCATTGGGGTAAAACTTGTGTACAATGAAAGGTCCTTACCTTTTGGGCTCTAACATGGGTGGTTTCCTACCATGTATCATTAGTGTACTGAGAGTCAGAACCAAATAACCTTGCAGGAAAGATTGGAGGAAAACTCTCTTGTTGAAGGCTCTATCTATCTTATTATGTTGCCTTTCTAGATTTTGTAGGGTACAAAGCCTGTTTTCATCAAGTGCTTCCAACTTGGCTAGGAGAATTTCAGATACTTTATCTGGCACCTTATGATCATAGACCATTGTGAAAAATGAAGGAAATTGAATCTCGATAGGTAGGATGACTTCTGTTCCATATACCAGGGAATATGGGGTCACATGCGTGGAATTACGAGTCGTCGTCTGATAAGCCTAGAGGTCATTGGGGAGGTTGTCCAGCCAAATCTTCTTATTTTTAGAAACCATTTTCTTGTAAATGCTATATAGGGTCTTGTTGAATGCATCAATCTTCCCATTTTCTTACGTGTGGTAGTGGGAGGTACAGTTATAACAGATGTTGTGTTTGGTGTACAACTTCTTCAACTCAGATGCATAGAAGTTAGTGTCATTATCAGTGAGGACGGAGTGAGGGACTCCAAATTAGTAGATGATATTATTGCTCAAGAAGTCAATGATGGAATGGTCCTTCACCTCCTTGAGTTAAACTACCTTCGCCCACTTGGGGAAAAATTATATAGTCATTTGGATGAACCTGCACTAACGAGTTATCACTGGTGGATATGGTCCCACGACATCGAGTCCCCACACCGCAGATGGCCAAGAGTACTTGGTGGAGTGAAGAGGATCGGGTGGCCGATGCACAAAGTTGGCATGAACATGACCTGCATGATACTTTTTGGTGAACACGATGCATTCATGGATCATGGACAGCCCGAAGTACCCCAGTCTCTGGATCATGTGAGACAGCATCGGCCCAGTTTGGTGGGCACCATAGAAACCGACATGAACCACTTGCATGACCTGATAAATCTCAACTCCTTGGATGAAATGGAGGAGAAAACCATTGAACCTGCACTTGTAGAGGATCTCTTCAAGACTGGGACCACTCTGGAGGGTAAATTGTTGTGTGCAGCATCAGATTCACTCGCGCTTGTCCCGATTAGTCAGGAGGTAACCATTTTGGAGATACTCGACAAACGGGGGTCTCCAGTCAAGAGTCACTTCAACCACTACATTCAGGGGTCCTGACTTGGAGGCTCTGGTGGTAAGATGTCTCACCTGAAGGTTGTCTTCGTCATCAGGGGTGACATGAGCAATGACTCTCCAATGTTCCATGTGGATAATCATATCATCCTGCTTGGGATCTGCAAGTGATGCAGTCATGCCATCCAGGGCATCACCTCAACCATTCAATGACCAAGGGACATTGGTGACATCTGGCCGAGATGGGAACTGAGACATTAGCTGGAGAGTGTGCTCCAGAAATGGTACGACCTCTGGATTTCTAATGACATAGTCACAGTTGTACAACTTGAGGCCAGTGATAAGAGCCTAATACTCTGCCTCATTGTTGGTGCAGCCTTCAGACCACAAAAATGAGTACAAAAAAATGGATTATTCCAGGGTAATAAAGATGATACTAAATCCAACCCAGTTGATCCCGGTATCATTGAGCCTTCTACCAGTGGGGATTCGGGAATCACCATCGAAGTGCATCTGCAAGCATGGCATGGCTTGGTCCACTGGGAGGATCACCTCATCGGGGAAATTGAGATCCAAGGATTGGTTATCAGGAGCTTAATGGGCATCAACGATGTCTACCAATGATTTCCCCTTAATAGATTTTCTGAGGGACCAACCTGATATCGAATTGTTGGAGATTCACTGCCCACCGAGCAAGACGGCCTGTCAACATGGGGCGGTTCGGAATATACATCAGTGGGTCTACCCAAGACACCAGTGGTAACTCATGGTGCTACAAGTAATTTCACAATTTATATACTGCGAGGAACAGCATGAGGCAACTCTTCTTGATAGGGTATTATTTAGACTCCATATCGAGGAGCATGAAGATGATGTAGTAAAGTATGTTCTCCATCCCCTCATTGTTCTTTTAGGATACAAGGGCACCAAGATATCATTCGAGGGAAGTCACGTAAAGAATTAGTGGTTTTTTGGAGATGTTTAGAATCAAGACCGAAGGCTAGAGAAAATACTGCTTGATTTCCTCAAACGCAGTATGGCACTCTTCGTCCCATTCATAAGTGGTGCCTTTCTTAATGATTTGAGAAAAGGGCTTACACATTCTAGCCAGATTCATAATGAATCTACGTATGTAGGCTATGTGTCCTTGAAAACCTTGAAGCTTCTGAATATTTCTTGAGGTAGGCATCTCGAAGATGACCTTGATCTTCTCTGGGTCAATCTCGATGCCCCGGTACCTAACAACAAAGTCTAGGAACTTCCCTGAGGTGACCCTGACGACAAATTTCAATGGGTTCATCTTCAGGTGGTATGAACGGATGAATTTGAACACATTAAAAAGGTTCTTGAGATGGTCTTGGAATTGGTGATATTTGAAAACCAGATCATCCACATAACATTCCACCAATGTCCCGAGGATTGACATGAATATGGGGTGCATTACCCACTTATAGGTGGCACCTGCATTCTTTATGATGAAGGGAATGACCTCGTAACAAAACATACCTTATGGTTCCTTGAAAGATGTGTACTCCTATTCCTAAGAGTCCATTTGAATCTGGTTGTACCCGGAGTACCCATCCATGAAGTAGAGGACTTGGAATCCAATTGTAACATAAATTAGCAACTCTTTCACCGAAATGGGAAAATCATGCTTCGGACAGTGACGGTTGAGATCCTGGAAATTGATGCAGACTCTGATCTATCAGTTCTTCTTCCCAACTAGAACAATTTTTTATAGATATTTGGGTTAATGGACCTCCTTGATGAAATTATCCCTGATGAGCATATCATCTTCTGCCTCTACTATGGAATTATGAGAAGGTTGCATCTTTCTAGGAGGCTGCTTCAACCCGTGATGATTTGCAGGAAGACCGAGGTGGTGGAAGGATACCTAAGGATCTTATTCTAGCATCATGTTGTAGCTCCAGGTGAATACATAGAAATTTTGTTTTAGGAAGTCTACATACCGTTGTTACTCCTCCAGGGACATGGCGGCACTGATCAATGTGGGTCTTGTGTCTGCCTCGCTATCGAGGTTCACCTGTACTAGTTCATCGACCGCGGCGGAGACACCCTCCTCAAAGGCAGGGGGAGCATCCTCGAAATCCTATTCTTCACTTGCGGAGGAGGTATTACTAGTGGTAGGAGATTTCTCTGAGTCAACACACCCCGAGGAGAGGCTGGTACTAGCCTAAGCGGCAGTGGTCACTACATCGAGAGATTCGAGTGCTCCCGAAACCATAGCAATGAAAGTTGTTGACCTGATCACATCTTGTCTTCGGCCGAAGGGGCCATGCTCGATGATATCAAAGCAACAGTGGAATGTCATCTTGAGCCAGTTAATTCCAGCCTGTCAAAATAGGAATGTATGAAGTATTGATGTTTCCATGGGGAAAACATCTCGATATCTTATGGGAGTAGGGGGCTCAAGGATCTCTGAGGCATTATTTGTATAAGAATACTAAGTGATCTCCCAACATCACATAAACCTGAGAATATGCTTCCCCCTTTTACCAGAGACATCAGAACATTTCCCCATATCGGGGGTCGTGGCTTCCAATAGATGGATCAGGAAGACGTAGGCATCATCCAGACCTGCCCAGCGGTCGGTTGCAATTACGGCATGCTCAACCTCATTAGCCTGAATCTGCATGTTCTTGATCTTGTAATAGTTAGCATATATATAGCGGGCTTCACAAGAGGAAAAAGTAGACGTGACACCTTGGAGCACACCCACTCAACCTTTGAGGGAGTAATTGAGGCACTGGTGATACGATGAAGGAACCGCCGAGTGCAGGCGGAGCTGGGGTCTACCCATCAATGCATTGTATGCATTGTCTTGGGATTCAACCATAAACTCGATGCTGGAAACTAGGCCCCAAAATGGGTATTCAAATGGATCTTGCTGACCGAGGTCTACTCTATCCTGTCGTATCACTGGACTTTTAGCTCAGAGGGAGTCAATTCATCTTCAGACAATCCCTGTTTCTGCAGTGTCTGTGTCAAGAAAAGGTTAATCCAAGAGCCTGTGTCAACAAGGCTACAGCGAACCTCCATGCCATTGAATTGTATGGTGATGTATAGTTGGAAAATTCCCCCCTATAAGGGAGAGCCTTCATCTTCTTTAGAGAATAAAATGATGGTTTGACATTCATCATTCTCTATCACCTATGCATGAAAGGCGTCTACGACTGTTACTTCTGTCTCAAACTGGAGGGGGATTCTAAAAGCCTCGGCGAGAGCCTCACGAATATCAAATGATAGGTGAAGGTCCTAAAGGATGGAAATAATTCCAAGAATACTATAAGGATTCTTAAGAACAACGTACTTCTGCACCAGGAGTGAAATTCTACTCTCAGGAGGTACGATGGCCTCTGCCAGCTGGACTGGCGGCTGACCGGAGCTGGGATTGTCCCGCTGCTCACTATTTGAAGCATGTGGAGTACCTACCATAATAGATCTAGAAAACTAGAAATGGTCTGGGTTGGAGCATGGATGATCATAGAAAGGACTAGGTGGCTCTGCTTGGTCCAGTATCACAAACGGCTGTGGAGGTAGGCCTGATGACACCGGATGAGGAGGCTGTACGTGCTGAGATCTATGCTGGGCCTGCTGTCTGGTCTCAGTGGCATGAATATCCCAGATGGAAGTTCCGACTGATGTTCCTTAATGAACCATATGGTCGTGACTTCACCGACATTATCATCGGCTAGGGACATTGGGGAGATCCGCCTGGAGCTCCCCATCATCGGGAGTCATGTAGGGGTTTACCAGCTCCACAGTGTTAACCAAAGTGTACCCTTGACTGTCACTCGAAGAGCCATATACTACTGGGAGGATCTAAGTATTAATCCCTATATTCAAGGGCATGATGTCTTTGAGATTATGGGATGATTATGGTAGTGGCGGGGTGTATTGCTTTCCCTTGCACCGCTGGTGTTTTCTCTTTTGGGAAGAGGTCGACTTAGATGATGATGCAGAAGTGGTGGCTGCAACTTCTAATGGATCTGTCCAATTCAGACATTCATGGATGATACCATGGTCACATGTGACAATTTTGAGAGCCATCCAATCGACATATTTCTGGGACCCGCGGTTGGAAACCTAATGCAACTCGTCCTCACTATCATTGTTGTTGTCTGGACTTATGACGATGCATTCCAATTGTGTCGAGTCTAGGCCCAACCTGACTATGTTGTTATCGACCTGGTCTTGAATCCATTCTCTGAACACATATAATTTCTTGAGAGTGTGCCCCATGATCTAGTGATTGGGGTAGTAGTAGGGGTGATCACTGAGGTTCGCCTCTTCTGGCCTTCTGCACTCAGTCAAAGGCACAATCCCATGTTCCAAGGCACATCGAAAATAGGCGGGAACCTGATTCTCATTGAATGAGAAAGTTCAGTTTCTTCAATCCATAAAGGAGTCCCTTGGATCCTGACCATGAAGAGGGGATGTAGGAGCCTATCAAAGAGGTGTGACCATATTGTCCTACCTAGGTGCTGGCGGCGCATTACGCAGGGGCACCTGGTGATTTTGAGGCTGTCGCTGCTAGGCTAGAGGTTGTGCCTATGGTGGTCAGCCTCTGCAAGGTTGTGGAGGCAGCTCCACTGGTAATAATTCCAACTATCTGGGGGCCTCTATTTGGTCCACCGTTGTAGACTCAATTCTAGTGGCACTACTTGCGGGAATTATAGGAGGCAATGGATATGCCTGGATGGCCTATTGTGGGGCTTCCCCCAGGCATTGGATCTTATCAGAGAAGTCCCGAAATCCCCCAGGATTGTTTTGGGTGATCATAGAGGGAACCAATTCTTTCTTGAATTTCCCTACGCACATCTTCAGTAATTTTTCTTAATTTATTGGCATGTTAAGGGAATACATGAGTCCTTTCCACTAGGCGACAAAGTCAGTGATGCGCTCATCAGGCCTCTACATGCACTTGAAGAGGTCCGTGATACTCTTCTCCCACGTGGTGGAACTGAACTGGTAGAGGAACTACCTACAGAGGTCCTCTTATCTAGTAACTGATATTAGGGGAGCTAGTTGTACTAGACAAACATAGACCCTTCCAATGTTTGTACAAAACATTAGAGCATGGCGGCTCCTTGTTGCACTTGAATTCCCAACATGGGGCCACACCTTGAGGTAAAGTGGGTCAGGTGCTTTGGTGGGTCCCCTGTCCCATTAAAGGGGGAAAAGGTGGGGTTCTTGAAACCTGGAGGTGCCAGAATATCCTCCACCGATGCTGTATATGGCTTGCCATCATGAAGAAGTGCCACCTATTGTGTTTCCAATGCCTCATGGTGGGCAATGAGTTCCGCCATTAGATTATCTGGGCGTGGGCCTCTGTCTTGATGGGGATCCCTAACCACGAGTGTGTTGTTGGGTTCTCCAACATTATAAGGTGGCTCATCAGCTTATAGAGCGGCTGGTGGAGTGACCTGCAGGGCAGCTGGGGGAACCCGAGCTAGGTTCCTTGGATTGTCACGTCATTCCGGAGGGTTTGGCAAGACATACCATGCCCTCTTGCCATATGCTCTGGCTTCAACCATATCTATGGGGGCAAGATGGTCAGGGTCACCTGGGGGTAGCTCGCCGACAGGAAGTTGTTCTTACCCCTAATGTACTAGTTGTAGATTCCCATAATTTGGTTGTTGTTCCACAGTGCATTCTAACAGGCAGTCATCGACCAAATTTTTCTATTCGGAATGTTTTTGGGGAAATTCGGCCTTCTCATGGTCCTCCTCCGTCTTCTACACTAATGAAGATGGGTTGGAGTGTTTGGAAGCTCCGAGGCTCTCTTTACCCTTACTGAGATTCTGACTGAGAACCATTGCCTCATTGGGCACAGGGAGCCCCAACAGATTCCCTTTCTGAGGAGTAACTCTTCCCAATGGATCTAGTACTGGTGGCATGCACTCAGGGGATAAGTACCCATCATGATTCTCCAGCTATTTCTCCTCATCCAATATGTCATCCATGTTGACTGTGACCCTTATTGGGGGCATGTCCTCAATATCTCCTAGCGAGTCGAACTGCCATCAGATTGGACTAAAGAGGAGGGAATCATAATTCCCCCAACTATGGATTTTCATGTGGGGAGAAGCCTCCTTGAAAATCTTGTAGAGTACCTTCAAACTCTAAATGCATTGTTGTAGTAGGGCCTTACAACAACCTGGTGACTCTGGGCACTGGGCCATAGGGAGTGCGGCCAAATCAACTAGATGGAATTGCTCTCCAATATCTTCAAAATGAACTTGGCTCCTGGGATAATCCACTCACTGATGATGAAGGAGAAATTACATCTCCTAGAGGGTTTTATGGAAACATTCAACTTCCTCTGGGGTGAGGGATTCCGGTGTGCAAAAATTCGGCACTGTCATGGGCCAAAACACCTAAGGGAAGTGGTTCTTTGCGAGGATATTACATAAGATCCTTGGATTGGATTTAGGGTATAGCCCTTGATTACCCCATTCGTTGACTAGGGGTGGCTGAAGAACTGAAAACGGTACTGAAGCAGACCGTCGGGATGGTAGGCTGGCCGGTGGAGAGTACGACGAGCGAGCCAACAAACCACCACATCTCGGGTTGTCCTCTAAATAGTGTTGCAAATTAGCTACCAAATCATGGTAGGATGGGATAATAGTCGTAGTTCCTGGAACAGGGGCTAGGGATACTAGTTATAGGCCGCGATGCTGCTCGCCCACCATTGGTCCCCATAATAGCTCTCGGTGATCTCTGGTTGAGGTAGAGAGTGCTTCTAGTGATGAAGGTGGTGATTGCATGACCGTAACCTGTAGGGTTTCCAAATATTCTTCCTTCTGGATATACCTGTGGAGGGAGTTGGTAATTCAATGGACCATGAATTCTAGGATTATTAGGATGATGCGCCTCATTTCTGCCCCAGCCCTTGACTCGGATGAGCGAGGGGAAGGATCTCGTGTTGAGTTGTACTTTACATTGGAGTCTAATAAATGGAAGGGATTGATCTCTGTCTGGACCTTCCTAGAATTATTCTTATGGAAGTGACAACTAACCTTCATTCCCCTAGATAGACCTTCAGGACAGGGTATATTTCTAGCATGAGGAGGTCCTTCGGCCGTATTGGTTCTGGGGCAGAGAGGGAACCAACCTGAGTATGCCAGGATGTTAGAAGCACTGGGACAGATAGAAAAGGGAAAATGGGGAGGACCTACATGGGTAGTTCGGGAGTGGATAAGACCTCTTCTCAATCTGGTAGAAGCATGGGGATGACCTATATGCTTGTTTTCCTTGGTGACAACAGTATGTGGAGGGTTCTCATACTGGTCGAGATGAACATGGGTAGGACCTCTGTGCTGAGCGCTGGTGAAGTGAAGTTGTCCCACACCCCTCTGATTTCTAGGGCGAGGAGGACCTTCTCCATCTTCTATGAGGACATGAAGAGGGTCCCCATGATGAATAGTAATGGGATGTGCAACATCCTCATACCAACAGTCTGTGGCAGGAGGAATGACTCCATATCTGGTGTAGTGGGCACGAGAGAGACTTCTGTAATGAACATCACCACCATAGGGAGGATCTTTATTTGGATTGAAGGTGGAATGGGTCAGACCTCCATGCTTTTCATGGAAGCGGGGAAGGTTTGTGTTTTACATGGTAGAGGCATGGGGAGGACCTATATATTGGATGGAATCATTGTGGGTTATTCCACAGCAGCAAATTCCTATGTCGGTGACCAAGAGAGTCAACCCAGCCTTCCTGTGGGGCATTTGGTGCCTCGATCCAGGTCGAGCATATGAATGTCCCTACTCTGCGTATACAAAGAGTTGGTGATATGTGTCAGTGGTGGCTTTGTCCATAGTAGCCGCTGACGTTGATTCCCCTTGGCGGACGTCCTCTTTAGCTTTCCCCTAATGCGGGCGTCAAGTTAAACGGACTGGAGCCGATGGCATAGGTACATGGATTACCTACTCCTTGGCCAGTAAGACTGGGTGGTAGCACTGATGCAGCCTGGTGGGAGCCCTTACTAGGAGTCCCTAGAATGGGACTCTGACTGGGTTGGCTTGTACATCCCTTAACTCATCGTCGTAGGGAAGGGAGTGGTCGAGACGTTCCAGGGAGAGGCTCCTGAAATGGTTATATGTTGGAGTGGGGAGCATTGGCTCCCTATGTGACCCTCAGGGGCGTCATTGACAAAGAGGCACAAATGACTCTAAATCCAGGTGGGCCATATCCCGAGTTGGGATAATATCCTCCTCCTCATACCGACATACGAGGTCATTGATGACCCTCTGTTGAACATCCTCGGATGGAGAGATAGGGTGGGGCACCCTACAATCGTGGATGTTGAGACTGCTATGGAAGAGTCAGAGCCATGTGGGAATGTCGTGCTGGTACTGCCCCTGCCCATGCGTTGATGGGCAGGTGGTGATCGAGCTCGGGGTCCATCATCTTGGTTCCTAAAAGTAGGTAGATTAACTCATCAATGCTGAAAAAAGGTAATCAGTGACCAGTTCCCCAACGCCATTCCGTCTATCATAGCTAGTAAGAGGGATCCACGCTGACAACGTCACTGATCGGGATGCCCAACGTTCTACTACACCAAATTCTAGTGAGTTTCAGACTAGGCCCACTATTTTCTTGGGGGGACCTGACACGACATATCTGGATCCGGTGACATGCTAATCTACTGATTTCACAAACGCTACTAATCTCCTTATTGAGGAGAATACATTCATTTTAGGTTCACCATTTCTATTTTTGATGCTTTCTTCAGGGAAAACGCATCCGTCTTCTTTGAGGACGAAAGGTGCAGTTTTGTTTCCCTGCATTCATGCTTTCAAAAGGCTAGTGACATCCGTTCCTTGTTTAGGGACATTTTCTCCTTGATCAAAACAGGATGATGGGATATCGTTTCTTCTTACTGTGGATTCCTCCTCAAATCTCGTTACCTAGTCCAGGTATCCCTTATAGACATAAGATGTTGTTTGTGAAACTCTTCCTATTTCCATATCTTCATGAACACTAGTTAATTACACTACTTATATTAGCCCATTCCAAAGGGTTCGGTTAGGGAAGCAACCATTGGTCAGGGGAGTAGTCACGTTGGACGTCACTGGCGTGTCTGGATGCTGGTACAATGGCCTGTCTAGGTTTTTTCCCCTTATTATAGGGAATCTCAAGGGAACAGAAGCCCACGGAATCCCATGTAAAATGTGGGGAATTATATGAAATAGGCATGTATCTAAGGTTTTCCTTAGCTTACTATGTCTAACACAGGGTATGTCGTAGGTTTAACATCTTGCGAAGAAGCATTGGACTGATCAGAACAATAATTATAGTTGATCAGATGGGTGCAACCTCTAGAGGGAACACCGATGTTTGGGCCAACATGTGTTTATCCTCTCGATTGGTGTGAAGGGGAATGGGGAATGAGGTGGCATGATCCCACTGGGATGTGGCGGCTTGAGTAAGAATTAGGATGGATAATGGAATGTTTAATGAAGTGGATGGTGAATTAGATGGAGTCATCTCAAGAATGATGGTTATGTTGGGCTTGAGTCTTGAAGAGGCTTCCTACATATCCTGGTGGCAGGGAATCAGAGTCCTCATAGTTCATCTGACAAAGGCTTACCATTGATTGGGGATTTCAACGGCTTATTGTCGGATGAGGTCACAATGGCTTACCACTGGATGGTGTCACAATGGCTTACCACTGAATGGGGATGTCAATGGGTTACCACTGAATGGGGTTGACAATAGCTTGTAGCTGAATGGGGTCACAACAAATTACCACTGGATGGGAATGTCAATGGCTTACTTCTGGATGGGGTCAAAATGGATTATCGCTGAATGGGGATGTCAACATATTACCACTGAATGGGTTTGACAAACAGCTTACCACTGAAAGGGGTCACAACGGCTTACTACTAGATGGGGTTGAACCTCATGGAGGATTCCTATGCACCCTATCTATGAAACAAGGATCAAAGTCCACGTAGTTCAGGATGGGGTGGGAACCCATGTGAATATGGTCGGGACTACTGGGTTAAGGGCTTGAACCTCAAGGAGGCTTCCTACATACCTTACCTTGGTAAGGATCAAAGAATTGGTAGTTCTGGTGGGGGTTGGTGAACTGATGTGAAGGGGGTCAGAACAACCAATGGATGGTGGGCTTGAACCTTAGAGAGTCTTCCTACATACCATGCCTTGGAAAGGATCAAAGACCTCATAGTTTGAAAGGGTTTGTTCGTGAACCGATGTGAAGATGGTCAGGACCAATGGGTGGTGGGATTGAACCTCAGGGAGGCTTCCAAAGTACCTTGCCTTGGTAAGGATCAAATACCTTGTAGTCCAGTAGGGATTGTGGGTGATCCAATGTAAAGATGGTCAGGACCAATGGGTGGTGGGATTAAACCACAGGGAAACTTCATAAGTACCTTACCTTGGAAAGGATCAAAGACCTCATAGTTTAGGTGGGTGTGGGGATTATGCTCTAGGCTGCTCTGAGAGGATGTCATGGTTGATGTTTACTCTAAGCCCATGTGAGTCCTTCTCGGTGTGACAAATAAGAGGTAGCAAAGTCCTGAAAATCACACCGCAAAAGGGGCATCCGTGGGAAGTGGAATGGGGGCTTATGCGTGGTTAGCAGCCCAAGGAGGATATAAGGTCTTACGCTGGGTTAGCATCCCGAGCTGATGGAGATTGGTACTTACTTCAGGATGGAGGTGCGGATGGTGATAAAGCCCATCAGGAGATGGAAATGGAACCCAGGAAGAGAGGAGGAGTAGGGGTGCTACCTTCATCATAGAAATCTAGTGGGTTACACCAGGGTGGTTTCCATTTCCCCATGGACAGATTCCACTCTGATGAAGAGGATATCATTCTATGTGATGAATTATCTCACTCTCGTAAAGACCAGTGGGAGTGCAGAATGTCCAAGGTGGGGTACCCCATGTATGATGCATGGGGTGAGGCCATAGTTTAATGTCATGTGCTGAGGACGACGGTGCATGGTAGTTTAACATCCTGTAGCTCGGATGAGATAGGTTTACTTTACACCCATTGGACATACATAATCGATACTCGTCTACCCTTGAGGAAAGGAAGGCATCGATAATACCATGTTTGGGGTGTTATGGAGAGAACCATTGGGGGTCCACGTTAGCATAGATATGCGAAGAAGCAATATCAATTATTGTTCCTTTGCGAAGAAGAATGAGGCGAAGCAATGTAACGAGCATTATCGTCCAGGGGACTTTGAAGTTACTTCATGCAAACCTGAAGGGCCGCATGAAAAAACAAGTTGCAGAGAAAAGGGGTTCCTGGAAAGCCTTTTGAAGCTCTAGTGCTCCATGAAGTGGAGGGGATTCATGAAGGAAAGTGCTTCATGAAGTGAAGTTTCAAAGGATATTAATTGGGAATAGGTTCATATTAGAGGAGCTTCAGGAAGTTGAAAGGCATTCCCGAAGCAATGCATCGCGAAGTAGGGGTTCCTCATGAAGCAAGGTGTCAGTAAGCAATGTGATTTATGAAGAATAGTAACCCATCCTTAGCATGTGGTCATGTGTGTGTGGATGGCGTTTTGCAAAGCATAAATGCTTCGTGATGACCCAATTCCTTGTGGGGATCTTCATACTTCGTGAAGGCTTGTGGGATTCGTGAAAGGCATCCCCCTCGGAAGAGGGGTTCAATTAAAGACAAGGGGGAGGAACATCGTGAAGAAAAAATACCTTGAAAATCTCATGGTTCACAGATCAAGGAGTGCTTTTCAATTTGAGAGCTCAAAATGTGAAAGGTCGGATGATCCATCGTTTGGGCTCGAGCGGAGCCCTGTACTTATAGGCAAGAGGCGCCACGAAGCAGAGCTCGCTCGGTGCAAAGAGAGAGGTTGCTCTATGGAAGTTCGCGAATGTAAAATTCCACCACAGAGCCTCCCACCTCTTTGCTCCATGGTGGGCTCATGAACGTCGAAGAGGTTGACGAGGCATCCCACATCCTTTCTCTACAGTGGGCTCACAAACATCAAAGGGGTTCGCGATGACACTCGCCTCCTTGTTTCATAGTGGGCTCACGAATGTCAAAGTCGTTTGTGGGGCGTCCCACCTCCTTGCTTGGTGGCGGGCTCCCAAACATCAAAGGGGTTCGTAATGCATCCCGCCTCCTTGCTCTGCTGTGGGCGTGGAGCCATGGAGCTCCATGAAAGGGCTTCGCGAGGCCTCCATGGGGACTTCCCTCTTGTTATTCTTTATCCCAACGTTTGGTGTCAACAAGTATCATGTGTAAAAAAATAATTAATGAATTCTCCATGTCCCTTGGATTTGATGGGATTCAAGAGAAGAAGATGATGGAAAAGAAAAAGATGAATAAAGGGATGATGGGAAAGATAGATTTCTCTACATGTGATAATTGTGGAAAGAATCACCTTGGTAAATGCTTGAAGGGAATCGGAGTTTGTTATAAGTGTGGAGATAACATTAACCATGATAAAGAATGCAAAGGGAAAATTAAAAAGGCTACTACTCAGTGTTACAACTGCAAGGATATAGGACACTATGAAAATATATGTCTTAAGCATAAAAGGAATATACCCCAAATGATTTTATTGGATAATGATAAAGTTATTCTACTTCCACATATGAAGAGGAATTATTAATATTCTTATTCAATAATTATTTCATTTTAATAGTTTATTATTATTATAATGGTTATAATAATTATGGAATATATGGGGATTGTACTGTAGTAATTTGTTGTTACGAATTTGAGAACCATATTCTGAATGGTTCAGAGAAATTATATTGATTATAAAGTTAAACATTTCAAAAAACATAGGATTTAGGGAAATAAAACACTTAATATGTTCATAATATTTAGATAATGATAAAGAAATGATTTATTTGGATAATTACTAACTACCTTGGAACTGAATAATGAATTTTCGATAAGTGGTCTATTATATCACTAATGGAGTTTAAACCACATTTGGCTTTAAGGGATATGTCCAATAACATGAGTCTTACTTAAGGAATAAAGAATAATGCATTTTCCCCATAATTTAATATGGTAATTCATGTTATTACCATATTTCAAGAGGATACATGATGATATTATTCAACTATTCAGAATGTGAAAATTTAAAGTCTCTTCATGTTGAGTAAAGGTTAATGATAAGTTCATTTTTGGAAATTCAGTGACATTATTTCTAAAGTTTTGGATCATAATATTTTGGGAAATTTAATCATTTATTAAATGGTTCAATTTGATATTTGGAAATGTTTTTATAGATTTTTATATTACTTTACCATATAAGAAGAAAATTAGATTCAGTCTAAGGAACAACCAAAAGATAATATTATATTTACACAAATTCACATTTACTTATAATCTTATAGATGGTATAATTACTCAAGTATAAAAAAATGTGTCTCGAAACTAAAAACTGTGTCATAATAACTTCATTTCTAATTAATCAAATGTCCCCTTATACCATCTCAGATTTAGGTATTTTGATTGTTAACTTTCTCTTAACCATGTTCTCTATCACTCTCCATTATAACTTGAAAGCTAGATTTTTCTACATTATCCATGTTTCTACTTCCCACCTACGTTCTCCTACTAGGGAACCTGGTTATGTAACCATTGTACTTTCCTTTATCTCTTATTAAGAAGTTGTTTTATTAATGTTATTCACGTTGTGGGTTTTTTCAACAATAGTATTTTTCAAATATCGATTCAATGATTACTAAGAACAATTTTAAATTTCAAGGATGTAATTTAATTTAGGTGAGGAGAATATAACATCCCATGATATTATAATATTTTCATTTTATACTAATGATTAATTTTTCCTCTTTATACGTAACACCATGTTAATATTACGCTACACATCATACCGAGTTTGCTTATGTTACACGCAAGACTAGGTTTTACCGCCTTTAAAGGAAGCACATATTTTAAAAATATATTTTGAAAATTTTATAAATTTTATTTGTCAAAAAAATATTCATTTTTTAATTCATAATATGAAAATTAGCTTACGTTTAATTTTTTATATTTTCTGAGAACATTCATTATTAGGATGTATAGTGAAAAATATTGTAGTTTAGTTAAAAACTAACTTTTTGTTTAAATAATTAATATTTATAAATTATATTTTAAATTTTTTTAAAGTAAAAATATATCAATTATACTTATATTAATTCAAAATAAGTTATTGGAATCATTTTTTATATAAAAATTGGACATAAAAACTAATTAATCTTTTGAACGTTTCTAATTTAAAAAAATTACTTCCTCCCCACGTCTGTGAGATTAGCGTTAATCTTAATTTTCCCACTTATGTGATTTATATTTTCAAAAACTTTAAATACATGTTTTTAACCAGTTCAATATTTTTTTTCTAATAAGATCAACTTAATTTTTCGCCAAAAAGTTAGTGAATGTGATTAAGGAAAGTTTAAGCTTAATAAGGGACTAAACCATAATATTGAGGACCAGAATTACATGGAAAATTATCAAAAGTCCATTAGCTGCTAAATATTATACCATATCCCCACTTGGATATAATTATATGGTTTTTTGGGATATTATTAAATGGAAGTTCCCAATATAAAATTTTAAGTAAGGAAAAATACAAATATAAAAGTTTCCTTACCTTTGACAATTATAAAACATTATGATTTATAAAAAACATCATATTATAGAGTATAAATACAATTTTTAAATATAAATTCGATATTGTTATAATAATAATTTATAAATAATTTCTAGTGAAGGTTTAGTTACTTAAAATTCTTAAGAAATTCCAATGTAGTGGTTATTTTGTTAAAAATTAATTAAAATAAATGACATTATAAATATTCAAAGTGAAGTAAATTGATTGAATTATTGTAATTTTTTATGAATATATCATATTAAATGTATTTAAACATAATATATTTTAATTCCAATTATTTTTTGATAATTTAGAAATAAAATTAAATAAATAATGTCAAAATCGTCATTATTGTTATCTTACAATAATAAAAATTTTATTGTATGATTTAAAATTAAGAAATATCATATATTATGAAAAGTGATTTAAATATTAATATATATTGAATATTTTATATTAATGGTCTAATTAATATTTTATAATTAACATATTGACCCATATATTTTAAAAACATTATTAACATAGTCTCAGTTTAAGTAGTGTTTTAGCGCATCACATGCACTTGTTTTAAATTTAATAATAAAAAACATGGGATTTTTATTTTATAAATTATATATAATATTATTAATTAGTTGGATATATATTTTATATTAAATCTCACTTTATTTTATTCTTAATTGTTAATTTACTTAGGTTGGAAAACTAGATGCTTTAATAAAAAAAGAAATGATAAAATTTGAGAATCATATAAGTTAAAAAACCAAATTATTAAAATGAATGTATTTTTGTGTTGTTTTGATTTTAATATACCATTCCTATTTAATTCATTATTTTTTCATTTTGGAGGCACATTAGGTGAGATATACCTCCCATTAATAAACACTTTTTGTCATTTACAAGAGTGTCACTCACCCTCCACTATAAAAAGTAAAGCACTTTGTCCCTTACTCACACCCATAAATCGACTTTGGCTCAACCATAATCTACTAAAATTGTTACCAAACATATCTACACTCATCCAAGAATCCTTTAATTTTTAAAAATTAATCCAAATTATCTATTGGGTGAAAAACCAAATGAGTTAATCGATTAATAGGTAACAAACTTCCTTCACCTTTGAAGTTTTGTTTTCATTCCCCAGTCCCAAAAATCTTTTTATTTAATGATTATATAAAAATAAGTATCATAAATATACTATGATATTTTTATACTGATTTTTTACCAAAAAATACACACACTTCCATCTAATGGTTAACAGACATTTTATTTCTGTGTATAGAAAAAGACTACCTCACGAAATGATGATTGATCATTTTTCCTTTACCACCTATCATGGGGTCCATTATAATATAAAATATGTTTATATATAAAATTTATTATGTATTTTTATTTCTATAATAATTATATAACATGTACCATTAATGCATCCCATTTTTTCATTAATATGATAACATCATTTGAGGAAGTGTAGACTACTGCCCCCTCAAAGCGATGTGATTCGTTCATGCTATACATGGAATGTATTAAGGATGATTTTAGAAAAACTATGTAACATATATATAATATATATGATAATTTAATTATAATATACATTTTTATCATTCATGTTTTCATTCTTTTAATATGAAAATGAAATAAAAGTAGCGTTCATGTGTACGTACGACCTATCATCTCCATGAATGGTGCATTTCATTTCCTATCTCAAATCTTTATAGACTATTCTAAATAAATATTTAACGAATATATAAGATAATTAATTTATTGTTTAAATTATTGAGATTATTAAATCATGATTTATTTAATAGGAACAACAAGTAACAAGTAAAGACATATATAAGAAAACTAGGCAATTAACACCTGAAGTAGTTAAAATAATGAAGGAGTGTTAAAAAATGGGTAATAAAATATTGTAATAAGTTAATATATGATATTATAAGAACAATTATGGTTATTATATAAGTTATTAACAAGTTTTTAACAAATAAACATGAGGATAAATACCCAAAAACAAATTTAAGGTTAAGGTAAGGGATATCGTCTCAATTTACATTCTATTGAGACTTATTTTTATTATGCACCAATTAAAATTTATATGTTATATGTACTTACATTTGACATGTTATATCATGAATAACTTTATTATCATGATAATATAAGTTTTATTTAATT
Organism: Viscum album; assembly: GCA_963277665.1. Classification (NCBI taxonomy): domain Eukaryota; kingdom Viridiplantae; phylum Streptophyta; class Magnoliopsida; order Santalales; family Viscaceae; genus Viscum; species Viscum album. Next base: position 414,688,558 of record OY728139.1, read on the forward strand.
CATGTGTAATTATGTTTTAGTGGTTTCAAAGTGGTATGGGACACTTTAGAATGTTTAATAATTATTTTTCAACAAGAATGTTTTAATGTCAACAACCCTTGTTTTTACTTATCCTCATATGAGGTACTATTGATAAATACATATTATTTATTAAATAAGGATATATGATAAGGCAATTTTTTATTAAATAAATATATTATTCAATTTGAGGAATTAGTTGAATGAGTAAGACACAGGTTGGGGACCTTTTAAGGTAATCTGTATGGTTTGGGAATAAGTTAATGAAAGCCCCTCCATGAATTGGCGGTCTCAGGGGATGAAATTAGGTTGGAAAACCCCTAAAAATTTATAACCAGTATATTATAAATAGTCTTTTGAAAGGTCTTGATATTATATTTAATACTGGACAAAATAATTGGTTTGTAATCAGTTTGTTTTAAGCCATCTTATTAAAGGTCTTAACAGTAATGGTTTCATGTACCTAAGAAACCTGGCGTCTAACAAATAAGAATTTACATTATTGAGAATTTAGATATTATTATCATTTATATTTGGTATTTTGTATTGAAATATCTAAAGACTCACTTCTTTCTTTGTTTATTTATTAATGGGATGTTTTTTCGTTTCTTACCTTTATAAATTCATTTTTCCTTATCTAGTTATTTGAATGGAATGTGTTATAATTTATTTAACTTTACATGTTATTTTATTTCCATTTAATCATTATTGATTCCTTTTTACTTACCCTTACTAAGCATTTGAGTTCATCTTTATTATGATTTTGTTCCCTGGGTTATGAATAGGAAAACATTGAATAAGCTTTTAAGGCCATAATTTATTTCATTTTATTATGTATCATGTTTTATAATCTATTTCCAAATTTATTATGGTTATCATGTATGTAAACTAGATTTACAAAACTGTTAAATTGATTGGTCATTCACTATTTTATTCCCTGTAATCATACCAATGTAATAAAATAATGCATTGGCTCCATGCTTCTAAGGTTGGGTCATTACAAAAAAATTGAATCATAAAGTGACTTTAATTAAAATTAATTACATTTTTATTATTAATTAATTAATAAATTTGATTTACTTAAAACCACTATACCTATTTCAAGTAATTTGGTTATTATTATTCATACATTCAAATTCAACTGGAAAGTTATAAAGGGTTACTATATAATTTTTCATTTAGATTCAGTGTTGCGTATAAAGATATAAAACACTTATAATTTATTTAAAGAAAAATATAATCTAAAATAATAGCATTTTAAGATATATATTAAAATATGGAAATAAGTAACAAGGAAATTATATTAAGGTGACTGTAAAATTATTTAATTTTTTTAATGTACTACATTGGTAAATAATATATTGAGGTAAAAAGATGGATACAATGAAAGAATATCACGTTATTCCTAAGGATACACTAACAATTAGATGTTTTATATGTGATTAATTGGGTCAATAGGATACCTAAAACATCAATCCAATGGTTAAAGTTAAAAATCAGAACAAACCACACCCTATATCATGGTAACAAGGATATTCCTATGCAATGACTATTATTGAGATAAGTAGTGATTTTCACCCAAGATTTGTCATAATAATTTATGATTTATTATATTATGTATTGAGCTTTAAATAAAAAAATGACTTGGGGTATGATTATTATATAAAACATCTTCAATATTTGAGTACTATTACACCTTATAGATTTATCCCTTCTCCACATAATTTGATTATAATAGAAAATAACTTTTTAAAAAGGGATCATATCAAATTACATATAGGGAAATCTCACTTCATTCCTTACTTGACCTATGAACAACTACCAAAATTTGGTTAATTGGTATCTACCTATTGAAATTACTCACATCACATGAGTTTCAAAACCATGATGATTCAATTTATTAATAGGGGTATGTGATGAATTAATATTTTAATAAATGTATTTATCTAATTAAGTGAAATATCTTCGATATCATTCATCACAAGAAACAAAAAACTAAAATAAAATTGAGATATTTTTAGACCATTAAAACCTAGATGATGAATTATTAGGTATGAATTGAAGTAACTAAATTATTAAATAGATATGTGTGTGTGTGTGTGTCTGTGTGTGCTAATTTAAATTAATTTAGACAATTCGTTATAGGGTTTATGAATCATTCATTTAATGCATTGTAATTTAAAAAACCAAATATATTATTTTTGAATTCATATTTTAAAAAATATTTGTTTTGGATTTTAGATGGAGTTATTATATTATTATAGATTTTAAAAAAATGATTAACTACTATCTTGAAATGTTATTTTCCAATAAAAATAGTTTGTCTTTTTATTTTTTATTTTTAAATAAAATTTAATGTTGAAAATTTTCTACATTAAATTTTGAAGGATGAATTTTTTTTGTATTTAGAAAGTAAATATTATTTTAAGATAAATTTTTTGGTCATTCTAAAAAATATTCATTTTCAGGAAAATAATGTAGAATACTATTTTTATAAATAAAAAAAATTATTACATTGTTAGTTTATAATTATTCATTAGAAATCCATGAAACCATTTTATAAGACCAAATATTTATTTTATAATTGAATTTATAATTTTTAAAATGTTATTTTAAAATTATATTATAATTTTTTCTTTATATAACATAAGTTATGTTTTTAAAGAAGTTATTTCTATTGAGTCTTATGTAATTATGTTGGAAATTCATTTTAATCACATATATAATTAAAATATAATAAAATTAATTTCATTTTTATATTTATCATGGGACATTTATGATAAGAATAATTTTTTAGGTTTTATCTAGAATTTTTCATTTTAAGGTCTACTGTGCAAAATATAGTTTTCATAAATACTTTCACTTTTATGACATTATTATCAAATAAATAATGGAACTTTTTGAGTAATTTTTTAAAATAAATTATATATTTTAAAATTTTAATTTTATTTGTTTAAAATACTATTTGGGTATAGAAAAACAATGAATAACATCTTATAAAATATAAGTAAAATTATAATGAAACTGATTTTCATCTATTTTCGTTAATAAAATTTTACCATGGATAGATTATTTATTTTGTATATTCTATTTTTAATTAAATTGTTATTGAATAAAAATATTTGTTTTAATTTAAAAATAATCAATAACATTTTTAATTTTATTCTAAACATAAGTCTGATGCGTAAAATATACCCTTTTTTTGAAAACTGGTTTTTACAATTTATATGTGCTGATACTAAAATTAGTTTCTACTAAAATGATTAATTTTATTTTATAAAATAATTTATATGTTTCACATAATTATGATTAAATTATTAAATAGTATTAATTTAAATTTTATCTAATAAAACTAGTTTTCATGTGTGAATGTGGTCTTTGTACGGTAAGAGTAAACTGTGGTAAAAGTGTTTTAACATAGTGAAATAGTTGAAAAATTTGAATAAAACATTTCTTATTGGGTAGTTGATGGAGTATATAATTTATATAGATCTCTCACACTATTATTATCCTTTTAATAAATGTTTAAATTGAATAATGTTGTGATTGCATTGAGAAATAATAAGATCTTACTAAAATGTTATTTTCTTCACAAATAAAAAGAGATAACATCCTACTAATTTCTCCACCCATTACAAAGACTTAAATTATAAAATAATTTTATATAGTATAATTAAACACCAACCCCGCCTATTTTAATCTTTACTCTCACAGTAGTACCAATCTAAATGGTTTTATGATGTTACCAAAGGGATAACATCCAAGAGAAAGGTAATACTCTCAAACCATCCATTCTAAGTTCATTACTTCTAATACACCCCTAAATTACCATCATTATAAGAAAGTACAATGAAACCATATATTGTAATTTTATAAAATGATATTACATTAATGTAATATCCATTTTATACTTTCTGTAAAATCATCATGAAAAAGTAAAATGTTGTTATGCATGCGTGTAGACTACAACCTCCATGAACAATGTGTTCAATTTTCCATCACCACAAAAAATGTGAGGTTTAGAAAGGTAATGGAATTAAATAATATTATTTTTTCACTAAATTAAATTATATAATGATAATATATGAAAATATATAAATAATAAAAGTAATAAATATTTATAGTAACTTTAACCACCTAAGATAAACATATCCTGGTAAATTTCTAAATTTGGATATTTTTTTAAAAAAACATTTAAAATTTATTACAAATTAAATAATGGAATAGTTAAGGGAATAATCTATCAAAATTATGGGATCAATATTTTATTTTACAAAAATGTTTACCAAATTCAACAAACTGTAAGTATTAAAATTAAATGGACCAAACAACACCAAGTAACCAATGTAAGAGAAATATATATTAAGAATAAGTACCAAAGGATAATAGATTAAAATTATAAAAATAAATAAATATGAATTATTTTATTGGTTATATATCTAACAAACTTAATTTAATTATTCTTTAAGTTAAGTACATATGGAGAATTATTTTGGGAACACGTATGTGTTTTCCTCACTATTTCTCTTCGTTGATACATGTTTTAATGTTGTACAATAATTTATTATTTATATGGTCCGTGTTCTTCCAAAAAATATATTCTTTCATAATCATTTATTTAATTATTATTATTTAAAAACATATGATTTTAAAGATTGCAATGAATTTTGAATCAAACATTACTATTTTCATAAGGGTATAATCTCAAAATTTCATTCTTTGATACACATTTTCTTTAACACACCTATTAACTTTTAAATGGTATGTATACTTCTAATTGGATATATAATATCATGGACTATATTTATTAATGGTATTACAATATCAAATTAATTATCTTTCTCTTTCCATGGGTTTTTATAAGAATGCCTTTTAAGATGTATAAGATCCACTGAACCACCATAATTTTCATTTGGATATGTTTTTGATGCACTTTTTCATCCTTCATAGTTTCAAGATTAGGTAAAACAACTTTCCATAGTTAGGTGGTCACTTGGATTTGTTCAATAAGACCTTAGAAAATTCTTTGTCTTAGAGGATGAGAGGTCAAGCTCATCTCACCCATTTTGGGGGATCTATTGTCTATTTTGGGACTCTATTATAGATTTAATACATAGTCGTTTATCCTTTATTAAATCCCAAGTGGGAGGTAGATCTACCTTGAATCAAAAATCAGTTATTTAGTATGTTTTGATTTTTTAATCATATGTATGTATCTGAGGATTCTCATTGATGGAGACATCGGAATGTATTTGAGGTTTTTCATTGATAGAACCCTTTGATGGATAGATTCAATATTATTATATCATTTATTATCAGGTTGTAGGTTTTATTCCACACAGTTGGGCACTATATATTTTATTATCATATATGAAGAATGAAGTTTTTTATGGAGGGATCAAGCCATTGAGGTGGGCTTCTTATAAATCCTTATGAAAGGAATCAAAACCCATATAGTTCAATTCCACAAAAAGTGACACATAGTTCCTTTTAAGTTCATGTGTCGAGGACCAAACCATACAGTTTGACATCATGTACCAACAATGACTAGTTGAATGATAACTAGTTAGGATTTAGTGTGGGACTTATAATAAAGTGTCCCAATGGACCTGGAAGAAGTACGACCTTCTAAGATGGATGTGACCCTACTAAGGATATGGCCCAAAGAAGATTATGTGGAATTTGGGTTATTGGGTATTGACCTTAAGGAGGATTCATATGTATCCTATTTGGATGGGAATCAAATACTATTTAGTTCAAATCGTTAGGGATTAAATCTATAAAGGAGTCCCATGGGTGCATATGGTTTCAGGGACTACACCAAATGAGAGGCCCATGGTTAAGGAGAGGGGAAGATATGTAAAGCTAATATCCTCTCAGGGTATGAATTAAATCATGTGGATGTCATGGTCATCACTAAACTCAAATAACATGTGATTCATGATCGTTGTGAGAAACAAGAGTATGTAGATCATTAAAACCACACGACCCCCTCTTTCCATTGGTGGACGGGATTGTGGTTATGGGAGAAAGAAAGGGAATTGATGTCCTCATCTCCTATTTTGTTTTCATAACAAGGATTGGGGATTATCTACACATATATAAGAAACCCACAAGAAATACTAGTGGCTTACTCCATGAGTTATGCCTTATACACAATTTTAGAGAGGATGAGTGAAGGATCATGCACTGGCTCTCAACAAAGGGGAAAAAAGTTTTCCCCTCCCTATCTGAAATAGGGATGCTAGTGGAACTGTATCCTTGGTTGGGATCCTCTTTACCATAGTAATATATGAATAAGAACATTATTAGGATCCCCTTTTTAGGTAGGTTACTGGTATTCCCTCATTTACCATATGAATATATTATCTAGAGGAAATACTAGTCTTCCCAATAATCTAATCTAATTTATTTGGAAGCTTTTGAAGATTTATTAACTTGACAGTTCAGGAAGGGACCCTTTTGGTCTTATCACTTCATCGGATAGGTTGACGGAGAGTGTTGTTTGAATAGTTTTTGAAACAGGTTAGGTAAGGTGGAACACTATCTAGAAGGGTATTGATATTGTATGAACCTATCCCGTATACCTTTTTCGATGTGGGATAGTGGTCTAAAAATATTTCATCTACAAAGGGTTCACTGAGTAGTGATCAAAAATGGATTTTCTATGTGAAATTCTATTCACAACGGACCTTTTCTATGATGAATTATTATTTTTATATGTGAACCAAATCATATTCCCTCTTTTATGTTGTAATATATGGTAAATGATTACCTGATGATATATTTTTCCAAAACTATCTTTATTTCTTCATTTGACTCTCACACACCACATTCTAGTAAACCCATCAGTCCCTATACAGGGTTTCTACCTAGGTATAGATGTTATAGTTCTACTGAATTGACTAGAAATAATTAAAAACCACTACCCATGATGGTTTTTCGGTTTTCGGGTGGCCTAAAAATAATGCCTCACCATGTAAAGTAGAAATTTTTTTGTGCAGGGCCTATAAAATATGAATCTCCCCAAAAAGAAAAAATTAATTTTTGGGGGTGGGAGTATGCTTCCAAGCCCAATTTTTTTTCTAGGGGTTCTATGTAGAGCCACAAATTATATAGTGAGTGTGCTTTGTGAACAATGGGTATCCTTTTTGGATCCTTAAACTTTAATATTTAAATTTTCATTAAATAGATCAATTTATTTTTATACAACCCTTTCAAAACACATAGAATCCTTTTTTCTTTCATGAAAACATTTATAGACTGTGCGAAATTCTCCTTGGGGGATGGGGTCTCGTTGGCATAAAGAATAGTCAATTCTATGGAATATTTTTGTCTATTTGAATTCTTTTTGGAGTGATTTGTGGGATTCATGTGGACCTAGAAAATGGCCCACACCTATAAAATGTGTCTGACTCGACTCATTTTTAACCTTGTGAAATTTATTTTTTTTGCGATCAAAGTAAGCATAAAATTTTCTTCTCTTTGAATACTTTAATATGTGCCCCAATTGTGTTAATTAAAGTGACTCTCTGAGATATATAACCTCACATGATTCATATTTAGCATGAGAAACAATAGGTAACTTAGGAAATAATTTGAATCCACATAAGATTTCATGACATGGAACAGGGGTGGAATTTTCGCCTCAAACATATTTCAGGGAGGGGAATGATTGGATTCAATTAAAACCCATGGTTCATCATGATAGGAAAGACCAATAAATCTTTTAAAAAGGATGAGACCTCTATATAGATCAAAATATTATATAGAGGAATGGAATTTTAATATTTAATTCTATTAAGGGAATAGAATAATGTGAGTCTCCAAATCCATCTCCATGTACTATAACATAGATATTTCTATCATTTTGGGAGTGGATCATATATAATTGAACATGTATCATGCATTTTAATGTCATGTTATTGGAACTCCGATGTTCTGCAATTTAGGGTCAAGTGATGAGGACCTTGCCTCATAATTTAACATCATATGGCTTGGATGAGTGTCATAATGTTTAATTTCAATGAGATAAGAACATGAGATGCATATTTTAACATCAAGTTTCTGGGAAATATGATTTTTGTATCTTAAGGTCACATTGATTTGAACAAAATATTAACTATTTTACATTCCATGGTGTTCTGGCTGAGAATTTTCCATCATATTTTATACATAAATAAAGAATATTTTAAGCTATAATATAGGGTCTTCCAGATCTGAAAAGGTGATGTGGGATAAGTAACCAAGTAATTACCACAGACCATTTTTTAGAAGAGGTTCCTAGCATAATTGTTTTAGGATTATAGAGATAAATTTCACCTCTCTAGAGAACAGATATTCCTCTCACTGACAAGCCATTTAAGGGAGACTTATGCATAGAAAAATTAGGGTATATTACGTGTAGTCAAAATAAAGGTGTCCTCAAGAATTTAACATTACATCATTAATCGATAAAGGTAGATTATATATATTCTGATCTTATTAAACATAGATTTTTAGTTTTTAAGGAACGTTCCTAAATACATAAGGACCATTTCATGTTGCAATCACCCAATAATGGGTATAAATATTTCTTACAAAGGTTTGACCCATACTTGAGAGAATATTTTTTTTAATTGTTTTTATTATGGTTGGGCCTAATACATATGTACAAGGATTCACTACATATCTTATCAAAGTGATAATAAATCTGCACGTAGTTTTGAAAAATATTCCCCACACTTGATTGAATATTTATTTTGAGATGGGTAATTTTTATGTTGTTTAAATATAGGCTCACGATTGGGTTTAGAATCCACACTGGACCCTCCAATGAATATCTTGCTCGTACATAGAATATTGGGGGAATTTTTATATTGCAATTGTTCTAGGATTTATTATTCAGGAATTACTATTTATCTCTTCGAATCAAGAATCAAACCACTGTTAATTATAGAATAAACAGGTGGTGGGAGACTAACCCAAAAGATTGGAGTCCATTCAACCACAAACTGAAATGTTATAATGTTTTATGTCATGAAATGATGATGTGTAGTGTGCCTTTGAGGTCTTTTATCTCAGACCAGTGATAACCATTATATGAAATAATACACATTAATTATCTGGGGAAGCTTTTACCAAAACTCTTAAGCCAACGTGATCTATGCTTGGTGTGATAGATATGGATTAGAAAAGTTTCTTCCACAACATAGAGTCGATTAGAAGGGAGGAAAGGGTTATTTGATTATGTGGTGGTTGGGACATAACATAGGACTTGAGAATCACTATGTATTTCAAAGGGGTGAGAATCATGGCATGCGTAGTTTTGAGAAACCATTCAGTTTAACTTTTTACGCTGAAGAAGAAGGTTGCCTAGTGTTAGGGGAACAATGAGTGTGATAAGAATTATCAGGCCATGAAAGTTCAAACATGATTCAAACATGGGGGAGTAAATTTTAAAACAAAATATTGTTATTTTTTTTAGGAAAAATTAAATGAGATAAGTATTCAATGGATGTCCATATACAATGTTCAAAAAGTGGTTTCCAACATAAATTTTTTGGGCCTTATAATGATAAAAGTGTTATATTATAATGATGGATATGAATTTTGTTGACATGACTTTTTAGAGATACTTATACAGAGACAAACCGAGGTATATTATATATAGTCAAAACAAAGGTGACATCAAGAATCTAAGAATTTATCACCAATGGATAGAGAATGTTTGTGAAGATCTAAATTCATTCAGGATAACAAGTATGATGTGTAGAAAGAATTATGCATGAGTAAAATGTATGCATTTGAATCATTATTTTTCATGGTGTATGGAGTATTTTTCATAAATATTTGTTTATGTGTAGGAGAGAGGGTATATTTTTACCTTGTGGATAGGAATAGGAAATAGGGTATAAGAATCACTATGTATCCCACTGATATGGGAATCAAGAAACCCGTTGTTCTAGAAAGGAGGTACATTAGGGGACCAGCACCCAGGGATATGATCCACTTAAGTATAGATTGAAATATTATGTAGTTTTATGTCATGAAAAAATTATGTCAACCATGTAGTTTTACATCATAAAAAAGAAATTTGTTTTATAGTTTTATGTCTTGTGAATATTATAAAAATTCATGATGTTTATCATCATGTGAAAAAGAGAATATATTTTTCTTCTAAGGTCATTCATATTGGAACAATGATGATATTAATTTTAACATTATGTAGAAAATATGAAGGGAAACCATTTATTTTAATTTTATATGGTGAGGATGAAGGTTCAATCATGTCTTTTAAATGATGAGTTTGATAAGTCATATTGATTCATGGATGTTCTGACATACCTCGGGCTTGTGGATGAAAATTATAAACCAAGTTCATGGGGGTTCTCAGGTAAAGAGAAATGAAATGAGACAAGATTGTTGGGGTGACTACAGAACATGTTTGAAATTTGGTTCCCAACATAAAGTTTTTGGATCGTATAGAGGAAAAAAAGAGGTCTCTTATAGGGATGGATATTCCTCTAGGTGATAGTTATTTTAAGGATGACTTATGCATAGCCAAACATTGTCATGTTATGCATAGTCAAAAAAAAATGTGTACTTGGGAATCATAAATTTTATCACCGGTGGCTCCAAAAAGTTTTTCAATATCCAAATTCATCTAGGATAAGTATTGTGATTTAGGAACTGAATTATATCTAAGCACAAAAGAATAATTTTAACCAGAATTTTCCATGTGGTGTGGAGTTCCATGCATTGAACTGACTCATATATAGGGAAGGGTGCATTTTTGTTTCTATGATGGGATCTCAAATGAGGGGACCTGAATTGAGAATCCTTACATGGATTGGGGTTGTATATAGATGGAAAGGGAAACATTTTCTCTTTTTTACTATTGGTGGGAATAGGATAAGGGACCCAAGAATCACTACATATATTTTAAATGAAATAATCAAGCCAAACATGGTTTTGAATCCTTAATATGGGCCCACAAATGAAAGGAATCATGTTTGATTCCCCTATATAGTTCTTCATTTGTATGAGGGAAAATATGAATTTTATTTTATATTATGGATATTCTCATGAAATATGGTATAAGAATCACTATGTATCCTATAAAAGTGAGAATCCAGACACATGTAATTCTTGGAGAGGAGGTGTGCTAGGATACTAGCACTAAGGGTGGAGATCCTCTCAAATACAAATCAAAATGCTATGAATCTTTTCATCGTGAAACAAGGAAGTCAACTGTTCAATTTTACTTTCTACTGTAATAATGTCGTCATATAGTTAAAAATATTATGACTAATATGAAATGGTATGAAATTTATCATCATACCACAAAGATGATATATGTTCCATTTATGTTAATGAAAATAGGACCAATGATGCTATGTATTTTAACATAAAAAAATAAAGATAAATATCATACATTTTAATGTATTATGATAAGGAATTTGGATGTATAGTTTAACGACATGTAGTGGGGAAATTAATTATTGTTATCCCATATTTATCTGATGAGGTAACCCAATTTTACATGGGGTAAGGCTATAGTTTAATTTCAAGTACTGAGGATGTAAGGATTGGGTATTACACCTATGAAGGAGGCCATGTCTTGGGTACCATGATGAGAATCTCAACTCATGGGTAATTGATAATTTGGTTGGGGATTAAACCTAGGTGTATTACAATGTTTATTTATCACATGAATTATTTCTTGATAAATCATACATTGGTAGGGGGTTTAGTTCATTTCTCATCCAATGTGATTAAGTATTAAGTCCCATTAGGATAGAATTTATATATGATATAATGTCCTTCCAAATTTGGTTCGAGCTTTGGGGGTTTCTTCCCTAGTATCATTAGAGTCTTCAAATTCAAAACCAATTTTCATTGATGGAATGAATGGAGATGAAAATATTTGTTATGGGATCAGGATATGGGTTTCTAGTCTATTTCCAAATGATTCAAGGTATGAAAACCTTTCTTATCAAGTCTCACTAACTCATCAAACTGATTTTTTTGATTGTCTATTAAATAATAGTTGTTAAAAAATAGCTATTTTGAGTGTTTTTAGTTGGACCTAGATGGGTTTAACTACTTCTATTCCATAAACTAGAGAATATGGGGTTTCTTGAGTAGTCATGCGGGTTGTGGTTCGACAGGGCCATAAGTATTGTAGAAGCTTGTTGAGGAAATTTTTATTTTCTCTATCCACTATTTTCTAGAGAATGTTAAATAGATTTTTATTAAAAGAATTTATCTATCCATTTTCACCCCATGATAGTGGGATGAATTATTGGATTATATGTTGTACTCTTTTTAAAACTTCTTCAATTAGGAAGAATTGAAGTTGGTGTTCTTTCCTATCAGTATTTTTTATGGGACCAAAAATCCAGTGATAGTATTTAACTTCATGAAATTGATGATACTTTTGTTCCTTAACTTCACAAGAGTTGTCACTTCAACACATTTAGAGAATAATTTGGTATTAGTATGGTTATACTTAATCTAATTGGATGTATCTAGAGGGTATTTACACACAACATCCACTCTCCCTATAGTGAGTTTCTAGGAGTATATTTCCATATGAAATAACTCTGAGGGGTGGTGGATGAAGTTGTAATGCACTAAAAAGGAATGACACTTCAGGAAAAATTGTGTACAATCCTACATCATCGACTACCATAAATACACATGCCTCTTTATTTGGTGATAAATATTGGCTCATGAATAATGGTAACTGCCATTAATGGCATGAACTTATTCCATAGTGGAAATTATATCATATACTTCAATATATCAAATGATAATTCCATCGAATCTTTGTTTATATAGAACTTCCTGTTAACATGGGATAACATAAAGGATGTATTTGACCACCCATCATCAAACATGTTCTTTTACAGCTATATCTAGAAGTGGGGAACAATTTTTAGATATTTAGGGAGGGGTTCATCCACCTATTTGCATCATTATCTAGTTCAGGGGAAGAATTGATATCATTTATCTCTTTGATGACACATTGTAAAAATAGACATACTATTCTATGATGGGTGATGTTAATGACTATTTCTTTCCAATCTAGATCTTCCAAGGATATAATATAATTTTATAATACATCATCTTAATATTTTTTTTAACATGGTATATAATGTAGTGTTGGAACATAGGGTAATTATTCCATTAAAACTCAATAATAATTAATCAAGGGGTCAGATATTCATTCTTGATATAGTAATCACCTTTGATCTTCTTAATTACCAACTAAGAATAGCTTTTTTTCTATGGTGAGTCACCAGTATTAACAAATACATCTATAAACCATCAATGAGGGATTAATATTTTTACTCATTATTGATGAACACATCTGATAGTAGAGAATATTAAGGTATATATTCCTTTGATAGTGAAATGAGGAAGAAATTAGCCTCGTTAACAGATGTTGAACTATTGCATAATGACCACCCATCATGCCAAACATCCAGTCAAAATGGTATGATTGAGGATATATATGAGCATTTAATTTCGAGATATCAAATGTACCTGATGATTCTATAGGTAATTCCTTAATTTTTGAATTGTTAAAATCAACACCAAACATTTCTTATTCATATCTGAATATTGAGTCTTAGTGTCATGTATGGTGTGACTAAGATATTAAAGGTTGTTCTCACTACTATAATCATCTTTATACTCAAGTAAGGAACCCATTGATCATTCCAAGTCTATATCATACCGAATGAGTGGATTTCCTTCAACTGGCAGCATCAGAACAATTTTGATCAAGATATATTTATTAAGGTTTCTGAATTCTTCTTGATATTCATCAGTCCACTGATATATTATTTGTTTCTTCATTAATATAGTGATTGGAAAACCTTTTCAAACATTGTTTCCTATGAATCATCTAATATATTAAAGGTATCCTTGTATTCTTCTGAATATATTGAGGTTTTGAAGAGTTTTTATACCAAAAATTTACTTAGTCTTATCAGGGTCAACCTCGATACCACTTCATCATGTGATGAAGTAGAAAAATTTCCCTGAGTTAAAGATGATAGAACATTTTAGTGAGACCATGTTGTCCAATTTTATTGAAAATGATTTTAAAATTGTAAAGGTGATCAAAACATTTTCATGATTTTACCCCCCCCCCCCCAAAATCATCAACATAACACTTGACTAAATTCCCCATGAAAGGTTTAAATATACAATACATGGCATTTTGATATGTAGTGATAGAATTATTTAAACTGAGAGGCACCACCCAATAAACTAATACTCTCTAGGCAGACTAATGGAAGTGTATTATTCATATTATGGATCTGTTCAGATTTTTTTGTACCGTAAAAATACATCCATGAAGAAAATGGCTTTATAGCTAGCTATTTTATTAATCAAACGCTCTGTGATCAGAGTTGTGAAGTCATATTTCAAAAAAAATCTATTGAGTTCTCTAATGTTGATGCAAACCCTAATGTTCCCATTATTTTTCTTGATTGGAACTATGTTGGTGAGATATTTTGGGCATTGAAATCATGAATGATTTTAGATCTGATGATATTAACAACATCAGATTCATCCATGGAATTAGGAGTCAGATGTATACATCTTATTACCTACTTGTATCCATGATTGTCTTCTTGTAGACCCAGTTCATGGGTAGCCACATCAGGATCTAATCCGGAATCTATTTTTAATTCCCAGAAATAACATGTCAATACTGCTCTAAAAAAGTGGTGCAAATTTATTGATCACATAGAGGTATAGATGTACTAATAAACATTGTTTGTAGATCCTCCTATAATCATAAATTTATCTGTCAAAGTTCATCAGGGATGGTGTGTACTACTTCTTAAAATGATAGAGGAGAGTCTCTTAGGTTGTTTTCTTCCACTTCTTCCTTTCCCTCTTTCTCTTCCTCTTTTTATATTTAATGATGGATAACAGATGAATGGGAGTAACTAAAGTTTGGTGAAAGGTTGGCATCCTAGGAGATAGCTTCCAATGATGATATCATGACATCTATAGTTTCAGCAGTTGAAGTGGTGCCATGTTGAAGTTTTGGTGATATGGTTGGAGCATTTTAATTTGAGGGATGTCTTACAATAGAGGAATAAGTTATTTATTCAATTCCCTCGGGCTCAACTGATATATTAGATATCATTAAGATCAGTGATAATGTCTTTGAATCTAGGATGATATCTTCGATTTGATTGATGTGTCGCACTTATTCAACACCACAGTCATTGAATGGGTTAATCAGGGTCATTTCTAGACCATTTAGAGCGATACCTTGAGTGGAATCATAAGTTATGAATTTCTTCCCAAATCTTAGGTATAATTCTATATCAATATATTGTGATTTAAAAGTCTATAATGGATATTTTTCACTATATAACATCCCAAATATGTACATTACTATAGTTTTTGCTGCATTTATGGTATAATGAAGGGGTTGTCGCATTATGAAGTGACCATGGCCTTACCAACAAGACATTGAAATCTTTATCATGTCTGATGAGTAAGAAATCAGAATCAGAGACCAGATCCCTAAACTAATATTTGATCTTAATACGGGCAAGTTTTTTTCAATTTAATCATACCCCCGAATCATTAAATTAGAAGTGAAAAAACAACTTTAATGTACCCTAGTCGATGAAGCATCCTAACAGGAATGATTTTGACTCATTATCCATTGTCAATGAAAGATTGGAAGTTGTCACTATCATCCAATCTTCTAGATATGTATAAGGGTAAAATGTTCCCCTGTATAACATCTTCTATATCTTCCATGGTGAAAGTTATAATTACATGAAATTTTTTTCAGATAAACCATATAAAAACATGCTTCACATGTGGAATCATTAGATTTGAATTCTTGAGGGCATAGCAGAGCTTCTATAAGTCTTTCTCATAGATCCTTTGACATATTGATGGAATCCTACATTGAAAGAATTATCAAAACCATGACCAATTTCTTAAGTATATAATATTTTTAGGTAAATGGTTTATGTATCCCTATAGATAAATATTCCCTTGAAATAATTTTTTGAGATACCATGCTCAAGGTTGATGAGTCAGGTTGTTGACCTGATGTGGAGAGAATTTTTTTGTCATTGTATCGAGCCATCTTAGCTTACCCACTTTCCAAGGATGGTTAGGTTGTCTCCTATTCATAAATCGATCTTCCAAAATGATTGTATCTGAATAATGTTTTAAACATTTGGAGGCATATTCTTACTCTTTATAGGCTTGTCCAAGGTTTTTATCATGGTTATCAATAGTATAGATTTCTCTAGTAGATACACTACTAGTATTGTGTATTTGTTCGTGGTTGTGCCTCCCTTTATTCCCTTGGATTATGCCTCCTTGATTCATGTATCTTATATTTGGTGTGAGAATATTGGGTTCTTAATAACTCTCATCATCAGATAATGGGTCCACTAAATGAATGAAAATAATGGATCTTAAGATCTATTCTTCACCTGATGAGGACTTTGTTTGATTATTTGGTGCTTGTTATACCATTTGGTGGGGTGGGACTATTGTACCATTTTTCAGGAAGGCACATATTCTCTTATGACTAAAGGCATGAAGTCCATGAGAGTCAAGGATGAAGGAAACACATGATACTTATTTTGGAACTTTATCTAGGTCACCTTCCTAGAAATGGCCATCTTTTTTGGATATATTATAAAATAAAATAGTTTCAGATGGTGTGACAAAAAAATTAAATAATGGGGTAATAATTCAAAATATCATTAAGGTCAACATGATCAGGTATTCTAGGTTATAGAAAGTTTATAATTTTTTTATCTGGGTTTGGTAAAAAATGACTAGGAACCTACTCATCTCATAAGAAATTAACAGAACTTTTATGGTCTTTAAATTATAAGTTCTTTGTCTCTCTACTTTCATCCAGATAAGGTTTTTTTGTTCCTGTTTCATCCTTACAGGTTTCGATTCATGACAAGGTACAGGTTTTAGAGAAGTAACTGGTATCAAAGATGCTTTTAAAGTGACAATTGTTGTTTCTACTTCCCCAATCCTCTTTCCCTAGGCTATCGATACTGGTCTGGATTTGGATCTATTTCTCAAGATGGTAGTTTTACTGGATTTTTGCAAATTCAACAATGTCTGGGAACCCATCCATTTACATCACTAGAATTAGTGGTGTTCTCAACTCATTACAAAATTTATCTATGTAAATACTTAAAAATATTCCTATTGAAATTATATATTCAGGGAGTAAGTTATAACCTTCCACCTAGAAATTAATTACGAGAGTCTATCATTTTATCCCTATTAATAGTTCAAGAGTTCTTGGACTATTATATTTCATAGCTTTGAGCTGAACTGGTAAAGAAAGTTTTTCTATAGGTATTCCCATACTTTGATTGAACCTATAGAAAAATTATCGTACTATACAATGGCTGGTCTATTCAAGGTTTGTACTAAACACCATTTTTAGAGGATTATTTTTGTAATAAATTTCTCATTATGGGGACACACATAGAGATACATAATGTGTTAGATTATTGTTTGGATATACTAAAGCATCAGTCAGTGGAAACATAAGATTTAAAAAATTTGGTGGGGAAGAGTCGTATCTACCCATTCAGGGTAAGGTTTTTTCTGGTTTCACTAGACCATGTTTTCCCTCCATATACTCTAGCTAGTCTATCAGCATCTCCATAGTTTCAATAAGTATTGTAAGGATGTCCAATTGAGTGGGGGTAAAATTATGGAGTAAAATAGGCTGAACAAGATGTTTTGGTCCAATCTAAAAATCTGCTTGAGCTAGATGATTATACCTTAACTATCATTGTTCTGTTTATTTACGCAATAGAGGAAAATCTAGGTACTCTGCTATTACTAGTTCTAAATAGTTTGGTTGCCTGGATCCTATATTGAATATAAATTGTGAATCTACTTTCACTCGTATGATGAGATCTTCTCCCCAAGGTACTTCAACTACCAAAGTGAAATGAGGTTCTGTTGAAAGGACATATCTAGGGGGAATATTACCCCAGATTAATTTGGCTTTAATTCTATTCAGTTCTTCCATTTATGTGTCATACTAATCTAGACTTTCCTCAATTGTAAGGGCTTCGACAACCTCGAGTAATAAGTGGGAATGAACTCCACCCTAACCCTTTTTTAGTTGATTCTGATCGTGGAGGAAATAGATAATTTGAAATATTTTCTAAATTTTTAGTAATCCAATACATTTTGGAACACACACATTCCTCAACCATTTCAGTGTGGACTATATTTCGAATGGTCACATTATATTTGTGTTCTCCCACATTGACCGATGTTCTATAGTATTTTCAGAAGATGCTTTTATAATTTTTACTGATGTGAAGGTCATTGAATAAATTATATTATTAATTAGATAGGGGAAGTGATGGTTTACCCAAGAGCATCTACCATAAGAACTATAATTTCATGAGTGGTTGAGCTCTTAATAGTTAATTTTTACTTGAGACCTTCAGGGGAGAGCATCCTTTCATTCAAGGCTATCTTTCAAGATTTATGATGAAGGGTCATCTGTTGGGAACCTCCAGATAATTATTTCCCATGACCCTTATGAAGAAATTGTTTCATGAGATGGGATGAACAAGGAATATTCATTTTTTGGAACTTACCCAAACTATGCGAATGATGATGTAAAAATAACCACATACTTATGGGTAGGGGTTATCATGTTCCACTTTCAAAATAATTATGGCTTGATTGGTTGGACTCTAAGTTTGTGTTAATATTTACCCCAATCGAGTAGGTTGGGGTTTATCATATACTACTTTTGTTCTAGTTACTATGGTTATTCCTCTATTTTGTGGATATTTGTTCAAACTTGGTTTGGATACATTACATGATATATACCCATTCCATATATATCTGAATAAATTTGTTCTATATAATGATTAACTTTCGTTAAAAGGGATTCATTCTCAATATTCTCAAATTTCTAGTGCAAGAGTCTTTCAATGGTTCTCTCTCTTCTAGTATGATGTCTTTAAGAGCTGTTGTGTACCAGTTCTTTCTAACTAAACTATATTTTCTAAGAAGAGTTTATTTCTTGAATCCAGCCTAGGAAAATGATATTACATTATATCTCCTCTTAGGGGAATTGATTATTGTGTATTGAGGTGAAATTGGATGCCCCTTTTTTCCTCATCGTCTAATATGAACACCAGATGGGGAGTTATCGATCAATCGATGAAATCATTTTAATGAATCTATGAAAGTTATCTAAACTAATACTAGTTGTTTACCCAATTCTGTGTGTTGTGCATCTATGAGGTCCACCAAGTCAATTTGGCAGGGCGTCTATTCTATTACATTAACCTGATATGGATATTCATCATATGTCAACACTTTTGTTTTAAATATTTTATGAGTGGTCCATATATCCATGTGAATTTCATAAACACAATCATCCAACAATGCCTATGGAATATTGAATTGAGGAGTGGATAAATTCTTACAAATACTAGTATATTGTTCTTCACCAACTATCTCTTAATGTGTGATATGTCTCATTTTCCTTCTTCAAGAGGTTCCTTCCGCAGACTCAACCAAAGTGAGAATTTCCTTACTACTTTATATAAACAGTGAGGTTGGGATGGATTTCTTATGTTGTATTAAAATTTCTGAAACCCAATGGTGGTTTGGAGAATTCCTATCACCTTGGGATGTCTCCTAATTGAATAATATCACCTGTCAATGATGAAGAATTAGGTATAATTGTCCTCAATTTCTCAATCACTTCATAATAGGAGGGATTTCTCCTATTTTATTTGTCATTTAGAGGACTATCTTGATGAAATGAAGGTTCTTTGTGGGGAGGAAATGTTTAGGTAACTACATCATAGGTAGAACTAGCATCATGGATAAATGTTTAACTGCAAGGAGAAAGTTTGAAGTTTATAGCCTAGGGAGGACCTTTAGTGAAGATGGTATCTGGGGTAGGACTTTATTTATAATTTATAATCTATAAATTTAGATGGATGCCACTGATTTTATCAAGATATGCGCCCTTGATATTGATTAGATTCTATAAATTAAATGAGTCTTCATGGTAAGATGTTCGGGGAGGACCTTGGATCTACTACTAGCATGGTTGTGGGAAGGACCTTCGCAACTACATTTATTATCTCTATAATTTGATAACAGAGGAGTAGGATTTTAAGCTTATATAGCTTGAAATATGAGGTATTCAAGAAAAATATCTTTTATTAGATTAGGTTCATGGATAATATCATCATTTCCCAATCATATTTAGTGAGACTTATTTTTAGATGTCTTCCTCTGGAATATTGGATCCACCTAATGTTTTTAATGATTTCTTGTATGAAAATATTATTTATTTTTTATTGTTTCAGTGCCAAGATCTGTCGAAAAGTCTCTATAATTTTTTCAGAGGTATGTTTTTCCCTCATGTGGTCACTAGGATAGACCTATGACCTCTAGATACAATGGGGATCTGGGACCGATCGAATTTTCTATTTATCATTTGATAGTCACAACCCTCTTGGATGAGAGTAGGGATTTGTGTATACTCTATAGTGACACTTAAATTATTCTTATAAGTAAATTAAAATTAATAGTAGGGGTTGTGTTCCCAACTCTTCTTCACTGTTAATGATATCAATATATCCTAGAAAATTAGTATAATTTAGACAGGAATAGACACTTTTCCTTCCATCATTTCCAAGATATATGGAGTGACTTATTCAGATGGAACAAGAATATATTAAAATTTTTTGGCTAGAGAAGGGATGTATTTCTACTCTTTTCCTCAATTTATTATTGGGTTATTTTGATAATAAATAAGTTTGGAGGTAGAGATATGGATTTACCTCCTATTGGTATCCGGGGCCTGACAACTTGTTTCTCCAGGTGCCTCCAAACTTTACTGGTAGACGTGATGGATGTGGGTTGGTGTGTGTGATAGCTCATGGGTTACCATAGTAAATGCATAACAGTCCTCTTTGGAGAAATATTATGTGGGTTCATTTTCCATATTCTATTTTTTATTCACTCAGAAGTTTGTTATGAGTACCCAAGTCATGGGGACCTGAGTTGGACTCCCGAAGGAGGAACCCCCATCAAGATGAGGGTTTGTTGCAGCAAGGTATTGGTGGTGGTAGATGTTAGTATAATTAATTTGGACGGACCACTGTGGTATTTAGATAAGTCCACTAGAAACCTCTTGATCTGTTTCCCTAAGATAAGGGGAGAAACTTGATCATCATTCTTAGGATAAGCTCCTAAAATGATTTGACATGGAAGCTGGTACAGTTATATTGTGGACACAAACCATTATTGAGTGGAAGGATAGCTATAATTCATAATCTATAAGTCTTATAAAGCCATATCTAGGGTTAGAATAGAACCATTTTTATGGAATAACTAAACAAGTGCATTTGAAACCTATTTTTGGAGACGCTGGATTAGTGACAGTGTCCTGGGGTTTTTTGAGGACCCCACTTGCACGAAAATGGATGAGTATGATCATTTTAATTTAAATGATTCAATTGGATTATATTTAAGGGAGTTATTAAAAAGGTACCTAGATGCATATGAAAAAACACAAATAAGAAAACCAATCAAAGTAGAGTCAATAAACAAAAACATAAATAATTAATTGTTTAAGATCCATGTTTTAGCAATTAATTTTGTGTGAAAGGTCTATACATGTGGGTGGAAGAGTCATATTGGTTAAGGATTCAAGCTAGGTTAATTTTTTTTTATTTCCAACATGATTTTATGCCTACCTAAATTTCAGGTTTGTGTGGACCTACTTTTCAATGGTAGGTGGTCACTTAGATTTTTTCAATGAGACCTCGGAAATATCATTGGCTAAGAGGATGGGAGTTCGAGATCATAACACCCTTTTAGGGGAAATATTTACAATTTTTGGACTCTTGTATTTATTTAATACACATTCTTGAATCCTTTATTAAATCCCATGTAAGAAGTAGGCCACCCTTACATCAACAATCAATTATTTAGTATGTGTTGATTTAAAAAATTTATGTATGTATCTGAGGTTATTAATCAGCAAAAATATCTATATATATATAAGATTTCCCAATAATGGTACACTTTTATTAATGGAAAATATATTCTCATATCTTTTATTATCTGGATTATAGTATTAAGGTACACAGTTTGTAACTTTGAAGTATATAGTCATTAAAGAAGATGAAAGTTGTTTCCATGGGGGGATCAAGCCAATGAGATTGGCTACCTACAAATCCTTTTTCATGGAATCAAAACCCATATAGTTTTTTCCTACTTAATGGGACATGTAATACCATTTAAGTTCACGTGACAAGGACCAAATCATGAATTTTAACATCATGTTTCAAGGACATCAAGGAAAAATATCCCTAGTCAAGAGCTTGTGTGGAACATTCATTGAAGCGGCCCAGAGGACCTCGAAGGAATATAGCCTCCCGTGTTTGATTTATTATACTAAGGATATGACCCACAGATGATTAGGGTGAATTTGTGGTGTTGGGTTTTGACCTAAAGGATGCTTCCTACATATCCCATTTGGAGAAGATTAAAATTTGATGTAGTTCAAAAGGTTGGGGATTAAACCAATGGAGGTGGACCATGGGTTGGTATAGTTTTGGGGATTATACTAAATTGGTGGCCCTTGGTGAGGTTGAGGGAAATATATGGAAAGGAAATCTCATCTCGAGCAGGAATTTTATCATGTGGATGTTATGATCATTACTAACCTTTAATCCGACATGAGTCATTATCTATGTAATAAACAAGAGGAAGCTAATACGGAAAACCGCATGACCTCATTTGTCCACCAGTGAATGAGACTATGGTTATGATGGGGAGAAAAGGAAATTATTTTCACATATACTCTTTCCTTATGGAAATTAGGATATGGACTTATGAACCAGTATAGATGCGACCTACAAGAAAGTATCAGGGATTACTCCAAGAGGGATTCCCTACTTCTAATTTCAGAGAGGATGAGAGAAAGATAGAAAATGTCCCTCTTATAAGGGAAAATCAAGTGTTCCCCCTCCCTATCTAAAATGGAGAGGCCCCTGAAACTACCTCCATGGTCGAGATACTCATTACCATAAGAATGTATGATTGATAACATTTGAAGGATCCCCCTTATTAGGTAGGTTTTTAGTAAGAACTCATATACCTTGGGAATTTATTATCGAGATGGAACATTTGTGTGCCCTCTAATCTGATCACACATATATAGAGGATTTAGAAGAGGTATTGACTTGGTAGTTTAAAAAGGAGCCTAATTGGTTCTTAGCACTTCACAAGAGAGGTTGACGGAGTGGGTTGTTTGAACAGCTTGTAAAGTGGTTGTGGTAAGGTCCAATGCTATGTGGAAGGTTACTAATACTAAAGAGACCCACCCCGTATATTGTTTTTGATGTGGTATTGTGGTATTCAAATATTTCATCCATATAGGTTTTGCAGAATGGTAGTTTAAAATGGATTCTTTATGTGAAAGGTTGTCTGTAAAGGACATCTATTATTTGAACTACTTCTTATTCTATACGGACCAACATTTATGCCCTATTTTACATTTAAATATGTGGTAAATGGTTACCTATTGAAATATATTACTCAAAAGGTCTCAATTTCTAGGTTCATCTCTAACACACTATAGTAAATTACCCTACATCAATCTTTATGTGGGATTTTTATGGGGGTACGGATCTAATTTTTCTCCCTGATTGATAGGAAGTGATTAAAAACTAACACCTATGAAGGATTCATGGTTTTAGGGAAGCATAGAAATAACTCCTGACCCCTCAAATATAAATTTTATTTGTAGGGTTCATAGAAAAGATTCATCTTCCCAAAAATAAAAATTCATTGGTTGGGGGTATTAAATATGATGCCTCTCCAAGAAAATTAATTTTTGTCTATAAGGGAGCTATGTAGAGCAACAACTTGCATAACAAGCATGTTATGTGGATTTAGGGGATCCTTTGAGGCTCCTAGTACTTTACCATTTCAATATTCATTAAATATATGCATTAATTTTAATCTATCCATTCCAAGATTCATAAAATCCTTGTGATATTTCATGAAAACATTTACGAACCCAATAGAACACACATTCTCTTTCTTTTCCACCAGTTTCCATTATATTTTTCTGTAGAAAATAACTTTTTTTTATTTATGTTATATTTATATATATACCTAATTTAATTGACCTTTATTTTTTAGGGAAAGCACATTTTTTAACTTCCCATTATTGTTTTATATTTTATGTGAAGTCAATTTTTAAGGTAGCATCCCTTTATCTACATTCATGAAAAGTATCAATCAAATCAATTTTTTTAATCTTAAATGTTTTTCTCAAAACCATATTTATTTCATGAAAACTATTTTTATTTAAATTATTTTATGAAAATAAAATTTATACTTTTTTATCTTAAAAAATTCATTCACTCATTTTATAGGGTATCTCCTAAGAGGTTTTTTCCTTATCAATTCAAATTGTTTACATATTTTTTTCTTAAATTACTATATATTTTCAAGAACTATGATTGTTTTTAATCAAAAAACTATGAACTAGTGATTTCAATTCCATAATATCCTTGAAATAAAAATGATATAACATTTAGTTATTTTGTATGACAAGATTGTGAAACCCATATTCTTCTCATAGGTTTTATCATTCATATTATTTATTTACTTCTTATTTTTTTCATTTTATAACACATTTTATTAAACTTATTGTGATGAATATTAACATATGTTGTGATAGTTGTGTCAATTATATCCCTCAAATGCATTTCTTAATGTTAATATCTCATTATATTCCATGTATGGTGTTGGTCGGTACGCGAATGAAGAAAAGTTATGATGGAGTTTATCCAAAGTTATGACAGGGTCTGTTATTACTATCAAATGAATTGGATAATTTTAATTTCTCATAATATTTCATGTATAGTGAATGGAATGTTAGCTTAAGCCCATTATATATGGTCCATGGGCTGTTAGCCTAAGAACACTCTCTTGGGTTCATGGGTGGTTAGCCTAATCAAACTATGTTATGATGGTGGTTATCCAAAGCATGAAACAATTTTGGTGGTGGTTACCCTATATTAAGTTTCATGTGTAGTTAAACTTCACATATTCTTATAATATTAGGATTTATTATTTTTCCAAAAAATTATGATTAAATTATCTATGGCTTTCATTTTCATATGCAATGATTTAATCCTTATGATCATTCCCATTTTGATATCAGGATATGATTGTTGAATATCATGTTACCTTTATTTCCATGTTATTTCCCTCACTTTCCATTCTATCTCACCAATTCCTTTATGTATTTTCCCAAGGGTATATTATCTAGTTTTGGATTATTTATAGATTTTATTATAACTATGTAGAGTTTTAAATAATGTTTTGCCGTTTATTTTTGAGATGAATTATTTATGTATATAGCCTTCCAAAGACAGTATACCACTAGATCATTGTCTTTTACTGATGGGAATGTACATTATACATCATGAAATAGTATGTGTTTAATTTCTAGGTTGCTATAGTGAGGTTCCAAAGTAATATGGTGAGACTATACCCTCGTTAATCATAGAAATCATAGAAAGATAATAACATAAATAAAAAATAAGGCAATACAAATCAATTCTAAAAAAAATATAGTGATAGTTCGTACAATATTAATCAAATAGACCCCCAATGTAACATAAAAACATGTATATAAGTACAACAAAAAATAATGATAAATAAAATACCTATGAAACACATTAAAGGTCTTTATAGGTACTAAATATATCTCACATCACCAGGATCCTTAGTGACTTTCTAGAGGGAACTTTCCCTTCTCTAGATCCCAGATCATGAAATCTATATGTCCATCGACATGACCAAGAAGTGTTTTAGTATAAAATAACTAAGACATAAATAATGTATTATTAACATATATGAACATGTATAATGAAGTTTATAACATGATGGAAAATAAAATGTGCACATGATCTTACAAACAAACATGTACTGAGTGAACATGAACTAACCAAGACACCACAAACCCTAACCATACTGGCTTTAGCACAAAGCCAGAAGAATATCTTATGCAGTGACTCATATTTATAATATCATGCTAAGTAACACATATCACATTTAAATATTTTTCATTCCTTATTTAATGAAATACTATATTCCAAACCTTAAAGGCATGTCTTAGCCATGACTTATGGTTATAGGATCTCCTACAATGCATCACAATCTTGGAAAAACTAAATTATGGACTTTCTCTCAAATTCAAGGGTGTTCCACATCAGTTGATCAAACTGGAATATAAAGACACACATATAATGGATATATGGAATTTTTATGGGCTATTCCAATCTAAGGTGTTAACCATCCTACACAATTCCATTTCAATTGAGACATGACATCTATGTTCCCCATCTAAGAAGTTAGCTAAGTCCATCGGAACCATCTTTCAACCTGAAAACTAAAATAGAGGTGCCAACATATATGAAAAAAAACATATATAAGTAATAAAATAGCATGAATCAATATATCATAACATATAATTACACATGACATGAAATTTAGTAAGGTGGTAAATGAAATAGTAAGTAACACACATGATAGAACATAAAACTATATCAAGCACATGTATCAGTAGCCACCCAAATCCCCACACTCATGTGATAAATATCAAACATGGGTCTCCCTAGATAAACACAAACACACACATGTGATCAATATCAAACAAGGTTATCATGGGATACACATGCACAAATATATAGTTAATAATAAGAATGAGTTTAATGGGATGTAGATGTAAAAATCCAATGATTCTAAACACTTCATATGAGTCCCAAGATGATAAGGACTTCCTACCATTAACATAACAAATATTCAAAATAAATAATCACTACTCGAATAATGATGCACACCAATGATCACATGATCCACCCCAATTCCATCACATGATAAATCAATGATATTTTTCTATGATTAAAAACACAACAAAGGGTATTACTATATTGAACATACTCTATAATAGCCTTTGATATTAATGGTTTAGTTATAATGATAAGTATAATCAAAATATCTATATCTCTCATTTGAAAACCCAATGAAATAATATTTTTGAGGAAGATGGGTTATTGAAATTTTTTTGGAGAATTATTAGGGATTTATGAATGATGATGTAGGACAACAAGAAAGGAAATGGTCCCTCGCACCATTTAATATTCATGAACACATAACATTCATAGTGATAATTATGGATTGACATCGTCAACATTTAGAATAGATTATATAGTGTAAATACCATCACATCAGCTTGAAATCATGAAAACCCCATTGTCTTCATGAAAAAAATATTACTTTGTAAATTAAATTTTTTGACATGAATGCATACTAATAGCTTATTCTTAGATTCAATTCAAGGCATGAATCAACAAATATATCATGTTTCATGCTTTTATCCACTTCTATCTCCTATAATATCTCATTAGACTCCAAAAAATGAATTATAAACAACAAGAAAAAATAAGGATTAAAAAAGGTGTACCATAAAAATTGATGATGACAGAATAACCTATTATTATCTATATGGAAAATAAATAGATATATTAAAAAAACTGACACATTTTATTTATTATTTAAAAAAATAT
The DNA here is from genome assembly GCA_963277665.1 of Viscum album. Lineage (NCBI taxonomy): Eukaryota > Viridiplantae > Streptophyta > Magnoliopsida > Santalales > Viscaceae > Viscum > Viscum album. The sequence goes on from OY728139.1 coordinate 414,716,253, forward strand.
AAAGGTAATTATTAAAGAAATGTGGTAAGATATAGAAAAAACATTGAAGAAATTATATTAAAGGACAAAAGGAATATATCCAATTATGTAAAATAATGTGTTTTAGAGATTTGTAGGATTTATACCATAGTTTGATCCATGTTTTTCTATTTTAACCTTTCAGAGCTGACTAATATTTAGAATGATTACTATTTTTAATGATCACAAAAAAATGAGAATCATTTACTAGATATTAACCTATTGATTCCAAATAAAAATCCATTTTTAAACTTTCAATTATTAGAAGTTAAATAAATCAATTTTAAAATAAATATGAAAAATGAAGTGAAAAATAGTTTTCAGAAAAATGTGTTCTACTCACAAAAAATAATCAGAAAAAAAATCAATTATAATGCTAATTACTATATAAATAATTATATTATAACAAATTAAACTAAAAATATTTTACTATATGATCAAATTCAAAATAAAATAGAAACTTTAAAATACTTTATGAAAAAATGATAGATTTAAAAATATCAAAAAAATCCACATTTATTAAAAAATAAATAATTTTTTTAAATCCCAAAAACTAACCTATACTAATATTTATATTCTGATTTGAAAAATGATATTAATTTATTCAATTTAAATTTCAAAAAATTTAAAAAATTATTTATTATGTCCACTCACAAAATGAAATAAATCTATTTTTGAAGAAAATGTATTTTTGATGCATAAAATAACTTTAAAATTTTGATTGATCATTTATTATGCCTCAATAAATAAATTTTCATTATATAAAAACATTATATATAATTTTTATAATGTGGTTATTCTTATTCATACCACCAATTTAATGTACAGGTTATTATATGACTCAGTTTTTTTAACCTTTGTGTTGTATGTCCAGAAAGATATTAATAACATATAATTTATTTAAAGGAAAATATATTCTAAAATATAAGGGTATTACATTCTATAACCTCAAATAAAATTAACCATCCCAGTTTTAATTATCACTTACATGAATTAGTGTTCCACAAAATAGTAAAGTTTTTTTGTAAATTCTATCGGGGTAACTATTTTATAAGTTACTAATTTAAAAAATATTATCTCAAAATTATATATCTCAATGACCATGGATCTATAATTATAAGACTAATGAATTTCAAAAATCATACCTTGATAGTTTCGCAACACATTCCACATAATATTTCATAGATTTATCTTCCAATTACATTAGTTACGAAACATACTTACCATCAAGGTAGATAATTTTACATAACATGCACAATATATATTTTTAATACCATAAGTAAAATTTTATTCATTGATTGTTCATCAAGTAGTTTTCTATCACTAATTTATCTCTTATTTTATATGATAAATAAAAACGATAAATATGTTTTCTCATAATTAGCGCACTAAAACTAGTTTTTATTAAATCATATGATCCAAAAATCTATTATAATTCATTCCTCTTATCTCTGTGTCTTTACTAAAATCGAAATAATAAGAATGAGACATTCAATATGAAAAAATCTACAAATGCCAATATTTAAAATCTCTATAAACCCTCTAAATTTTCATCTTAAATCAATAAATAACCAACTAAAATTAAAACATATACCAAAATTTATTCCCATTGATTAGAATTATTTGATCACATATTCTTCTATTTCCAACATAAAAAATTTCTTCAAATAATATCAATCACACAAAAGGTCATAAAGAAAAAAAAATTATTCCCTGTTCATTAACTCCATAAAATATGATAATCATTTCCATAAAGATCCCTAATCATTATAGTTCCTAAAAATCATGAATTATTTTAGAAATTAATTCTTTAAAAACTATCCAACATATTCTAAAAACCCAAAAAAAACATAAAATTTATTATAAATAACTTTTTCATAAAATAACTATTCAATTACAGGGTCACAAATATTATCCAATTTACATTATCAATAATGATAAGCTATTTATACAAACAGAACATTATTATCTCAATATATGAAAAATAATAAGTGTCATTTATGCCCAATCATCTGTTTACCAAAAATATCAACTTAACGCTAAATCACTTTTCATGGTTATTAGTACCATTCAACATATGTTATACAATCCTTAATGAAACATAATATAGAATAATTCATATATGGTTTATTCTTATTCCCGTAATATCGTTGATAAAACACTTATAGAACACAATTCTTGAATCAAGAAACAGAAACACATTAATAATTTCACTTACATCATAAACCATTTACCAAGCCATGTCATTTTATTACATAAAACATTCATATGTTATTCATAGTTTCTTTATTATCAATAACTAAAAATTTAATCATAAAACCTTGTGTATCCACTTTTCAATATTTACCCCTAGAAAATAGATTACCATAACTCCCATACTATCCACCATTATAATATTAAACCATAGATGACACCTTTTGGAAAAAATTATTCACATCCACTGTGTTAACAAAACTATTCTTTTTTCCATAAAAGTTTACCACATTATGCCTTTATTTTCCACACATGAAACATTTTCCAATATCTTTTATTGATTCCATTGAGTTAATCGTTAAAAATTTTTGTATATGAATTTAAATGGATCTTCTTTACTCTTTGGTCTACATCACATGAAATTTCATCAATCCACATTTTTTCTAATTATGTTTGACAAAAAACTCATCTTGGTTCATGATTTTAAACCTAAAGAGAGATATATCCTTTTATATAATAATTATCCTTGACATTACATATACCATTTTATTTGGTTTATACTAATGAAAATCACTACATCATCTATCACATTCAACATAATAATAATTCATCTGGGTCCGAGCCATTAAATAAAACCAAAAATCATAGTGTGATCAAAAATAATCATAGTGAAAAATCATGAAATCATGAAAAAATATTCATATAATGTATAAATAATGACACATTCTTTTCAATATATTAAACCATAGTTTTAACAAATTTCATCCATGTACATTATCTTTTCAAATCCTTTCTAATTTTCAATACATAAAATTTAAACTAGCCCAAAAATATCATTTTATGAGTTTGTATCATGGTGTGCATTATAAGGTGTACATTTAATACACATATGATGACCAAGATAATACCAAATTTACCCCTTCTATATTTCTTACTTATAGGTTCATCTAAACCATGCCCCATCCTCCTTCAATTATATATAAAAGTGTGTATTTTCTAGGAAAACGACGCAATATCTACTTTACCACTATTTTATGATGTAATACTATACGTAAAATTATCCATATAGTTTTCAAAAATGTTATCTAATCCTAATATCTAAAAATTGATAAAAATTACTTTGATACCAAATGAGGTGACCAAAGAATAACATTCTAAAATATTACATCATTTTAGTTGAATATTTAATACAACCCATAACAATACACACTACAGAACTAGAAATTTTTAGTGTTTATAAGGACTATAGGCATAATAATGTTTTTTAATAAAATACCCTCAAAATATTCAAAAAATATATTCCCACATCATGAAAATATTATATATACCAGATATAAAAACATTCTCCATAAACTTGGGAAAGGAGTTATAAGAAAGTGTGAGCCAGGATTCACGTTAATGTCAAACATAAGAGATATCGACAAATGATCATAAGTTAACCAATAAATAAGGGTATGAAAACATTATCATAACATAATAAAATCATTCTTATTATTGATTGATATTTAATCATTAATAATAGAATATATTTTTTTCAATCAAAATACATAAGGAATAAGATTGTGGAATCAAGAATAATCAATCATGAGAAATAATAATATATCATAATCATAATACATAAGTTTATATCAAACAAATAATCATAGAAAATAATTTCCTTCATCAAGGATCACTGAAAATACTATCATAGTGGATTGATTTCACTAACCATTCCATTACTTCCTTTTTCATGTAAACACTCAAGACTATAATAGTGGACAGAGTCTATTACTCAACTTGGTTCACTTTATATTTCTATTCTTATCATCTCATAGGATATCATCCTCTACCGAATTCATTAAAGGACTATATAATTCTGGACCCAACCATCAAATAAGGTAAAACATATATATGTGTGAAACAAGATTATAAATCACTCATCATATAATCATAACATAATCTTTGGAAAATAAATTGGTTTCATAAACATCCCATTATCACAAAATATTATGGCACTAGAAAAAGGATATGGATGGTATCACAAGATAATTTATTATCTCATCCCATATAAATAAACCCATGGGAATGAAATTTATTTCATATAATCATCCTATGATCATATTCATCATATGTCATCCTCAAAAATAGATTTCATTACAAAATGGTATACCTATAGAAACATATAAATCCTAAATGGATATTGACTTGATTAAAAATACCTTTAAAAGAAAATTCAAAACTTCTTTGAATATATAACAAAAATATCAATTGCTTCTGATAAAATTTTAACAAAAAATTAACAAATGTTGATGAAATTCATTTCTATAAAAATTTACATGGAACATTATATATGAAGCTTCCATAAAAGAAATATTTATTATAGTGAGAAAATATTTTTATACTGTATACATTAAATAAGAATTGTTTTATACTTTTTTAAATGGAAAAATGACTTTTTTGAAAATGTATCATTAAAAATTTTCATATATAAATTTTCAAATAAATTAAAAGTTAATTTAAATGTAAGATTAAATTATTGTTAAAAACTTCCATAGAATAATTTTGAAGAGAATAGACATGGAAAAAAACGTTTATAAAACAAAGAGGAAATAAAGTCTATTTTTCTTCAAAAATAATTTTTTTTATTATTTTGGGTAAAAAAGATAGGATAATGGAAATAATACACAATATTTCATATTTTAACGATAGGATAATATAATATTATGGGTTTAATGTATAAGATCTAAATAAGTTCTCCCAACATATATATAGTGTTGACAATCTCGAAAAGAAAATAGATTGAAACTTAAACCCTTACCACATTGTTAATATTTGAATGAAAAACTCATGTAACAGATAACAATATAAGGTTTTCTAAATCTACATACTTTTAATTATAATAAATATATAATTAATTAATTTTAAGTAAACAATTAATAGGAATAAATAGGTGGAGAATATTCTATATGTCTCGTGGGGTTAATTGTGAGATAAGAAACCCTTACTGTATTACCAATTATTCATTCTATTAATTCAGAACTCATGTATAGTAAATATATATTTATTATTCATATATTTTTAAAAAATATTCATACATAATTTAATATGTAATATTCTATTATTATTTTCAATTATCATTCTTTTAACAATTCATCATTTAAATAAAAATTCATGTGAAAACTGGTTCATTTTCTATGCACTTTTAGGTTCTATGGCTCTAGTCCAGACACATTGGATAGGGCTTAATCATATAAAAATGATTATCAACTAAATATGTATAATATTTAATCAAAATATACAATTTTATAAATATTCATATAAATTGGTGAAAAAAATATATCACACCACTTCACAGAGAAGATAATACATACGTAGACATGAGTTATGTTTTCACATTTCAACAGATAGAAGAAATTTATATAATAATTCCCCATTATATAGTCATAATTTTATAATAAATATAATATATATTTATTTAATCTATTCATATATCCATACATGTAAAATAAAAATAAAAAATGAATCACATTGCTTCATGAAGTTGGTAGTCCCCATGTATGCTCGAGCAATGTTATCATTTTACAAAAAATGGAAAGGTAAGATGTTAGGTAAGAAATTTTAATTATTAAATCATAATTATATCTCAAATATCAAATATAAACATTAAATCTATAATAATAATAAACCATGAAAAATTGATATGGAAAATGAATCATATCTTAATCTGGTGGTGGCAGTCCACACAAAAGCAAAAACAATTGTTTAATTCTAAATTTTTGGGAATAGAAAAATGATAAAGGTTATAAAATCAATTTAATCACATTTTAGTATATGATATATACTAATGATATTATATTGTAATGGTTAGTAAAAAAATTATGGATGTAAAATAGTTATTAAAATCAAATAGAGTGGTTAAAATGATCAATTTCTCTCTGAGAGACATGCTTTGGATTTATTCTTATACACCTTAGGGATGGTCATTTTAAGATACCATCACCACTATAACAAGTTAGAGGATTATTATAAGAGTTTTATAAAAATTTTATATGATATAATTGGCTAAACATTGTGTAAGGAAGTGATGAGGTGTGATGTCTATTTATAATGAAGGAAAAGACACAATCTGAATTACTTAAAATATATAAATATAATAAATTATTTTTTATGTGAAAGTGGAAAAAATTATATTTCATATATAGGATGGTTATTAGTCAAAATAATCTCATATAATAATATTTATAGATTTTTTAGTGATTTTTGACCCCTTATAACATAATTTTAACCAATGTTAACCTTTTTGATGATTATTGTGATATCATGGTTTTAATACTCTTTAGTGGTCAAGAAATTTATTATAAAAGGAAATTTTACCCATAAGTGTAAAATGATTGATAGTATCTACCATATTCCATTAATTAGGGAAATAATAATATTTTTATGAATTATAAGTCATATAATATAATATTATTTAAGATAAGATTCCATTGATGTAAATTTTAGAACTATTCATATAGTTTGACTTTAATGGAAACAATAAAATTATGTAATTAGAGTATAAAAATTTAAAAAATCATTATTTTATTTTTATTTTAAAAAGTAACAGAATATAAAAAATTTTCTAATTTATTTTACATTTAATTTTTTAAAATCATTTATTTTATTTTTCTATTAATCAAAATATCAATGTGTCGATGTTGCGTAAGCATTGAAAGTAATTATTAAATCACTATAAATTAAAAAATTACAATGAAAAATAGTTTATTTTCAAAATAATCATTTTAAACAAACATAAAAATATTCAATCGTTATGAAAAATCATTTAAGACATTAAAATAGAGTGAAATTTTTTATTTATTTTTTACTTAAAATAGAATTATTATCATTATCAAAGGAAGGTGGAAAGAAATCATTGAACTATTGAATATAATATTATTATGGGTGACATGAAACACTTATACAAGTATATATTTTGGATATTTCTATGCCTTATCAAATGGTTTTAAACTTTTCTACTCTTTTTACCCATACATAGGTGACAACTGTTTACCTTGATTAATATTAATAATGAACCAAAATAAAATGGACTAATTTTAAAAATTAGAAAATATTGATTCAAAATATAGAAACCATTTTTAAGGATTTAATTTCTAGAATTCAGATAAATCAATTTTAATATTAATTCATAAAATGAAATGAATTTTTTTTTATTTAAATTCATCTTTAATATAAAAAGTATACTTATTCCAAAAACATATAATATTGATTACAATGATATTAATTGGAATATATCTAATAAAATGAGGATTTTTTTACTTTAATATTAAATTCAAAATTTAATATAGATTTTAATTTACATTATGATATGAAATGATAGTTTTACAGGATCAGTATTTTTTAAAATTCATTGAAAAATAAATATTTTGAGAAAAATTCCAAAAAAAAAATCACCTAAGATGATATTTTTACTCAAAATTCTAAATTGAAATTAATATAATCCAATAAAATTGATAAAAAATAAAAAACTAATTTTAATTTCTGTAAAAAATACAATAAGACCATTTTTTTAGAAAATATATTGTTGAAATATAAAATGAATTATTGTAAATTAAGTAATTTTATTGTGAATTAAAAAATTAATTTTAATTATATGAAAACTTTTTACATATTTTTCAGGATTCTCTGATTCTTATTCACATATCCAATTTTACGGCTAGGTTATGCTCATTTTAAGAATTGTATAGCATCTCAAGTAAGTTTTTTAAGCCTTAAATTTTTTAAGGAGAAATATATTATAAAATCTTATGATGTTACATTCTTTAAGGGTTACTCAACACTATATACTATTTAAGAGAAATTATCCAACATTTTTTCTAATGATAATTCTCTTAAAACACATATAATAATAACATTGATAAAGGTTAATCCAATCATATGTAATGAAAAATCATAGTGTGCCTCAGTGGTCTATATATACTACTATAAAAGTTCTATCCATTCATTCCATCGTTGTTAACCTATAATCTATATAAATTCTATAAACCTATTACAAGGGTTCCAATTAAATTTTGTATTATGGTTGTGATGATTTTAATTTTAATTGATAGTATTTTCCTTAAATGTGATTCCATTTGGGAAAAGAACCACATATGGTAGAAAAGTTGAACCAATATTTTTAAAACATTTACAAAGAGTATATAATGATTAAATTAATTAGTTGTGATATATAGATATATTTTCTAATAATATTGTTAAATTTTATCAATTCATTTCAAGCATACAAATTATAGAATATGTTACTTTTTAATGATAAAAAATTTCTTATATTTAATTAACTATTTTTTGTAAATAGTCTAAATAACTATATCATTTAATTAATTAATTTTTCAAGTATGATATAAATTTTTTGTAAAATATATTTTTTTCTGATGTATTTAATTTTTGAGACTTATTAAATTCCTAAAAATACTATATTATAGAAAGATTATGTAATTAAATCATATTTATATTATAATACAATTATTATTTACTTTCAAGTCATATTAGTGGAAAAATATTCATAATATAATTGGATAAATAGATATAAAATGCTAATTTTAATGATGAATAATTTTCTATGATGGACTATAACACATGTCACCTATAATCAATATTTTTAATGTTATATCCCATTATAAAGAAGTGAGTTAATTAATAATTTCCACCACATGGTAGAAATTACATAAAAATAAGCATGAAAACTAATTATTACATCACAAATGGATGTCAAAATAATGGAATAATGAGATTCATAATCCCTTTAATTAAATAATCCTTTTTGAAAACATATAGTTGTTATAGCTAATGGATTAACCACTACATGACATAGAATTTAAAGAATATTTTTAAAATAATTCAATATCATTTTACAATTTTTTGTAATTTTATACTGTCATCATTCAAAAAAAAGTATATTAACTCCTTAGTGAAATTTTTAGTCCTTTGGTGAAATATGGGTACTAATATATAATGTGGTTTATTATTAATGGCTAAAGGTAATAAATAGATCGACTATATAATTTATTTAAAACAAACCAATATAATTTTTTCATTTATTATCATTTATTTATATTTTATTATGATAAAAAAATATTTTTTGAATAGTTTAATCATCTCTAAAATCTAATTCATTCACAATTAATTCTAATTACTTAATATTTTTCGTTATTTTTTAGGGAAAAAAATTTTGTTACATAGTAATGTTGTTTTGATTTTTAAAGAATTTTTAATTTCTATCCTAATTAAAATAGAATATAATTCAATGAAATTAAGATTTAAAAATTCCATACTCTATTACCTATTAATTTATTATCCATCCCTACATGTATTTGAAGAAATGTGAGTAATTTTCTTTGACTTCTATTTTAAACTAAACACATTAATAGTATCTTAATATTCTTGTAATTTTTGGTTATTACAAAAAATATTAACCAATTAAAACTATATATGATATTTATATGAACCTAATGTATGATCTTTTTACTTGTTTTTAAGTGTTTCTAACCATTCATATGAGTACTAATTGATTTGATCTCTTCACAGGTTGTTTCCTGAGTTTTTTATGGATTTTTTTTATGTTTTTTTGGTATGTGTGTGGTTTAAGAATGGTTTTATAATGGTTATAAAAAGTTTGAATCCTATATAGAAGAGGTTTGTATAGTTTTATCATGGTTAAACTATGTGTGCATCCTAAGTGTGAATCCTTTGAAACTCTTGGCAATGGGTAATTGCACGATTGGTTTAACTGTGTTAGCTGACCACGTAACCCAACAAAAGAGGGGTTTTGGTAACTTTTACTTATTTTTACTTGGGATTTCATCTCTTGGATACACCATTATAATTCCCCAACTTGTATGCCTCCAATGAAGCATTTTAGTTCCTTGAATCCCCTACAAATAGATTTCAAGGTGGTTTCTTGATGATTCTTTACCTAGATTGACAGGGCCGATCTCCACTCTATTTATCCTTTGGTTTTCTCCAATTTTCCCTTTCTTCTATATCCCTAGAGGATATTAATGGACAATTTTGATACCTAGGGTGGTGGGGAATTGGGAGTTATTATTTCTTAGGATTATAATCCATAGTAGGATTATTTCTTAAGGGGATTTCATCAAAGGCACATAATTCACCCACTTGAGGTAGGTGTTTCCAATTTATTTCCTTCTATTTAAGAGTTCCTTGATTTCTTGGTGATTTAAGTATATTTTTAATTTAAATTATCGATATATAATAGCTATTTTGGATTTTTTAATTTATTTCATGCTTGGATGGGTTTTTCTATTAGAAAGAATGGGTGGATTTCTTTGTGCAATAGAACTTGGTTTTGTAATTGGGTTTTAGGAATTATTCATGTCTAATAAAATGAAAATGAGTGTTCCATTTTTGAAATTTATTTATTCTTTGTGATTTAGGTTAAGTGGTATTTTCAAAGAGGTATTACTTTTGTGTCAAATTGTTTACTTATTTTTAAAGAGGTGTTTTAGATGTATAATGTGAAAAATGGAGTTTCCCTTGGATTGTTGGTTGTTGTCATTGATAATCATGATTCCTTTTGGAATTATATATGAATTATAAATTTTTTTAAGGGGGATTTCCAATTAATGTGATATAAGTGAAAATCTATGTTGGATTCATTAAAAGTGATTGGATGGAATGAATGACCTTGGCCCTGGATTTAGTTTTCTAAGAGTAAAACCCATATGTGGTGGGAGTTTTGGTAATTTTTTTAAGCTTGGGAGATTTCCATAATTTTATAGAATTTTTTTAAATGGTTTTAATGGAGTTTGGATATATTTATTATCATTCCAAGATGTGTTTGGGAATTAAAGCCTCAGATAGAAATGTGGTTTTTAAATTGGGTTTTCCAAAAAGGATGTGTCTTGGTTTCACTCCATGTGTTTGATAAAATGGTGTGAAGATATTCAATGGTTTTAAATGGATATATAAAATTATTCTATAAAATTTTTTAATTATTAAAGTTATTATATAAATGAGAATTTTTTTATAAATTTTTTTAATGTGTTAAATGTTTATGTGAGCTTGTTCTGAGAAATTAGGAACGTGATTATGGTAATAAACTACGAAATTGTGGTTGAATGGAAATGGTTACCAAAAGTATTTATTTATGATTAATTTGTTAATTATGATGATGAGCCTATGTGATGGTGATACATGTTTCTTTTTTATGTTGGACATGGTGTTCTGATCCCCGTTGCACTGTAGTTATTCAGGAAATGAACATGGTGTTCTTGAAACCAAAGGGCACGGTCATGGAGGTCCATACTCAAGTTTATTAGTTTAATGGACAAGAAATTCATGAACCAAAGTGGTATGGACATGGAATTACATACTCATGTTGAGAGGGTCAGACATGGAACTCTAAACCATAATTTTACATATACATCATGTAACGATACTAGCCAAATAGGGTTTTCTTAAAATGGGTGAAACATGGAAAATGGAAGAAATTGTTTCAAAGTGGCATTATTGGTTGGAATGATTTTTAAATGTTTTAAATTGTGTATGGCTTCATTACCCCAAAGTAGGTTATTCTTAAAAAATGAATATTGAGAACTTTAAATTAACCTGGTTCATGGTAAAACCTCATTGTGGAATGTTTTGAAATGTTTTATTTTGGGGAAAATTATCTCTCCTGTTTGTATTTTTTATATTATGTTATGAAAAATAAAAACATATTTTTTCTATTATTAAAAATTAAAAAACTTGATTTATTTATTAAAATAATGAATTAGATTCATGGTGGTATTATTCAAGCTTCAGATCACTCCCAACATACTCACGTTGGTGGGTATGTAGTCTTCATGACTAGGTTCCTCCAGGTTGTGGATCTGATGTGTATTATTGTTTCATCTTATATGGTAAGAGGGTGTGGTTCAGGTGATTTTGGTGACTAGAGTGTCACATGCAGTTGGTGATTGGACCTTTAGTTTTGTGGAACTGAATGGCTCGATCTTTGTATTGGCTTCTTCAGTCATTTTTTTATTTTAGCTTCTATAATAGTCTTGTAACTCTTTTTGGTTTTTTATTTATATGATATTTTTCTTGGATTTTATCTCGTTGTAATGTTTTATGCCTTGTTTCTTTGTTTTTATTTGGATTCATGAGTTTAAAACCATTCCCAATTATTATGAATAATACCCTTAACACTAGTAATCTACCTAAGGGGATTGGGGACACTTCTTGGGTATCTGAAAGGAAACCTAGGGAATATGATTGATGGATTCAATGGGTTAGGTTGTTAAAAAGTGGTTTTAGATCTATCAGTTCATGCAATGGGGAATAGGTTCTCGAGTAACCTATTTATTATTTTGGGTTTGTCTAGGTAGTCTATAAACTAGGATTGTTTTCAGGGATTTTATCTCATTGATCCTCGAGTTTCCATATGATTATCTTGATTAAGTCTTGATCTTGAGTTTGGATAGGGATTATTTTATGAATTTTGATATGTTTAGATGATTCTTTAATCCCCATTTAATATTCAAATGATTATAATGGTCTTTTGAGTTTTAAAGGTGGAAATAGTTAATGGTCTTGGGTTTCAATATTAGCACGCACAATCAGGTAAATTATGTAGTGCCCATGTGACACGGTTATGTGAACCATGACATAGCCTATTAGACATTTAGCGCACATTTTACCATCCCATGTGGCCAAACTCTTCACAGTGCAGTTTCCCCTCTAATTTCTTTCACTCCCTTTATTCCTAGATTGAATCGATTTCAGTATTCTATTAGTCTAATTTCTTATAGGGGAGTTTTAATGGGTATTTTAGGGAAATTTGTGTCGTGAATGTTGTTTTGTTTGATATTTTACCTTGTATTCTTGGTTTGGTACATTGTGGGACCATGTTTTGAAAAGTAGAAATTATTTTTTGAAAGGTAAAGGTTGTTTCATTTTTTAAAAAAATATTGTGGTGGTTTGAAAAACATGTCTAATTTGTTTTGAAACAAAGATAATGAAAAATGATTAGATTTGAAAATCAGTTTGGTACAAAGAAGTGGAATTTTTTGAATCCATAAAATTAATAATTGGATGTTTTATGAATTGGATTATGAATGTTTTCCCTTGAGATGGGTTATTCCAATGAGGTGTTTCAAAAAAATTAAAGGAGTGTGAGATTTAATTTCTATGAAAAGTTACTTGATGATTTTTAAATAGAAATGGGTTGATTATTAACTTAAAAAACTTTTTAGACTAGTGGGTCTTGATGATGGGTTGAGAACTTAGGGAATGTGGTGGAAAGTTGTTGGGTTTTTAAATGATATTATAAATTCTGTTTGAAGGTTTTTTGAAAATATGTTTTGAACTGGTTTTTTTCTTGTCTCCCTAAGTTATATAAATGGTCGTCTTTTGAAGATCATGGGTATTTAGACTCATGTCTTGTGTTTTTTTCTATGTGTCACCAAGAGACATCTTGATATAAGAGGTATTTTTGCTCCTAGGGGTTCTCTTTTGATTATTTTGGTCCTTGGGTTTTGACCTCCTCTATTTTTATGTGATTCTTAGAGTTATTAGAAGTTTCAAAATTCCATATTCATAAATTTTAACCCTTTTATGTTGTATTGTTTGGGTTTTTAAAATGTGTTCAATGTGAATTTATTTGTTTTTAATGAAATATATTTTTCACATGGAATTTAAAATGAAACTTTAAATGACTAGTGGTGTTACATTTTAAAGGTTAATTTAAAATTGGATATGGAATTTAAAATTTGTTTTACCTTGTTTGGTTCATGAAATGAATTTGAATTGGTGGTATTTAACTTCTAAAAGGTTTTATTTGGTGATATAAGTGGTTATATAGAGTGTTTGGTTCTTTGAAAATTGTTGAAAAGGTTTTTTAAAATGGAGGGTGATGTTAGAAAATTTTTAGACCCCTATTGGGCCATGTTTTAAAATTTACAAGGGTTTTTTATGCCAGTTCAGGGTTTTTGAAGAAAACATTTTTTGGTGTACAATATTTTTACTCATTGGGTATTTGAAAAACTCTTTTGTAATATGTTTTCCAAAATGGACTTCATGATATTTTTTTAAAATGATGGTTTGAAGGGGGAATTCAAATATTTAAAAAGTGGAACCTTTTGGGTTTTCCTAAATGGAGTGGGTGATCAGTGTTTAAAATTCACATTCAAATTAGATTATTTAAAAGACTTGAGTAGTGGTTTTGGATAGGAAATTCATTGTGATTCAACGTTATTTTGATAAAAAATTGAAAGGGTATGATATATATATTTTTGGTTATGTGTTTTTAATGGAAATGGTCCTCTTTGATTTTTTTAAAAGTGGTTAAGGTTCAGACATATAATTATCAAGTGGTTATTAATGTAAACCAGTAAGATAATTTTATGAAATCCTTGGATGTATTTTTGATTTTAAATTCTTTTGGTTTGTGTGATTACCTTCCAGCTTGGGTGATTCCTTGGTTTGGAGATTATGTGAATTCCTGGTTTTTATATTGATTTATTTTGAATCCTAAAATGTTTTCTTATCTATGGTTCTATTTTAAGAACAGCTTCTTATTGATGTGGGTGAAAGTGACCTTAGGGTCGTCATGTGGTAAATTAGGATAGATGTTGCTTTTGGACCATTGATCATTTCATGGAGATTGTTCGGTGGGGTTCACCATGGGAATGTGTTTTGTTTCGAGGTCCTAGATTACCCCATGAGTATGGTGACCTGGTTCAATGGCCCATTTCATCTTTTGATGTTGTGGCCTGCCATAAGGTTATCCCATGCGAAGGATTGTGATAATATTTTTGTGGGCTCAACCACGTGTGTGTTGAGTGTTTTGGGATAGTTTTCCTTAGACTAAGTGAGAGAGTTTTTCTTAGTGTTCTTGAAAATTTTTGGAGTTTTTTACCATTTTAGAGGTTTCTATTTTAGGTGTTTTCTTTTTTTACACCATTTAGTATAATTATAAATTTGCGGGAGACCCATACCTGGAATCCATTTCCCTTTTTATACCTTATACCAGAAAGTGTGCTTGTGTTTTTCTTGGAGAATTTTGGTATCCTTGTGGATTTTTTGGTTTGGTTTTAAGTATTTATTGATTATTTATAGTTTCCTACTAGGGACCTATCTAGTGGTTCATTATACAACTCACCTTGCTTTACAGAAGGTGTGTTGTGGAATATTCTTTACTTACATCTTTAATCGAGACATTCTGGGGACATAAAGTGTCATGGTGGTGAGGGTATAATATCCCATTACTTGTTTTTAAGTGTTTTGAACCATTGATATAAGTATCCTTTGATTTTATCTCTTTATAGGTTGTTTATTGATTTTTTTCAAAATATTATGAAGGTTTTAAGGCATGTTCAGTGTTTGAGAATGATTTGAGAATGGTTAGAAAAAGTTTACAATCTAGACAGAAGGTGGTCGTAGGGTTTGAGCATGGTGAAACTAAGTGTCAAGCCTACGTTTCCAACTCGTGAAAATCTTGAAAGTTTTGACATTCATGGATTCTAAATGGTTTGTTTAACCATGTGAGATAACTATGCAACTCACCTAAATAGGGATATTTTTTTCTCGTTTTCTTATTTATAAGTGGGATTTCTTCCCTTGCACACCCCACTCGAATTCCCCCATCTTTGATGCCTCCCATGTATCTTTTTGGATCCTCCAAGATCGTCTAAGTGAATTTTAAGGTGGTTTATTCATGATTCTTTGCCTAGATTAAATGTTTAGGGTTTCCATATCTTTATAATTTCGTTTTCCCCCAATTTCCCTTTCTCCTCTAACTCTAGTGGCCATGCTTGGATAATTTGGATACCTATGGTGGTACATAATAGGAGGGTTTATTTCTTAGTGTTTTGATCCATAGTTGGAGTATCTCTATGATGTATTTCATCAAAGGTGGCATGATTATTCTACTTGAGTTAGGTGTTTAACATTAATTGTTATTTATTTAAAAGTTTCATGATTGCTTGATGATTTAAGTTTGTTTTTAATTTAAATTATTGATATATGATAGCTAGTTTAGATTTGTCAACAATATTTCATGCTTGGATGGGATTTTCCAATGTAAATAATGGGTGGAGTTATATTTTTCAATGGAACTTTGTTTTGAAATGGTGTTTTATGCATTATTTGGGATTGATAAAATGCTATTGAGTGTTTTCTATTTTAAATGCACTTATTTCATGGTATTTAGGATAAGTGGGGTTTTAAAAGTGGGATTAATTTTTTGTTAAAGGGTTTCTTTATTTTTAAAGTGGTGGTTTGGCTTTATAATTTGAAAAATAGAGTTTACCGTGGACTATTGGTTGAGGTTATTGATATTCAAGATTTATTTTTTTAATTTTGTCTGAATCAGAAATTGTTTTAAAGTGGTGTTTCCTAATTAATATCATATAAGTGTGAAGCTCAGTTGTCTTATATAAAATTGGTTGGATGTAATGAATTTCTTTGGGCCTTGTTTTGGTTTTTCAAGAGTCAAACCCTTAGGTGGTGGGTGGATTTTGTATTGTTTTGAATAATTGGGTGATTTCCATAATTTTCATGAAATTATTTAAGAGGTTTTCATGAAGTGTGGATATTATTCTTAGTATTCCAAGATGTGTCTGTATAGTTAATCCCCAGTTGGAACAGTAGTTTTAAAGTTGGGTTTTCCAAAAATTATGTGTCCTAGTTTTACTCCATGTGTTTGATAAAATGGTTTAAATAGATTCAATGGTTTTAAATCGATTTTTAAAATGCTTATATAGTGGATTTTACTTGTTTAATTTATTTTTGGAAATGTGTATGTTTTTTAGGAAAATGGTTTGTAATGAGTTAAAAGGTTAAGTGACATAATTCAAGAAAATTTCGAACATGATGATGGTAATGAACTATGAAATGTGGTGGAATAGTTATGGTTATCCTTGTTTTCTATTTAAAATAAAGTTTTCAACGATTATGATAATCCTATGTGATTGTAATACATGTTTTTTTAAGATGTAAGACAAGCCATTTCGAGCCCCATTGCACCATAGTTATTCGTGGAATGAAAATAGAATTCTTAAACCCAAGGGGTATGGTCATGGTAGTATGTACTTAGGTTTATTCATGTAATGGTAATGGAATTTCTGAACCCAATGTTTATGGATATAAAGATCAATAATCATGTTGGTTGGGTTATACATGGCGTTCTTAACCCTGATTTAACATATGCATCATATACCAACACTATCTGAAGAAAGTTTGATGAAAATGGGTGAAACATGGAAAAATAAAGAAATGGTTTCAATGTTGAATTATTGGTTGGCATGATTTTGTTTTAAATTATGTGTGTGATGGTTATTCCAAAGTAGGGTATTCTTAAAAGATACATAGTTAGAACTTTAAATTGACATGTTTCTTGGTAAAAATTCATTTATGCATGTTTTATAGTGTTATATTTAGGATAAAATTAACTCTCATGTTTGTTTTTTCTTATATTATTTAAACTAGTATGAAAACCTATTTTTCTAATTATTTTCACCCAAAAAACTTGGTTTATTTATTTAAAGGAATTAATTGTATTTATAGTGGAATTCTACTGACTTTAGATCACACCCTATATACTTATATTGGTGGGTATGTAATTTTCATGAATTGCATAGGTTGCCCCATATTGTGTATTTCATGTGGATTATTGTTCTTTCTTCCTTGGGAAGCGCTTATAGTTCAGGTGATGGTGGTGACCAGAGAGTCATGTGGAGTTAATGATTAGACATTCTATTTTGTGGAACTGATTGGATCGACCTTTGTATCATATTATTTGGTATTTATTTTATTTTAGCTTACATTGTAGTCTTGTAACTCTTTATGGTTATTTATTTATATGATATGTCTCTGAGAATTAATCTTGTCATTTTTCTTTTATGCCTTATTGGGATGTTTTTATTGGGTTCTTATAGGGTGAAATCATCTCCAACAACTATGTATGTTACCCTTGACACTAGTCATCAGCCTAAGAGGGTTAGGGACGATCCACATGTATGTGGAGAGCTAGATTGGAAATTCAATGGATGGATGTTTTAGGTTGGGTGGTTACACCTAAAGTATCAAGTTAATTTATAGTTATTTCTAACAAAAGAAGATAATATCAAGACATTTTTTTATGAAAATTATGATAAACCATTCTTTTCATAATATCTTTCAATCTTAATTTCCCATATCACAAATAAATAATTTTATCATAGTTAGTATAATGGAAATTTAGTTCTTTAGTAATTGAATTTTATTATATAATGAAGATTTAAAGAATTTTTATGTTGAATGTTAATTATAAAACAATATTTTCTACTTATATTTACCATTTTAAGTATAGTGGAAATAATAAATTTCATTTATATATTTATAAAGTATTATTTATCACTCTCAGTGCATCAAGGTGGAAATTCATTTGAGTTTCATTCAAATAATTAAAAAATGAGTTGTGGTTTATTATTATATAATTTCACTTCAAAATAGATTTTTTGGGGAATTTTTATATTTTAACAATTTTAATTATCATAAAAATGAAAAATAATCCTTATAACATTGATTGAGAATTTAATTAATATCATAAAATGAATTAATTTGAAAGTTATACTAAAAATCAACAATGTCGTCTCTGTATTTTTCATTTATTTTCATGACAATATGTGTTTATTGCTAATTTTTTTAACATTTTATCTTTTTTAAACTCTTAATAAGGGATATTAATAAGTAAAGTATTTTTAGAAAATTATGATAAGCTTAATCATTAAATTTACATGTGATTATTTCCTATTGGACAAAAAATATATTTTTTTTACTTAACTGAAATATCAGGAATAAGAAACAATATTTTATTATAATTTATTTTTTAATAATATTTCATTTATAATAATAAAATATATCATTTCATGGGTATTTCAAGAATAGTGATCATTTTAGATATTAAATTCACAAATTATTCATTTCTATAACTGAAAAAAATATATTGGTCATATTTCCAAATTTTCATGAGAAATAATAAATTTTTATTATATCTAATAATTTTTTGCTTCTCTCAGAAATAAATATTGAATAATAATTTTTATTCACTGCCTTTGAAAATTTCAAGAACCTAAAAGATTAAATTCAAACATAATTAAATCCAACTGGTCAAAATGAATCAAATATTATTTTTATTTATATTTGATGTAAAAATTTCCTCATTTATATTTTTTTATTTATTTACATTGATTATGGGAATAAAATAAATATTAAATTATAAAAAAATTAGATGGTTATGTACTCTAATGAAATGTTGAGGTTTGAGTACATACATCATATTTGAAGCATCTTATACACTCCAAGGAAACTATGAAGGTATATGTAATGGAAATAAATTCTTTAGTATATAAATTAAAAAAACAAAATAAATGATATCATTAAGATGAAATCAATGAAAAATAAAGGACATGGATCAATCCTTAATATTTTATTCTGATTCATAGTATTAGTGAATGTAATATTAGAATGGAATTGTGAATTAAGACAACGTAGAAAAATGGCGTATTTTTTAGGACTTTATTAAACATAAATTGGAGATGATAGAGTTTCCCAATGAGTATATCTTACAAATGGTGTAAGGTATTGATATTACTAATTTTTTTACAAATTATATAGTTATTTAATATGAATTGTAACCCAATTTTTTTGATCATTTATGTTTGAGTTCTCTTTAAACCGAAAAAAGGAAATTTTTCAAAAGTAAAATATTTAAGTTTTAGATATTTAATTATGTGTTCCGCAAAATGAAATCCTTTTTATATAAAATATGTCAAAAAATGATTTATTGATCAATAAATAAAATATATATTAAAATATAACTACATTCCAATTTTTATCACTTCACACTAGATATAAATATAAAAATTTAAATATCATGGTAATAAGATATTGTAGATCTTTCCAATTACTTCATAAAAATATTTATGATCGGTACTTTCTTATAAGACGTAAATTTTCTAAAAATTATTTACAAGAATTTTTATAAACAATTGAAAATGTCTCTTTATTCATAACCATTTGATTTTCTATTTTCAATTAAATAAGAAAATTAATCAAAAAAATCAATCTTTCTTGGACCATGGTACATAAACATTGTGCATATATTTTTCCTACAAATCAGAAATTATTTGAGAATTATTTTTCTATATTTCTATGATAATCCAAATTATTAATATAATTTCCAATAATTTAGTATTTTTATCACACTTAATATGAAAAATTAAATATAAAACAAATGTTTTGGAATATTCCACGTATTTTGAACATCAAATTTGGTTTCTTGTTCTAATATTTCTCATCAAAGGAAAATTAATTTATTACTTTAGATTTCTTTCATTAAAATTGAATAATTTTCATTTTTTATTCATTTCTTAAAAAATTAAAAATTTATAATATTCACCAAAATGAATAAATTAAAAATATATTTATATGACATAAAATCAAAAAATATGATATTTTAATTATTAAGTAGATGAGGGGATATTTGGTTATTTATACAACAAATTTCAATGTTTACACAATGTATCCAAGACCAAAAATAAATTAAGTAAAATATTAAAATGATATTTAAAAATATTTTTGATATAAAATTTATATTTTCTACCGACATCAATGAATTTTAATTTTTCATATTGAAGTATTCTAAAAATTGAATATTTTTCACAACTCCATTTGTTGTTCTTTTTTATTTTTTATGCATATACTTCTACTATCACTACAAGAAAATTGCTACTCTGGGAGATTTTTTTATTTCACTTTGGTTTAAACTACCACCACACGGTTCTATAATGGTTTCCAAAAACCGTCACTAAAGTTGGTGTTAGTATTCAATACATGGGGGTTCATTCCATTTAGGGTTGGTTTCTGGTAAGCATCATAAAATTTGTATCTAGAAGCAGTTTTCTTCATTTTCTTAGTGGATTTTTGGTAAAAAAAATAATGAGAATTCAGAAGCATCTAAAACCACTACATAATTTTTTTAACCAGCCAACTATCACTAAAATGAAGAAAACTGCCACTAGATTAATATTTCTTTATATGTAGTAGTAGTTTTAACCGCCACTAATAATAAAATATACCATATTTTGTGTTGGTTTGAACCGCCAATAAATATTGACTTACAAAATAAATCTAGTTATTTATTACGTAGTCCAGAACTACCCTGAAAGAAAACAAATACACAGACCCTTACATTTCATCTTTTAATTAAAAAAAACTCCACAATAATACACTATAACTCGACTATTTCACCATAGGATGATAGTCACAACAATTTTCACCACTCTATGAACCAATAAGAAACCACCACACAGACCCATACATTTAATCGTTCAATTAACAAACCATTTTCACATATCAAAATGCAACCCAAAATAATCATTAACCAAAACAACCCAACACCAATGAATCTTCAATAGAATAACACTTGTAACCAATGTGTTGTTGAGTCAAAAGTCCTCTTTTGAAATCTATATCATGTTTTGGAAATCAAAAATGTCTTCTATCATGTTTTGGAAATATCAAATGTCTTTTATCATGTTTATTGTATCATACAATCCTGATCGTACTGACCATATCATATCATACGATCCTGATCGTACTAACCATATCGTATCATACAATCCTAATCGTACTGACCATATCGTATCGTACAATACTGATCGTACTGACCATAACGTATCGTACAATACTGATCGTACTGACCATGCCAATCATACAATGATGATCGTATTGAATATAGAAATTGTATTTGACTCTGCTACTTATAACTTTCATTACATGCTTGTTTTGGTACTTAGTTAAAAACAAATGTTCCATAATAATCATACCTATGTTTTCCATCTCTATATATCTTTGGTTTTAACCAACATGACGTCTTCGGGTTAGTTACAAACTTATCAAAACTATGTCATGCTTTCTGTTTCAATATGACCATTATGATCCCAGGTGTCCAAGTCCCTCCGATTTTTTCAGAGAAATATGACCATTGGAGGCAACATGGCCGTTGGAACCTGAGGCCTATAAATAGGAGGTCATTTGAAGCTGAAAGAATGACAGAGACTTTTGGAACAAGTGTGATACTTTGCTTCAATCAAGATTCTACAGAGAGATGTTGTGACTTCTATCATTCTGTGTGCTTTGTGTGTCCGATCATCGTATCAAGGGCTTTCAAGTGATTGATAGACAGAGGTTCCGATTACCTACAAAATTGAGGGCTGTCGGGGATAGGCAGACAGATGATCCGATCATCATATCGAGGGATTCCGAGGATAGGCAGATAGACGTTTCGATCATCGTATCGAGGGCTTACCAAGGTGTTGGTGAGACAGACCTTTTATCCTAGGTGAAAGGATAACCCTTCTCTTTTGGTCAAAAGAATTGTAATACTTTTACTTTTCTGCTGCTATTTGTATTAGAATGGAATTTGAATTATTTCCTTTCTTCTTTACATATTTAATTGTAATTGTTTCAATTACAATCATCCTATTATATATTGTATTGATTGATTCTATACGCTTTAAGGTAGAATCATTCATCTTTATATTACTCTGATTATTGTGTTCATCTCGAATACAATTTTTTTACTTTTCATTAGTATTACCTTACTTCATATCTTTTATTTTCAATAAAATTGTGGGTGTTTGTATTTGTATTAGTTTAAGACCTTTTAAACTAATATTTTAAGTGCTATAACTCAAAGGTTTTGTCCTGCAATTCTTCTCTCTAACCCTTTCAGAAAATTCAGGTTTATCCCTTTCTTTTTGTAAACCACAAAGGGGGAGAATGTTTATAAAGGGATAATGTTTACAAAGGGGGAGAATGTTTATAAAAGGAGTATGTTTTATCAAGGGGGATAATGCTTTACAACACTTTAAGGAAAATCTGTGAATACAATCCTTAGGAAAGTCTATACCTAAGGGGGGGTTAGTTGTATTCAATTTCTTATTCAGAAGAGTTTCCAATAACTCAGGGGGAGATAAGTATTTATTTTGATCCTTACTTTGTGTTTTGTGCTTTCCAAAAAGGGGGAGATTGTTGAGTCAAAAGTCCTTGTTTGAAATCTATATCATGTTTTGGAAATCACAAATGTCTTCTATCATGTTTTGGAAATATCAAATGTCTTTTATCATGTTTATCGTATCGTACAATCCTGATCGTACTGACCATATCATATCGTACAATCCTGATTGTACTGACCATATCGTATCCTACAATCCTGATCGTACTGACCATATCGTATCGTACAATACTGATCCTACTGACCATATCGTATCGTACAATATTGATCGTACGGACCATGTAAATCATACAATTCTGATTGTATTGAATATGGAAATTGTAATTGACTCTGCTACTTATAACTTTCATTACATTCTTGTTTTGGTACTTAGTTAAAAACATATGTTCCATAATAATCGTACCTATGTTTTCTATCTCTATATATCTTTTGTTTTAACCAATACGATGTCATTGGGTTAGTTACAAACTAATTAAAACGATGTCGTGATTTTTGTTTCAATATGGCTGTTATGATGCCAGGTGTCCAAGTCCCTCTGATTTTTTCATAGAAATATGACTGTTGGAGGCAACATGACCGTTGGAACCCGAGGCCTATAAATAGGAGGACATTTTAAGCTGAAAGAATAGCAGAGACTTTTGGAACAAGTGTGATACTTTGATTCAATCAAGATTCTAGAGATAGATGCTGTGACTTCTCTCATGTTGTGTTCTTTGTGCATCCGATCATCGTATCGAGGTCTTTCAAGTGATTGAAAGACAGAGGTGCCGATTACCTACAAAATCGAGGGCTACCGGGGATAGGCAGACAGACGATCTGATCATCGTATCGAGGGCTGCCGGGGATAGGCAGACAGATGTTCCGATAAACGTATCGAGGGCTTACCAAGGTGTTGGTGAGATAGACCTTTTATCCTAGGTGAAAGGATAACCCTTATCTTTGGGTCAAAAGAATTGTAATACTTTTACTTTTCCACTGCTATTTGTATTAGAAAGGAATTTGAATTGTTTCCTTTCTTCTTTACATATTCAACTGTAATTGTTTCAATTACAATCATCCTATTATATATTATATTGATTGATTCTATACACTTTAAGGTAGAATCATTCTTCTTTATATTACTCTAATTATTGTGTTCATCTCGAATACAATTGTTTTACTTTTCATTAGTATTACCTTACTTCATATCTTTTATTTTCAATACAATTGTGGGTGTTTGTATTTGTATTAGTTTAAGACCTTTTAATCTAATCTTTTAAGTGCTATAACTCAAATGTTTTTAAACCTACAATTCACCCCCCCCCCTCTTGTATTATTCCATCTAATATACAAATACATCTACGTATTCGATCCAACATGTGTTGTATGTTTCTTTCACAACAACTTATCCAAAAATGCATTCTCCACCGACTTCTCAAAATAGAGATCCCTAGAGAATAGGACCCACTCCTTGATCTCTTGATGAATACCCCCAATGAAAAGAGAATCTTTTAACAGATCATGTGACACTATCTCTAAAGAAAAGGAAACCATATCTTTGAATTTTTAAACATAAGCCTTCACCATCTGCTAACCTTATTGGACACTCATGAGCTCTTCCCTTTTATTCATGTTCACATCCTCAATTATAATCCATCAAACAAATATGGACTTAAAAAGATCCCGCGTTATCCCAACTTACATCATTGGTGGGGAAAACAACTCCCATTCTTTCATAGATTTACCCCTAAGAAGACATATAATAGCATGAACTCTAACAGCTTCGAGATTTCCTAACACTCTGATGACATGCTCAGATTCCTCAATCTATTTCATTGCCTCTAACAAACCTAGATTTCCATGGATGATAAGAAAAAACTAAGGAGAACTAGAAACAATCCAAGACCCACTAGAAACTTCGGAGAATTTTTAGGGTGGAATATTCTAAATAACACAAAAAAATTATTTACAAATATATTTTTATCATTATTTATGGATCTATAATATTAAATACCTATATTTTAAAAATTATTGAAGTTAAATAATTCAAAATGAGTACACTTTAAAAATATTGAATAAATGTATAATTAATTCTCTTATAATCTTAATAATATCTGTAGAGAGTTGTAGAGGTGTTTTATCTTTATATGAAACACTAATCCTTAAAAAATAAATAATATATTAAATATATTATTTTGGATCAAGCATATACAAATAATTAATTTATTTTCAATGGGTTATCATCAAAAAAATCATTAGAAAATAAAGGCTATTGATGTGGAATTATTTTAAAAGGAAAATAGTTAATATATATGTGCTTATGGTTGGAAGTATTAAATATTTATGATGAAAAATGAAGAAAAAAACATACGTTTAGAGACAAATTAATATGGTCAATTTGAAGAAAAATTCAGAGAGACTACTAATGACATGCTTAAATATATACATATCCCCCACTTTCAGGTCGTTGTATTCTACAAAAATCTTCCATCCAAGACATTTTTTTGAAATATTCACATTGCATAAATCAATTCACTTACCAATTTCAATAATGATATGAAGCCCAAATGTTGATTAGGTTACATATTTTCATGAAAATTCTCTTGGATAATTGGTATGGTAGTTGCTGTAAACATGGAGAGACAAGAAGAGGCGCACAAATACAAGAGTGAGAGTGAGAGAAGTAGCTTCACCTTGAGTGGATTATTAGGGTTCAGAAACCCCATGTTCCTAGTTTTTTTGGATGGGGGCTTAAAAAAAATTTCCTCCCTACCTTCTGAAATAGGTTAGGTTGTTTTTGTTGCTTACATGTCGAACATGGAGACAAAAAACATGGAATAGGCTTCATATGTAAAGATGAGGAAGTAACTATAGCTAATACTATAGAACACAACGAACTATCTACAGACTTCTTAAACCCAAACTAGGTGACCAAGAATCCTGGTTTCAATGTGTTAGGACCAATATGGGCCTATATACCCAGAGAGGGGGGTGAATCAGGGTATGGATGTTCTTTTTCAAAATTATTCCTGCCCCACTGGATCTTGACCACTTTATTACTAGGGTCACTTTGTTTGTACTTGTGTGTTTATTATGATCACTTACTTTCTTCTTTATGTGATGATGATTCTTTAATTGCAATGCAGGTAAGTAAGCAGGTAGACACAAAGATTTTTACTTGGTTCACCCTCACTGGGCTACGTCCAAGGAGCATACGCCGACAAGTTTCCGGTTGTAGAAAATTCCACTATTCTTCACTAGATATGGATACAAAGTTCGGGAATAGTCACTCTATCCCTGGATCACTTCCTTTACAAGGTTTAGGGTCATCTCACTACTTTCCCAAGGGTCACTCCCTGTTTCTCTCTCTCTCTGGCTCACTGCCGGTGGAGAGGATCACCTTCTTCCTCTTCCTTTGCTCACTGCGTCGGAAAGGATCCACTCACAGTTTATAGACCTATAGGTCTATTCATTTACATGATGGAATGCATCTTTCTCTTTATTTAGATGTTCTGTTGAAGCCCAAATTTCACCAGTAGATAAATCTCTCTTTGCACCAAAGGTATCGGGCAAACTTCTAGTTTCCACGCAGCCCGAAAATATGGTCAGGTAATCAACCTTACTTGGCACACAAGTCTAACTCGGTACACCAGTATCGGCATGGAACTCACAACTGGTGTGCAATTCTACCTCAACACTTGCGTGGCACAATCTTATTCAACTAAAAACATGCGCGACTCACTTCCTTTTACACCCAAACCAATATTGGCGCGCAACTACCAACCAACTCGCAACTTCAAACCCCGGCATGCAACTTCACCTGCGCAACACACACAACACTTGCAAGACCACCACACCTGCATGACGGGAGCTCTGATTTTTCAAATAGTTGAACTCCGTTAGAAATGAGGTGGGGTGGTCCAGTATTTATAGGCATTTTGAACACCCTGCGTGACGGCGCACAACTCTACCCTCGGTGTGCAAGTCTCAATGTGCAGGTCTCCTCCCATGAAAGTCACTTGCGCGACCCACTTCCAAACTTGGACAAACCTCTTTCCTTTTCCATATTTTGATGTTGTGATCTTGAAAAACATCAGGCGTGCAAGTTATCAAGAATTCAAGGCATCGGCATGCAAGTCTCTTCATGGCGCGCAAGTCACCTGCGTGACACCACCAATACCTGCGCGACCCTTATCCCTTTGCCATATTTTGATGATCTGATCTTGAAAAACATATGGCATGAAAGTTTTAAAGCCTTCAAGTACATGTCACACAAGTCCCTTTGCCAAAAACTACTTTTCTTCATTTGATGATTATCAGGCCCAAAAATTTGGCAAACACTGGAAAATGGCGCCACATTGTATCTGTTCTTTTTCTACCACCTCCAGATTATCCACCTATTTGTCGACGTTCTTGAATCAAACATGGATCGTTATCCACAGCTCTTGAACACGAAATTCCACTATGAAACCCCCTTTTGTCAAAAAAAAATTTATGTCATTGTTTTGCTTTGTCAATAATCACCACTCAGTTGTCCACTTTGTCAACAAACATAATCACCTTAAAAATGCTTCAATGATACTATGAGGGTTTTTTTCCCAACACAATGAGTAGAGGGTCCCTCTTGAATTCATGGTCACTTGGTTTGGTTTCAGAAAGGATAGTGGCAATTTTTCGAGTTCTACAGTATCAGCTATAGCTGCTTCCTCATCTTCACATATCAAGGCAATTTGAAGTTTGTTGTCACTGGATTCAACGCATGGGAAATAGAAATACCCTAACCTCTTAAAAAGGTAGGGAAGAAAATTATAATTATTCCCCATCCAAAAAATAGTAACATAGGGTTTTTGAACCCCAATCCTCTACTCAAGGTGAAGCTACCACTCCCACTCTCACTCTTGTGTTTGAACACCTCTACTTGTCTCTCCATGCTTGAAGCAACTACCAAACTAATTCTACAAGATAATTTTAATCAAATTTTTAACCCAATCAATATTAGGGATTTATATTATTCTAGAAATTGGGAAGCGAATTTCATTATGCATTGTGAATGTTAAAAAACAAGACTTGTTTGGCGGATTGTTGTAGAAGAAAACAATATGAAAGTGGGGGACGTATATATATTTGAGCATATCATTAGTAGTCACCCCGAAATTGTCTTCAAACTGGCCATCTTTAGATGTAGATAAACTTATGTTTGTTGTTTTTCATTTTTCATCATAAATCTTTAATCCTTCCAACTATAAGCACATATGTATTTATTATTGTCCTTTTAAAATAATTCCACATCACTAGCATTTCTTTTGGGTGAAAATTTTGTGATGATAATCCCTTGGAAGTAAATTAATTAGAATACATAAGTATTACTAAGTTTGAAAAGAGATAAATGGATAATATTATATAAAATAGTATAAAAAACATACATTTATTAATTTAAAAGTGGCATCATGGGAGAAACACCCTAGGGTTGCTAAGTCTTGGTGAGCTTAGTAGTTCTCTATCACCATAGAATTGAGGCCAATGAGGGATATAAAGGGGTGAAGCTGAAAGATAGTATGGGGAACCTGATGGATGGTAGGGATCAGTGGTATTTTTTATGTATAAAATTATGGATGATTCATACATAACATAACCCACACACAGATAACAGATGATACATTAAGAATTATCCTATTGATTGGGATAATATAATCATAGGGCCACTCCATTATTCATAATACATAATATATATATGTGATTCACATGAATATAAAAATAATCAGAAATCTATCAAAAAAAGAATAATAATAACCTGTGGAGATAAAATGAGAATCAAATTAAATAAATTAAAAACGTTAGGTAAATACATATCAATCATGATAATGAGTCATATAATATTTACAACATATTTAAAAATGGGTATATATTTCATTCAATAATTTCCCTATTCAATAAAATATAAACTTTTCATGAAAATACTTGTATTTAAAAATATAAAATAATTATATAAAAATATATAAAAATAAATTAAAAATAAATCTTCATAATAACATAGAGTCAAAAAGGAGAAATTGCAAAAAGATAATTTATAACTATATTTTTAGATTGTCTATAAAAATAGAATGTGAGTCACATTAAATAGTTATCTTCAAAAAGGGATTAAAGTATATTAAATGAAAATTTTATCAATAAAACTTATCCATAATGGAATATAAAAAATAAATAGTTTTTATATAGAATAATCTTATGGGATAAGGTAGGAAAATAGTAAATGTTTCCTTTATATACTTCATATGTTTTGAATTAATGGATGAGCAGGAAGAACATCATTAATACATTAGTATCCCATAAAAAGTAATGATAATGAATCCAAAATAATATAAAGGAATTATAGTATAAATATTTTAAGAATGTTAAATAGAGATAATGAATATATCATTAAGAACTAGAAATATTTAGAAGTCCTCCTACAAACCATATTGGATATGAACATTGAATACTTAGAAGAGGAAAGGAGATAAGTATCTCCCTAAAATTAAATGTAAAAAATTAAGTTATAGTTATAATATTTTGAGTATATTACATATAAGAGAATATAAACCTTGGATAAACAATATATGAAAAAAAGAAGTCACTAAAAAGAAAATCTCTTACCTCAACTCCCGACTCATCTTAGTACATACATCTTAAGCCATAAATAATCAAATTAAGTTGATCTAATACTTATTTTATAAAACAAAATTATGTATATATGATTTATTATTGTTGATTTATATTCAATTATAATCATTTAATTTAATCTTTGTGTTCATTTCCTTCATCATAGGTATGTTTGTTTCACATTTCCAAGGTTGCATAAATTTATGAGTAATGGTTTGACTAAAACTTCTTTTTTTGTTATTTTCAAATAAGTCACTTTTTGGGTTAGTGAGAAACTACAGGAATCAAACCAATCACCCACAATCCAAAATCAAAAATCCAAAAACCAAAATCCAAAATAACAAGATCAAACAACACATATCACCTCAAACAGTCTTCACGGCCACCTGAATTCCCCTCTTATGATGTCCCTAAACAACACAAACACGCCTGATCCAAGACCCCATACTGAATCCTTCATCGGTTGCCAAAACCACCAATTACATCACCAACTCATGGTCCTCCACCCAAATCATACCATCACACACAAATGGTGGATGAAAATAGATATCAAATTCATCACTAAAACAGAAATTCGAAATTAAACTTCACCAAGAAAACTGAACACATCTCCTCCATGTCGTCGCTGCAACAACATCGGATCAGAACAAAATTCAAATCGTGAACCCAGAATCACCATGCTCTAAAAAGGGCTCAACCACACCCACAGAAAAATCACTAGGGTAGAAAATCAAAAATAGAATAAAACCATAATAAAAGTCATAACGCCTAGCTGGAAATAAGAGCAAGATCATGTCGCCACCTTCGCAAACTCACCCGGATTCTACATCGTACTACAACATGTGCCCCTAGCCAACATAGAATCGAAGCGTCGACCCCCATCTATGAGGATCTGGATCTATGACCACTGTCAACACTGCGCTGCCAAAAGAATAGGCCAGAAAATGGTGGGAAAAGCCCATACATTCGTGCCCACGATGGTACCTAGATACCACACCTAGAAGAGGAACAGCCGCCATGAAAACACCGAGAAGAAGCACCTAACAGATCTCTGATGTCGATTTGAGGCGAGAAGAAGAGATAGTGATAGGGGGAACCCAAAGAAGGCAGCGCCCCTTATGGGCTCATCCTATATATCAGTAATGGTTAAACTTCTTTAAAAATGAGTATATAACTCCATAATTGGGGTGAAATTGATTTAATTTAATTACAACATTTCAAATAGTTCCAAATAAAAAAATATATTACACTCTATACTAAATTTAATTCGTAAAATTTTTATCATTTATCGGAGTGTTCATATAGGTGATTTACCGTCCATTTTAAAATTAATGAGAATTAATAAATTTTATTAGTATAAACCCATTACAAAATAAGATTAATATTTTATATTTATAAATAAAATGGTTTATCATAACTATTATTGTATTTTAATATGCACCAATGTTCATATGGATGGGGTTAGTAATCATACCTAGTGGGAAATCTAACAAAAATATTACCACACATGCCACTAGGAATAGAATAGCTTAGCTCACGGTTTAAAATATAAATAAAAATATAGGGAGAAAATCCAAAACAACATACTAATTTATTTAAATTAAATATAAACATCATAAATAGTTTATCCATTTCATCAACATAGAACATCAATTACACTTTCACAAACACAAACAAAAAATGTATGCATCAAACCAGGAGCATCTCTAACTCGTGATAAGATTCTCATCCTACTGGTCAAGTCATCACATACGCATGATTCTATGATTCCCTTATCTAGAGAAGACCCATGATTGAACCCAAACTTATATAATCAAGAAATATATAATAAAAGAGTGAATTACATCAAACTAGGGAGTGACAGTTTGGCCAAGTAGGGTATAGAGGTGGAAATGGAGAAGGGGGTCGACAGCGATGGGGAAAAGGGGGATGGTGATGAGGGGATAGGGTTTGGTGGGGTCAGGGACTAGTAGATAGGGGCTAGGGTTCGTTGGGAAAAGGTTTGATAGGGATGGGGTCTGGCAGTGAGGGGATATGATTTGATGGGGTAGGGGGCGACGTGGAGGGGTTAGATGGGCTGAGGGACCGGTGGAAAGGGGTTCGACGGGGTCGGGGAGCGACGACAAGAGATTTGATAGGGTGAGGGATGGGTGGTGAGTGGTTTGATGGGGTCAGAGGTCAGAGGAAAGGGGTTTGACGGGGTGAGGAATCGACAGTGAGGAGTTCGATGAGGTTGGGGGCCAGTGGCGATCGATTCAATGGGAAAAGGGATCAGTGGTGAGGGGTTCGATGGGGTTGGGGGAAGAGAGAGTTGGGTGTCAAGCTCAAGGGTGGAAGCTTCGGGGGGTGTAAGAAGTGGCTTTTAATTTTTTTTTTTATTGGTGGATCATAGAAAAACCAAAACTATATTTTGAAAAAAAAATTGATTGTTTATTAAACAAACTCTAATTACTGAATTTGGTGTGGTGTATTAACTACAATACATGAATATCCATCTATCAATGTAGTGAATAGAAATTTTATTAATATTTTTCTTCATTATTATTCACCTTAACTCTATCATTATATACTACCTCCACTATTGAAATAATATAACATTTAATACATCTTATATACATAATTCTTTAACAATTTCTTTCAATGAAACTAACTTAATGAAATGTATTGTCCTTTTTCATGGAAATAAATCAACATAACACATGAAACTATTTCAACCTAAAATTTATTATTTTACATATATTGAATTAATTAAATAAATATTAATGTATTAAAAATGAAAATTTGAATCTAATAGTTTTAAAAATAAAATTCTTTACTAATGAAAAATTTGTTTGACCAATTATGTTTGTGAGAAATTATCCATGCTAAAATTAAATCATTGATTCCACCTCACACAAATAAATATATATCAAAAAAATAATTAGATATGAATATATATTTATGTCATGTCATCCCTCTTAATGGTGAATATATTAGGTCCTTCTATCATATACCCTAATGGGATTATAATTGGAATCCCACTAGAATAATTATATACAATGTATCTTCTAATAGTGCATTAAGATAGATAAGTAAACTACATGATGAAGTCCCTATATTACCCCTTATATTTATAATAAAAATAAGAATATATAGTTGATCATGATGTACCAAATGTTGTAGTGAATTATCAATATATGAGAATACTTTTTCAATTGATATTAGAAAGTATAACCTATATATAATCTCTAATAAACATGAAGATTATGGTGAATCCTATATGGTTAAGATTAAATATGATGTTTTATGATCATCAATTTTTTAGGTCTTATATGAAATATAAATTGCAATAATAATTATTTTTAATAAATATTATCAAATATTTAACATTTTAATGATTATAAATACTGGTTCTATATCCTTAAATAGTCTCCCTTAACCATTCAATAACTTTATAATATATAAATATATTATTTTCTAGAAGTTATATCTAATTTAATGTAATAATATTTTTGTTTGAATGATCAATTATAAATACATCCTCTTGAATTTTTAAATTTAATATTTCCTATTTGGATTATTTTAATATATATTAGTGTTATATATTTTTAAACATTAATGCTAGTAAACATGACTTATTACATAATCATTCTACATTATGGGAAAAACATTAAATTTTTTTATGGTAAAATAAATGATTCAACTTTAGTTCTAATATGTAGACTAACCAAGACACATTAAAACTATATATATTTTGACTAGTTATTTTATATAACCACAAATAATTTTTTTTCTATAACAATAAATAATATATATATATATATACCTAAATGAAAAATCCACAAAATAGTTTTTTGTCTGAAATTTCACAATATTTTTTTGAAACACAGAACCGATAACATATAAATCAATAAAATGTTTTATAGTTTTAAACTTGGAAATATTTATTTATCAAAAATTGTAATCTATTATTTATTAATGTAATTAAAATATGTAATTGAATCATATTCTTTAGATAATTTTTAATAATGAAGTAGTGATAAAATAAATCATGCAATATTTTAAAAAAAATATAACAACATATATATTTAAAAACTAATTTGTGTACATCTCTAGTGATATATAATGGGATTAGTGAATTTTATAAAAATTAGTATAGGGGTTTTATTATTTATGGTCATTAACTTATATCATGTAATATAGAATTGTACATGTTACTAGGTAACTTGATTTTGTGAATAATACATAATGTACAATAATTTTATAAGTGGGGAAAAACTTATAACTTAATGTAATAACTAAAATCTAAAAAATAACTTATTTCATTGAGCCTTAATCCACACCACATTATAGATATAAAATAAATCTTCAATTATGATTGGGATCTTCATAATTAAAGATAGGATATCTAATGCCTTGGACACCACCCAGAAAATCCCCACCTTGGTTGGTAGTGAGCTAAGTGTACAACCCTAATCCCCCCACAAAATTCCAAGGGTATGTTATTCACCCCAATAAGGCATATTTGACACCTAGGAGGCCTAAGCATGTTTATCCTGCGTACAACCACTTGTCTCTAGAATTATATATCTTAACACGAAAGGGGGATATATAACCCATGGTATTATAACATGAATGAAACAAACTAAATATCTTAATAGTACATAAATAAAAGGAAATATAATAAAGGAAATATAAATATCCCAATATCCTTTAGGTACACTAATATTTATGAAGTGTTATATAAATACTCCCAATTATACCAATGCAGAATCAAGCACTATCTACACTTAACAATGCCAGGATCCTCGACCTGTAGGTTCCACCAGCACCACATCCATGCAGACCCAAAAAAAATTACGGAATCTATTTAAACACAACACCTAGAGAGAAAGACTCTTATAAGTAATGTTTTATAAATACACAATATAGGATTCCCTAAAAATGATAAATGACAGTGATAGTAAACTCAGAGTATTGTAAACCTATATATTCTTATATAATCAAGAAAATCATGAATATAATGGATAACTAAATAAACAAAAAAAAATATTATTGAAAAAATATCTTAATACAAATAACAAAATAACCACACAACTTCTTTAGGTTCATTGTTTGGGAGGCATGCCTTACTGTTATGATTTTGGAAAGATTAGGGAGTACCAATACCAATAAAGGAAAATTCTATTTTCAAGGTTATAAGATATTCAATTCAAGGAGTAAAATTCATTAATTTCTATATTTTTTATTCATCTCATTGGGGAGAACTGATTTTACCTAAGAAATTATAGATAGAAAAAATATTGAGATAAATGGTGTACTAAAACCATGTCCTCTTATACATATTTTCCAAACCTCTCCACCACCTCTATATAGAAAAATGAATTCATCTTCCTAAATTCTGAAATAATAATAATAACTAGATGAGGAGGATATATAAATCATTAGGTTTTATGAAAAATAATAAAAATGCAATACATAAATGTTTAATCATAATTCCCAAGTCAGTTTTCATCAAAAACACTAAAGAGGGAATAGTATACTGGATAAAATTTTATGTACACAACTTGTCAACCTTTTCAAATGTTATTGATTATTATTCTTCGTTAACATATTTTTGTGGTTAAATAATATGATGTATCATGTCAAGTACACAATGTATGTGACCAATAGACTAACAAGACATGAAGGATCAAGGGATCCCATATCATATAACAATTATAAAATATATTTACATCGATAACATATTGTGTGGACCATCCTTACTAATAAAGCATGTACTGGAAATGCCACTTGAGTGGGGTATTTCAATTAAACATTTTCCTACATTGCCAAATATTTTTGGGGTCTATATATTAGATCATGTATATACATTGAATCCCATAAAAAACAAAAACATGAGATATATAACAAGTGAACCAAGGTCACACACTATGTGATATTTATAATAAGTTAAAATAATTAGTTCTCTAGGGTTTTAGGATATAATTCATCTAACCAAGAAGATTCCATTTTATATAGAAAAATTGTTCTAATCTAAAAATCATATCTCTCTATGATTTGTTCCTTAGCCATCTCTATCTCATAATTCTCTGAATATGCTAACTTTTCAAGTGTACCATGTTGCCTCCATGGTTTATCACTTCTCCTCACCAATTATCCATCAATATAGTCTTGATGTTCTTTCAACCTCCTTAGATGAAGACATCATTCTTCTTAATAAACCATTCTTATGAATTATCGAATACCTTAGTTGTGTAAAAAATTCTAAACATGATCCTATTACTCATTCTACTAATTATTACTACATTTTTTATCCATAGAATGGATGAGGTGTGTGGTTGGGGAAAAATTACGTGAATTATGGTAATTATAAAATTTGATGACATGAAAATGAGTTCGCACTCATGCTTGAAATATAAAAAATACAGTAATTTAAAAATACATAGTCATGGTTAGATAAACTAAATAATTTTTTATAATTAATTATCTTGATAATCAGGTTAATGTTATAAAAATATAATTTGTATCCACCTAATGTTAATGAATTTTCAAAAATATGTATGAAAGAATTACGGATTTGTAATTGGATTTGAATTGAAATATAATATTCATTTTAATGACGAGACATTAGAAATTATTTCATTATAATATATTATCTAAATATATATTTTTTTAAAATTTCATGAATACTTATTCGAAAATAATTTCTATGATATGTCAATTGAGAAATTAAATATTTCAAAAAGGTGATTGAACATCAGAAGAAAGAGTACAACACAAATATTAAAATTTTCAATGATGGTGGGGAATTAAAATAACTATGATACTCTTATTCTTAAATCCTTTATATCTGAATTATCCATGGCATAAAAACCCATTGAAATTTCTGTTTCCCTAGGTAAAAGAGGACAGGAAACATGAATAAAGAAGGATATTTTTTTGGAGGTGGGAAAAATATTCTTCTAAAAGTTCATTTATATTTTTCTACTTTAAAGAATTATATAAAACTCCTATAAATTCACATTATGACATCCCATCCTAAATTCCTCATATATTTGACTACAAACCTTTTCAACACTAATCAAATTTCATTAATCCCTAAAATATGGCACCTCTATTTATAAATAATATACACAAAACTATATTATAATACCTTAAATTTATGTTATAATAATTATATTAATATGTTTTATATATATATATACTTATTAATAATCAGTCCCTAGGACTGATGCATGATAATGGGAATTATATACCCTCTGTAAATGAACCTTATTTTAAAGACCACCATAATTTAAGAATTTTCACTCAAGAGTCCTTTAATATGAAATAAATTATATTTATTCACATGATTAAAACTAATATAATTAATATATGATATATTTTTTGAAATCTTACGTCACAATTAATAATGAACCAGATTTTCGATCACCAATGTATTTTTATAAAATATTCAAATTAATTTAGTAGAAAAAAACCTGGGTTACTACATCCAACCAATAGTTATTTTTTATTATGACAATTATAAATAATTAAAATAACTGAGGGTACCTAGCTGAAATCTAACTCTTATAATTTTTTAAGATACCAAGAAGATTTTTGTGATTCCATATTATATAATAAAATATAATCTTCCACCTATAATAGATTTTAACCTATTGATCTTTGATTTCCACTGGCTACTCTGTGAAGGTAGTGTCATCCTTACATCAGGATCATCCTAGTCAATTAGGTATGATAAATCATGAGTACAATATATTTTCTATAAAACATACATGAGAGATATTTAATAACACAATGGAAACCTAATAAAACTAAAATTTTCTTGGTCTCCTTCATAATTTTTGGATTTAAAATCTATAGGGTATTATCATATGATCCTGGAACTTTTGGAAAATTTCTATTATTAAATGCATAAAATTAGTCCCCATGAGTGAGATATCTCTAATCATTATTCTATAAAGGGGGGACTAGAATGGTCTCCCATTAAGGGACTCAAAATGAACCATTATAATATTAGAGTGACATATTTTTTTAAATCATAAATCAAATTATGGTAGGTAATCATCCCAAATACTATAAAAAATATTTAATAGTTACCCAAACTATGATCTATTGAATCTTAGTAAACCTCTATTTCTTATCATACCACTAGGTGTAGAATTCCATGCAAAAAAGAATTTGGTTTCTAAAAGACTCATAAAATTCACCATAACTGAAATGTGTAACAGTAATCATGAACAAACAAAAACATCAAGGTCACTCTGTCATGACCCATCCCCCAGGGCTCGTGTCGTGACTACCCCAAGCCCGCCTTCTATAGGCCAAGGGTTGGAGACTAGCACAAAAAAAGGTGTATCCCTAAAATGGGATGGCATTACCTTTAAACCTATACAAACACATAGAATAGAATTCAAAAAGATGCATCCAGGAAGTAAAACTATTTTAGTAAAAGTGTGTACTGAAAGTGAGGTGTCTGAATACATGCCCAACTGAAAAGATGCAACTACAACTGAAAACATAAAATAGAACTTGAGATCATCCATCAGGTATACTACCTAAATATTAGGAACATCTCGTATCCACAGCTCTCCACATCAAATTTCATTGTCCTCCACCATCAGGTCCTAGCTCTCGAGTCTTAGCCAAGGTTGACTGACATCTGAAAAAGTTATAGTAAGGTATGGTTGAGGCCTGTGTAGGGGTGAGTATAAAAATACCCAGTAGGGACCCTGAGACCCCCGAAGGTCTCTCATAATTCCACAAAGTAAAACCACATGTATGATATCAATAACAAAGCACATAGAAAAAAGAGACATCTCAAACCTAGTATCACTGAGTATAACAGTACAGATGATTATCCAAAAGGCTAGATCATCTTACTCAGTCAAGAGGCATTACTGCTGACCCACACAAGATCGATAGGTACTAACCCCCACAATACCTACACAGAATCGATAAGTCCTAACCCCTGAAATACCCACAAAGTTTAGATAGTCGCAGATTCACACAGAATCTCTTGGTGCGGATTCACACAGAATCGTTGGGTGCTAATTCTCATAAAATCATTGGGTGGTGATTCACACAGAATCGCTGGGTGCTAATTCACACAGAGACACTGGATGTTGATTCACATAGAATTTCTGGGTGCAGATTCATATAGAATCAGGGGGTTCATATTCACATAGAACCATTGGGTGATGATTCTCATCGAATTATTGGGTGTAGATACACACACAATCTCTATTCATTCTTCACGTCTAAGCTAGACACAGGATTCCTGCTCATACTTTGCTTGTTTCTAGGAGAAACATATCCTCAATCCATTGGTCGTATTTCAACCTTCATGAACAACCATGAATAATTTAACCCATTATGCATCATATCAGAAGGGTTCCAATGCAACAGACGGTGCGTTAATCGGATTCCTAGTCTGTAAGTTATTGGAATTTTAGTGTCGAGGGCTCAGTTGGATTTGGAGTAGATCCAACCCAGTCATACTCCAACATTCTCCAAAAATATCGTGGAGTATCTCAAAATTTCTATCTCACTCCAAGTATCCCAGTGCCACATAAGTTTGGTCAAACAGACATCTGGTTCGCAAGATATTTCCTTTTAAGTGTTTTTGGGCCCAAGATGGGTCTGGGTCCAGTCGGACCCGGTCAGACCGACTCGGCCCAACCCGGTCTAGGTTGACCCTACCTTTCCCGAACAAGCTGGGGCATGCCCGGTTGGGTTGGTCAATTTTGGGCTCGCCTCGCTGGGCCGTATATTGGCTCGGCCCGTAGGCTAGGCGCGACCCATCATGCGACGTAACCTAGTGTGTTGTCATGGCTCACCAGCCAAGTGGCCACCAACTCCCACAACAGATCAAGAAGATTCATTTGAATAATCAATTAGCGGTACCACATGGTGCCCTCACATGGTCTGCGGGACCCGTGGGGAACATTTCCCCCTTCTGAAGTGGCTTCGATGTCGCGGCTCCTTCTTCATGACCCACGACGGCGCACCGTCTCGCCAACGCCACCATCCGGTTGTTGGCTGCCACTTTGGTTCTGTCACAGCGCCAATTGGTACCACCCTATTCTGCGACCCAAGATCACAAGATGCACCAGTGCCTCATTGAAGAATCTTTCACAAGCGACCGAGTGAGCTCCAGTGGTCTGTTCCTCCTTCCAGACGGACCCACGGTCCTTTCGGGATTCCACCATCATTGTGTGCCTCTCAGATTCAAGGTTTTGTCATGTTGGAACAATCCGCCTCTAAAGAACACAATTAAAATCAAGTGGCAGAGGGTTTGGTCCTTGTTTGTTTGGCCTGTTTCCTCCGCGTTAGAATTATAAAAAGTGGTATTAATTTATACATCACATTAAAATAATGATAAACCCCGTTTAAATCCCCCA
The DNA here is from genome assembly GCA_963277665.1 of Viscum album. Lineage (NCBI taxonomy): Eukaryota > Viridiplantae > Streptophyta > Magnoliopsida > Santalales > Viscaceae > Viscum > Viscum album. Next base: position 414,756,504 of record OY728139.1, read on the forward strand.
CAATGAAAACCTGAAAATTCAAGAACGAGGGGAAGAATCGAGGGAATTTTTTGAACGAAATAACAACCCCTACCTCATGAATCATTGGAGTATTTGCAGTGGGGGAAGGATAATTTATGCTTCGATGAAGCTGTCGGCATTCATCGTTCCCGTTTTGATCCCTCCGATGACGTCCCAATATCTGTTCCCCTTGTTGGAAGATGTTGTGTCTCTTTGCCAGAGGATTCATTCTTGGTGAAACCGTGTCAAAACTCCACCCCAAGCCTCACATAAATGAAGGGGGGAAAGTTTGAGTAATGCACCTTTTAATTAATGAGATTCATTAATTGACATAATTAATTTTCCGTATTAATTACATGATGGGTGGTTACACCACCAAAGTGTAACCATTTAATTAATATCCCATATTTAATGGCCGGATAACCTCTGTGGTCCCCACCATCATCGCTCAATGGGTGGTTGAAAAAAAATAACAATTTCTATGTTATTTTATTATTTCTTTAAAAAGTCATAAAAACTAACTTTTTCACCCGACCAACGGCGGTCGAAATTAGTCCTCCCTTAAGAAAATAATTGTTCTTTGGATTCAACGGTGCTCTCGAATATCAATTCTGAGCACCAGTTCAAAAGATAGAAAATGAAGCCCGTGTGTTTACTGAATGTACCTTAAAAAAAGTTCATAAAATAATTCTTGGCCCACCAATCCTCAGAATCACACATCGTAAATTTTCAATGACTCATAAAAATCCCAATTAATTTAAAAAAAATACATGGAACTTCTGGGCCTTTACATTCTCCCCACCTTTGAGATTTTCATCACCGAAAACTACAACAAAACTAGGGAAACAAATGGGGGTACTGAGTACATATCTGAGCCTCCTACTCCCATGTTCTCTTTTAGAGATTAATGTACTTCCAACAAAATCACACTAGAGGAATCAACCATCCATTATGGACTAGCTCCTATCAGTCCTCTATCTCCACTGGGAACTCTGAAAACGTCACCCCATCATCTATTTCAAACATTCCCTAGTCGATAACATGTGATTGATCATGCACATATCTTCTTAGCTATGACAGGTGGAAAACATCATGCACACAGTGCATTTGTGGGGGAAGAGTTACATGGTACACCACCTTGCCTACTCTACTAAGGATCTGGAATGTTCCAATGAACCTCTAAGATAGATTTCCACCCTAAAAACCCTTCATAATCCTCATCGGGATGAGACTCATAAGAACACATTGTCTCCCTCCTCAAACTCCAAGGGTCTTTGTCTTCTATCGGCATAAGACTTCTGCTGGCTCTGTGCAGTCTTCATCTACTCCCAGATGATCTGCACCTTCTCTATGGTAGCATATACCAACTCTGGTCCCATGAATACTGACTCCCCTGGGGCTGTACAGTAAAGGGTTGATCTGCAAGGTCACCCATACAGAGCCTCGAATGGGGCCATGCCAATGGTGGAGTGATAAATATTGTTGTATGTTAACTCCACTAGGGGAAGGTGGTCCTCCCAACTCCGTCCAAAATTGAGGACACAAGCATGAAGCATTTCTTCGATTGTCTATATAGTCCGCTCTGTCTGAACATTTTTCTGAGGATGGAAGGTGGTGCTCAAGCATAGATAAGTCCTAAATGCCTCCAGCAATCCCTTCCATAAGTTGTATGTAAAACAAGCTACGCGATCTGATATAATCGTTGATGGCACCCCATGAAGTCGTACAATCTCATGTTTGTAGAGATGGTTCATGATCTCTACTGATCCCTAGTCTCGGATGGGTATGAAGTGGGCCGACTTGGTGAGTTGGTCAACAATCAACCAAATGGAATCGTGGCCCCTAAATGTACATGGTAGACATGTCATGAAGTCCATAGATATACCATCCCACTTCCACTCTGGTACCTCAAGTGGCTGAGATAAGCATGCTGGTACCTGATGCTCGGCCTTCACTTGCTGACAAATGAGGCATCGTGAAATGAACTCTGCCACTAATTTCTTCATCCCTGGCCACTAGTACTGACATCGGAGGTCCTGGTACATATTTTTCATTCCAGGTTTTACTGCTAATGTTGATGTATTAAACTCCCTCAACATGTCCTCTTTTAGTGTCACTGGTACCGTGGTGCATCCTCTGAAGAGAACAGTGTACTACCCACCTTTAGAAAATCCCTCAGAAACATGTCTTGAAGATATTTGAGCACATCAGGCCTCATAGTCAACGTCCCCAAGATGTGCCTCCCAAACTCACTGAAGAAGTGGGGGAGTGACAGTCATAGACTATAGGTAAGGTTCTCAATCTTTATCCATGAAGGATATCTACAACGCGGCTAGATGCTTTGTCACCTCACTCAGCGGATGTAGACCAGACCTCCTATTGAGTGCATCTGCAACTATGTTCCCCTTCTTAGGAGTATAGACTATCTCAAAGTTATAGTCCTGGGTGAACTCTATCCATTATCATTGTCTCAAGTTTAGGTACTTTTGTTAGAATATATACCCGAGACTCTTGTGATCAGAGTAGATTGTAAACTGTTCACCCATCAAGTATTGCTGCCACATCCTTACCACAAAAACCAATGATGCTAACTCCAAGCCATCGGTAGCATAGTTCTCCTCTTGTTGTCTCAACTTCCATGATCCATAGGCAATCATCACTTGCTCCTACATCAGGAAACAACATATTCTGGTCCCTGATGCATCGTAATAGACTACATACCCAACGCCCTCATCTAGTAGCCTCAAGATGGGGGCACTCGTTGCAACGCCCCGACCCCAGTTACCCAGAGTCGGTGCATTATTATGTAACATTGGCATGATCACAAAAGATCAAGTCTCGAATGACCTATTATTTTAGTAGCCTTGGAAACACTAGATACATTCTTAAAATTTTACATTACATCATAAAGTGAAAAACTACAATAACATGGTCTCTATAGTCCACACTCATATCCCCTTCAGACTATCCCTGCAGGTCATTCATAAAATATTTCATCACATCCTGGAAAAATTAAAACATAGAAAGGGGTGAGCTCAGAAGCTCAGTAAGGATAACAATATAGCAGAAAGTTTCATAAATAAACATAGACATTTAAGGAAATGTATAACTAAAACAAAAGCCTTTTAAACTTTAACTTCAACATAATATGGAAAAAATAAAATGAAATAATGCCATTTACTTATTCACATGGATATTCTACTAGTCGAATAATCTCATGCAATATCAATAACCACTTTCATAATAATGGAATGAATAATGCCAGACTATCATAACCACGTATCCAAGGCCTCATGCCAAGACTAAAAATAATATTTTGTCAAGGCCTCATGTCAGGACACTATTTTGTCCCATGAGACCTACCAATGCATCGAGGATCTATAGCAGGATCCACCCGTCACTTATTAAGTCCAATGCATTCCTCATATGAATAGGTTTAAACATATCAGAAACCATAACATAATCGTATCACATAAAACATGAATAAAGGAAACATAACATTTCCACATTTCAATCACAAGATATCAATACAACACATTGATATAATAAAAACATTATCAAAACCATTTTCAATACCAAAATAGAAGAAAATTAAAACTTCGAATTTATTTTTCATTTAAGAAAAGTTATTGCTTTTAGAGGAAGCCGAAACTCAAATAATGGTCACGGCGGCGGAGAAGTCGTTGTCACCGCACACATACAACAAAAAAACATTCCTTTTTTTTTTGTTTAGTAAAACGCTTCGTATAAAAAGATTCCTTTTGAATAAACATAAAATTAAAAGGGTTTTCTACACTTTATAAAATAATGTTGTGTATAAAACAAAATATGCCTCAATGAAAGGAGATTGAGATGAAGTCTCTTACCTCGTGTCCGACTTGACTCGACCATTATTTAACCTCCTGAATAACAAACTAGAGTTAATTTATAATTTCTTAAGAACCTTTTTCAAGTTCATTATTCCTTTTATATCATTTATTACCATGTTATGAACATTATTTAATTATTTAAGTTAATAACGGTCGTTTTGTCGATCTTTGGTACTTGAGTCAAAAATAAACTTCTTATAAATACAATTTGTTCATGTGGTAAAATATCCATTATATCCAGAATTATATTCATGATGTAGATATCATATATATCATATATATCTAGTATATATATGCATTTATAATATTACATAACATTTAGAGGTAATAAATGAAATGCACCGTTCATGGAGACGGTAAGTCGTTCGTACGCATGAACGCTACTTTCATTTCTATTTTGTATTTAATGGAATGAAATCATATTGATATAAAGGTGTATTATAATTCCAATATAATATCATATATAATATCATTTACTCCATCCCTTACACGACCCACATATGGCATTAACGATTCAAATCACTTTGAGGGGGCGGTAGTCCGCACAAACTAAAATGAAATTATCGCGTTTACCCATAATGGAAATCATAAAGCAATGACATAAATGAAAAATAAAAAAGAATAAGGAAGACATAAACATAATATATATCATATATAAATATAGTGACATCTTAATGGCCAATATGAGAGGTGTTAAAATAATATTGAACAATCATCGTTTCATGAGGCAGTAATTCGCCACCCACAGAAACAGTATGTTCATTAACCATTAGACGAAGGTGTGTGTAAGTGTAAATCAAATACTTCTCATAAAAACATCCTAGTATATTTAAGATACTGTTTTTGTTACAAAATAAAGGAATAAAAATATTTTAAGGGGTTGGATAAGCAAAATAAAACAAAAGAACATAAGAGAAGACATTACCTTAAAATCGGGTAACTTTTTTGATTTGAGTCAAAGGATTCCTTGGGATGACTTCTGCCCAAAGTGAGGCTTCAAGGTGTAAGAGAGGGAAGTTGAGAGAGTATTTGGATAGAGTTTGGCTGAGCCAAATGCATTTGAATGTGTGAATAAGGTGGTAGAGGTGGGGGCCTTTTATAAGTGGAGAGGAGGGGCACTCTTTGAAAGTCACGAAATGTTACATTATTATGAAATGATTTTCGGATTTTAAAGGTCCCATAAATATATATTTCTAGAATAAGGTGATCAGGGGTCGAAATAAACTCATCCAATAGCTTTTTGACAAGTGTAAGTCTTAGATTTTGCATTATCTTTTCATTTTATTTAAATCGTTAATTAATGAGGTAATCCTTGCATCATCATGGTGTGATAAATAAATTTATTTATTTAATACCTAAAATTTAAAGAAATTTACCATGATTTAGGAAATCATTTTATCTTTCTAGTGAATATTTATAGAAAAAAAATATGACTTGTATAACCCAATGTAATAATTGTTTTAGTAAAACAATACATGTTTGTTACACTTTTATTTTTCACTTTAAATATAAAGTTATTAATGTCATTTTCTTACCCAAGTGGCTCCATGGGGCCCCCAAGATGACCCATGGATTGTCTTGGTCGACCATGACACATCAAATAAGGGTAGGACAAGTTTCAAGTTAATTTCATATTATTATAAAATTATTTTTACCTTAAATTACTCTAATTACCTCTAATCGCGGTTAATAAAACTCAAAAGTTACTATTCACCAAAAAATATTTTCATCCCATTAAACCACATTTTACTTCATAATTATAACCATGTATGTTATATTTGTGAAATTAAATTCACAGAAGCGGTAAAATTTCATTTAAACGAAAAATCAGTTTTTTAACTACCACTTAGTGGTTTCACTATTCATCAAAAATTGCAGTTTTTCAAAACAATACCAAACATTCACCCTAAGATATAATTGATATTTCGAATTCAAAAATGATTACTATTTTAAAAAATTCCAAACATAGAATTCACATTAATTAATTTTATAATTAATTCCCACTGTCAAAACAAATAGAGTGTTTTTAAGAATGAATATGGATCAAAAGATTGATAATTGTTTATGTCCAATTTCAAATTAAAATTAATTATAATGACCAGAATTAGATAAAATGGTAAAATTATATTCTAATTATACTTTAAAACAACTCAATAGTATAATTTATCACTATAAATTATTTTTATTAAAAATGTTGTTTTTAAGTATTTTTCACCATTCATCGAAATTTTGAAGTTCTCAGAAAAATACCAAAAATTCAACATCGGCTAATTTTGATATTCTGAATCCAAAAATTAAGTCCATTATAAAATATAGAATTTATATAATTTCAAAAAGTGGGTATTACTATTCATAAAGGCTACTTTGATTGGTCGTGGTGTGTTAGAATATCGAACTTGTGTACAATGAAAGCTATTACATTATTGAAAGAGAAGTGTATCATGGAATCTTGGGGTGTTACATTCTACCCTCCTTAAATAAATTTCATCCTCGCAATTTGAAATTGTTCTTAAAAAATAAAATGTTGAAAATGGAAAATACCTTTGTATAAAACCCACATTGGAAATAAGGTTAATAAAATTTAGCCTTAATAAGAGAGAAAGGGAAATGAAAAAGTCACCACCAAATTATGATCTCGATTAGGAGAACATTGGTGCCAATTAGAGACATATAACTGGTGGAAAACGTAAATATTTATAGGGAGTGATCGAGGTCATCAATCACAAACAAGTGTAAAATTGAGGGCCTCAAAGCCTTCAATCTATGTTGATTTAAAATATCATCAGTTCAACAAAACATAAGGTATTAGGAAAACACATTTTTTGTTTTAATATCCCTTTCCTAAAGTTTAAGAATTAATTTATTCATAGAATAAGGGAGAGGTATATATATGTACTTGACAAGTAGAGTTTCATCCATCAACTAATTTCTACCACAAACTCATATTTCCCTCAAAAAGATAATTTAACTCAAAAATATTATATTTATCATAATCGTAAAAGGTTACATATATTAACACATACAATTTAGATTAGGAAAACTATTTTGTAAAAACCAGGGACTTCCTGTAAGCTAGTGGTAGGTAATAAAGGCATGTCACACTATGGTTGTGGGTTCGATTCCTGCATCTTTTTCCGATGCAATGGGTTATCCCCCAACCTGTAGGTTATCCTTTTCCTAAAACTATAGTATTATAATATTCCAAAAATAATCTTCAGAAATATTTTAACCTTAAACAATATATCCAAAGATCAACTTAATCCATTCCAACCTTTATAGTTATCCAAAATACATCTGTCCAGACTTTCTCTAAAAGGTATCTAAATTCCAAAATCAATTGTAGCATCAGATTCCCCAAACAAAGTAAAGTTTCTCTTATTGTCACA